>QLSR01000100.1:1373470-1411023 GCA_031780015.1 Citrullus colocynthis | reverse complement strand
TTTTTTTTTTTTTTTTTTTTTTTTTTTTTTTTTTTTTTTTTTTTTTTTTTTTTTTTTGGTTTCCCTTGACAAGAAACACAAACTATTATTAATAACTTCCTTGTTGAAGAACTAAACACAAAAGTTATTTGCAATATGGAAAGTCCTTATTTCACATATCTGGTAGGTGTGTTACTATTTTTTCTTGCTTTTTCAGATCTCTCTAACCGCAAAAGTGACTATAGAACAGTAAGCACATTAATAAGGGATAATCTCATTCCCTTCAGCTAATGCTAATTGATAAGGGATCTTGAAAACTGGAAGAAAATTGGTGGGGTTGTATGCATGTCTTGGGAAATGGTAAGAATTCTGCATCTTATGATAAAAGTCTTTCCACATTGTCTGACAACTTTTTTAGCCAAAATTTATTGCACTTCGGTGAGCCTCCTTGCTTTAGGGTTTGAGATTTGGTCATCCACTCGTCAGTAAGTAAAAATCCAGTGATCTTCAAGTGAGTGGCCCTCTCTCACGTTTTGAACAAGGCAAGTCTACCGTTACCAAATGGCATATCAACAGAGGACAGTATTCAACTAATCTATTAGGGCCTCCCGGACATCTTGTATGATTAATAGCCCCAAGATTTTACAGAGGACAAGTGCTTGATGCTAAAGTCCCCAACTATGACCCAATTGCCCGAATGGCCACCATGATCCTACAAGAGGCATCTTTAACAAGATAGCAACCATACCTAAAAGAGGTACCCTTTAGCAAGGAAGACTAAACCTGCCACCACCTCAAGAATAGAGGCAAAAAAATCATTTCAAGAGCAGAACCAACCATATCTAAAGAAGAGTATACTTTCACTGCAATACAAGCCTCCATAATGTGCAACTCCCTAAAAGTTTCCAAGGCACACAAAAGAACATTCACGTGTATTCCATATGAAAGCAAAAGCCTCATCAGTACAGTGATTCAATGGATTATTCCCAACTTTGATCCACCCGTCGCAAGAAAGGGTGAGAGAAATTTTTCTGGCCACATCCTACTGTCCTGATGTAGGATAAAAAAAACCTTCACAGAAGCCCACTCATTTGTACTCTAAATAGTTCTAGCTCAATCTTTACTAGTACAATGATATAAGGCTTAATCTAAGAAAACAAATTTGAAATGACAAGGACTAAATCATTGCAAATCAAAGTTTGAGGACTTAATTGTTACTTCAAGGACCAAAAGTGTTTTAAAACCTCTCATTTTCAGTTATGTTCAAGCAAGTAAACGTACTCAACAAAGCCTTTAAGGCCTGAAATTACAATAATTAGTATACCATTCCACATATGAGATCGCCGACACACTTGCTACAAAATTAACGGGGATCATGTTTGAATTGTCACTAACAGTATAGGCATGTGAAACACAAACTTAAGTCACCACAGATTGTAATTACGAGTAGTCTACAGTGAGGTTCAGAGCAAACAGACTTTACCAGTAACTCTCCTATGAGGTATGCAGCAATTCCTGAAAGGATCTGAGGAGCACAACGATATATGTCATAAATAACTTCATGGTAGTC
This sequence comes from Citrullus colocynthis, assembly GCA_031780015.1. NCBI lineage: Eukaryota > Viridiplantae > Streptophyta > Magnoliopsida > Cucurbitales > Cucurbitaceae > Citrullus > Citrullus colocynthis. Next base: position 1,409,474 of record QLSR01000100.1, on the reverse strand, counting down.
AATCAGATTATATGGCAGTTTGTTTTCTCCTGACATTGAAGTTACAAGAAACTGTTTTACAGCAGCTTCAAGTTTTACAGCAGAGTTTTGTATGACATTCATAGCCAGCTTCCTTGCAGCCGAAGAAACATTCTGGAATTCAGATCATGAAGCATCATTTCTGTAATAGTGTAACTGGATATCAAAAAAATTGCATGTCCCAGTAAGAAGGCTACTTACACTTTTATTGCGACCTAAAGTGGATAATAGGGTAAATAAGAGCTCCTCTCTAATGTCCTCACTCTCCTCCAAGAGAACAACCATTATAGTTTGCATCGACGTGAGAACACTTTCAGGATGATCCTCCCTACATTGGTCAATTATAATTAGGTGGATAGAAGATGTCTTGAAATGAAAAAAACAGAAAAAATCTATCCACAAAAAAAACAAAGAAAGAAAGAAGAAGAAAGATAACAAAAAAAAGTGTAGCACATACGTTAGAACTCTAACAAATTATAACTGCAAAAAATATTGACACTACATTGAGGCTAACGCTAATTATCTACTTGTGAAAATACAAAAACAGACCAATATACAGCAAATGCCATTTGGAACCAACCAGACAACCAATAGATAAAAATCTTTTCCAGTTTTCGCAATTCTATGACCAGCAAAACAAAATGATAGGATTCAAAGAATCCTCAGTAAATTTGCTGACTCAAAGAAGGGATGCGCTGGCAAAGGATGCTGTCAAATGGCTCCCAACCTCCTAAACAATCCTCATGTAATAGAATGAATATCAACCTTTCCCTTGCAATATTAATCTTCTTTCTCGCTCCTATTACTAACTCATTAACTACACTAAGACTCTTCTAATACCACTGCATCCTCGTGCTCTTCTACAATTATCCTTGTGAAGCTTGCAGAATATATCGGCATTCTTAAATCGCAGATCTTCCAGGGTATGTGACATGTATAGGACTCTGAATACCCTGCCTCTTAGGATATACCTTGTCTTGAAGGCAAGTTTTATGAAATTTTTTGTTAATAGAGGTGAAATGTTCTGAAGTTGAAACAGATGGAGGGAGATCATTCCACCGTACTAATAATACTTCAACAAATATTAGCATCATCTGTTTCGTGGACCCCAAAAAATTGTGGTCCCCAAGGTAGAAACAAGTCATCAATCCCAAAAGCAGAAGGGCATTGGTTAGCCCCCAAAGTTTTTCTTAACTGAGACAAGATTTGACTCAAACGCCACCTACCCACCAGTGCCTCTATCTTAAACGGACCAATGAACAAAGGAGCAACTTTGATTACGTCTTTTAGCCCCAGAAACTGTATGGTTGAAGTTTGAGGTTAACTCAATTCCATAAAACTGTACATCATCCATGTAGATGATATATAATGTCAGATTTCCCAATGTACACTTTCTAACTAGATCCATGCCCCCCAATATGGCATCTTTCTCAAGTAATTATTTGTTTACAACTTAAACTGGTGATATAGTGTTGGCTACCACAAGGAATTGTGGGAGAGTCGTGGCTGTAAACTAATTAAGGAGGAATCAACTTAGAGCCACCACTATGATAGCTGGTGTTGTACTAAAACTGCAAGTAACATATTGAGACAACATAAAAGCTTGTTTGTTTTCGCTTTGTTGAGGGAGTTACATTGATGCCCTTGTACTAAACCAAGCCATTTTTTGTAGGTTGAAAACTTTAATAAAAGCTTGTAATGGGGTTACAACTGCACAATTGACAGCCTCATTTCAAGTGCATACCACGGATTTTAAATAATTCCCTACAAAACAAGCCAAGAAAGAGCTTGCACCTGTCAGTCACAATGCTTCTACACATCCCGTAGAGTCTCATAACCTTTTCTACACTAGAAACATTGAATACTGAATAGGATATTTGATAAAGAGAACCCACAAACAATTTGTCTACTTCAACCCAATAATGCCCTTGAGGGTTTAAACTTGAAGTTTGAATAGAAAAAAGGAATGTTATCAAACAACTTCGGAGGAACTTTTAATACTCAACGTCCACATCACAGCTTGTCAGATTGTACATCATTATCGTCAAAAGTTGGATCGTATGCAATATGAAAGCAGGTAGATACTCTAAATAAGGATCAGAATTGTCAGTGTGCTCATGTTGGAGCCTCCCATAATATCTCTGAGAAGACCATCTCAATTTCCACATAATAATCATAAAAGCCTACCAACTTCTCTTCCACTGCATCCAAGCATGTTTCCACTTTTACCAGTCCATCAATTTCCACATAATAATCATAAAAGCCTACCAACTTCTCTTCCACTGCGTCCAAGCATGTTTCCACTTTTACCATTCCAGAAGATGGACTGCGTCCAAGCATGTTTCTATTATATCATTTTGATAGGATTCAAGGAGATATGCTCATTATCTGATTCCTATGAACTGTCAAGTATCACTATCATCCTCTTTCTTAGGCTATTTACCTTCTCTCTGCTATAACTTATTGTTGACTACACACTTTCTCCTCTGATGACGAACTACCCACCCATGCTCCTCTATAAATACTTGTATCTTCTAGAGTATGTGAAGTGTTTTGGGAACTATCAAAAAAAAAACCTAAAGCAATTAGACAGAATTGAGCCATTTGGTGGATAACTATATAGAACCGATTAATAACTGAACTTTTATGCACTAGGAGAATTAAACAAACCTGGCAACGGCAAGAAATGTGCTGAACATTTCAGTGACCAGATCATCACAATCAAGGTCCAACATTACAACGCACGACCTATATTTAGCAAGTGTCTCCAAAATGACAACTCTCCTACCAAATGAAGGACCAGTAGTATCATTTAATCCACTAAAAGTGCCCACTATCAAGTGAAAGATATCCTGCAAGAAGATGGACTCGAGTCAAACCACCACATAGTCTACCTAATAAATCAGATTTAGTAAGTACACAATCCAGTTTCATTGGGAAGTATTACCTTTAAAACATCATCGCTATAAGGAGCTTCAGGGGCTGTTATTCGTGTTATTTCACAAATACACGTTGCAACTAGAAGCTTCACATCTCTATCTTGGTGTTGAAGCAATTCTGGCTTGATAATTGCATTGATAAAAGGTTGCATTGACTCCAGAATTGAAGCTGACGGTGACTGATCCAATTCAGAAAGGTATCCTACAGCTTGCTGCAAATTGAAACACGGAAAATTACGAGACACATAAATCATATAGCAACTTAGAAAGAGTCAATGTAAGTAATAACTATGTCTTCTATTCTTCAATTCCTAGATTGCCAAGTTAGGACTCAGTAAATTGTTGCTCTTAGCAACTAACCGTAAAGAGGAGGAGTAAACTATATTCTTTAGCACATTATTAATATTTGGATAGTTGAAAATCTGGAGCGAAAGACACTTGAATGAGGCATAATTATGAACATCGTGCATAATTCTTCCAGAAAATGACCTAACAGCCCCATCTTCCTCAACAACAAGATTTAGTATCGTCAGTTCATCAAACGAATGGGTTGTTATTACCTCAAAATATGAAGTAACGCGATCACTTAATTAGAGATAGAGAGAAGAGAGTACTCAAAGCCAATGGGAATTAGCATTAAATTTCCTTCGAGCGTCTATTCAGTTGAGTAGTTTCACTTTAGAGTATGCAATAGTTGAACAATTCATAAGAATTTTGAAGTCCAGCGACTCACCGGAAACATGCATGCATTACATCCCAAGAAAATCGGAAAATTTTTCACTCGGAAAACCTAGATCCTACTGAATCAAAACTTCCAGAGATCAATGCGAAACTGTTTGGTCGAGAGAATTACTCTTCGCTAATTGTGGACATACACGGCGAAGAAAAAGAAAATCTTTAAGAAAAATCAATTAAGAGCACTTACCTGGCATAATTTAGCCAAACACCCACAATTGAAGACCCAACAGTGAAGAATTTTGACTACAGAACAGACTTCTCAAGAATTCCCCATTACAATTCCGGAAAGTACAAAAATCGAAACCCAGAAGTCGAAGATGCTCACTCTTAAAACGAACAAAAATAACAAACAAACAAACAAAACAAACGGCTGAGCTAGCCATCCCAAGTGAGGAGAAACAAGATTCAAAGCTTCAATTACTCGAAGAAAAACACCCAAATTCCACAAAACAAAAACCAAAACCCCCCAATTCAAAAGACGAGTTCCATCCCAGCTCTTTGTCCTCATCGAAACAGAGGAAGGTCGAGCATGAATTTCCCTCAAAAGCTAACAAGAACAGAAAAATCCAGTAAGAAGAGGAGGTGAAAGAAAAGCAGAATTAGAGCAACTGGGTACCTTCAAAAGCTTAATGAGAGCATCTTTAGTGGAAGGTGGAGTCTCGAGCTTGGATCCCACCTCCTTGAGCTGGTGCTGAAGCTTTTGAGGCATGGCGGAGGGTGAAAGAAACGGAATCGTTTCTGAATCTCAAGGGAACAGGGAGTGAGTCATCGAAAGTCAAAAGGGGGAATAGAGATTGAAGAAGAAGAAGAAGAAGAAGAAAGGAAGAGGGTTAGTTTGAAGAAGAACACTGGAAATATGAAACTCTTTCTCTCGATTTTCTCTCTCTCTCTTCGTCCCGCTCTCTTCGGCTCTGTCTCTCAGTGGCTATCGGGGCAAAGACAGGATGCGAAATAAGCTTTGGAGAATTTTTGACGAACTACAAATATCCTCAAGCCTCAACTAAAAAGCCCCACTCTTTTTTTAAGTTGAACTTAAAACTTCCAAATTCCAAAATCAATTTCTTTCAGTTTCCGGTCCTTTTACTTCTCCCAATTCGAGTTTTCACCCTATTTTCTTAATTTTAGTTTCTCAAAGTTAATTTTTTTCGAAATTATTAAATAATAATGATAAATTTCATGTAAGGAAATATAATACGTAAATATATTTTCAAAATTTATAGAAAAAATGTTAATTGATAAACAAAGTTTTTTAAAAATTCAACAACCAACTAGCATTGGAAAGCACATGATTAAAATGGGACAATTGGGTACACGGCCTAAAATTGGACAAATTTTAGACTACGAGGACGAAAATGATATTTTAACCAAAATTATAGTATTTTTTGTCCATGGAGTTCAAGGTTGATTTTATTTTGTCCTTATACTTTTAAATGTTCAAAGTTTTTCAGTTTTCATGAACCTTGAGTCCTCATCTTTTTAATTTGAGGTTTGTTTTTTTCTTTTTTCCTAACTACGAAGATAATGATAATTTTCATTAAAGAAAAGTCATCGAATGTGATGTTTTCAAAATTTGTAGAAGAAAGGTCGATAAATGCTAATTATTTTTATAGTAAAAAAAATAACTAAAAACCACTATAAGGACTAATTTTAAGATTAGTTAACAATATAATAATAAAAAAGAAATACTCCCCAACTTTTAAGTACAAAATATTTAATTGTATTTTAAAAAATATATATTGACACATGTCAACATTCAACCGCACCCAAGTTTTTTCTATGATAAACACTAAAATAAACAAATTTTATATATATGGACCAAAATGGTACTATGTGTTTTTTTTTTTTTTTTTTTTTGGGGGGGGTCAAAGGTTCCTTTATTTAGATATATACAAAAGTGACTACATGAGTCGATTTTTTATCATTTCATATTAAAAAAGAAATCATTTTTATTTATGATTTTTTAAAATTGTGACAAATTTATTTTATAAAATTGGTCAAAATTACATGTCAAACATTCGTAAATGTTACCATTTGAAACTTATACTTAAAAAAGTATTGCAATTTTTTGTTTTTATATAAGAGAATCATAAATAAAATTAAGTACTATAATGTTCACTTGATGAATTTTATAGCATATGCATGGTACAAAAATGGTAGAATTTTAAGGAAATGATATTAGAATTAAATTTGTTTCGAAATTTGGGAGTTTTGGCAATAACAGTGAATTTGTACATGGATAAAACTTAAATTTATGTGAACCTATATTTTAATAAATTTAGTTAGTTTATGAAGTTTTTTTTCTTTTCTTACTTCCTTTTTTTTCACCAAAATTAGTGGTGAATTAATAGAAATGAAATAGATGGTAAAAATTGTGATACTTGTCTAATCTTAGAGTCCAATTTGATGAAAATGACGTTTGATAGTCAAAAGGTGCGATAAAAGATTTGAGATAAAAAATATATATTTTTCATTTTTTTAAGGCAAATTGCAAAAATCACTCATAAATTATGGTGGTAGTTGTATAAGGGTGAGCATGATAGACCAAAAAACCGAGCTGACAGACCAAAACTGACCTAACCAAAGGTGGTTGGTCGGAGAAGAGGAGGGACTCGATCAGTGTCGATTTGAAAAATTTTCAAACTGACATTTTTTTTAAAAAAAAAATTCAAAGAAGAAATGACCCAAACCGACTGACCGACCGAAAGTCGATTTTTACTTCTTGACGGTCGAGATCGGTTTGAACATTTATTAAATCGGTCATAATTGATTCGGTGGTGCGGTCAAAAAAACCGACTCCGATCGGCTGTTGTACACCTCTTGTTGTAAGTACACCCTCAAACTTTCAATTTAAAAAATTGGGTCCTTAAACTTCTACAAGTATTAAAATTAGACCCTCAAGCTTTCAATAATTGCAGAAATTAGACTCATGAATTGATGGTGTTAGCAATGTAATTAAGGAAACAATTAGGATCTAAAGCACTCTAATTTCATTAATTTTGAGGATCAAACATGCAAGTTTTAAGAACTAAAAACAGAGGCAAATAACTTACTTATTGTAACTCAAAATTGAAGCAAATCTCTCCAAATCTTTGATCACGACTACTACAAGAATCTTCCTCATTATTCTCTGGCCTTAGGACGGATTGTGGGATCCAAATCTAGATGAATTTGGAGCAAATTTGAGAGAAAAAACCGTTTTTGAGAGTTTTGGGTGTTCTTGAATTTTCAGTAAAATTGATCCCAAAAACTTACCCAAATTCCATCAATCTTTCTCCTATTTAAAGAGGAAGTTCAACTAATTCAATTAGATATAGAATTGACACTTCAAATGGTGATTAATCCGTTCAATTAGGAGGTCGAAAGTGAACGAGGAAGAAAGCTTTAGAAACAATACCTCATGCTTAATTTCCAATTTCAATTTTAATTTAATTAATTCTAATAATTAATTAATAATATTAATTTAATATTAAATATATAATTATTTTAAATAATAATTAATTAAACAATTTAATTAACTATATTAAATTAACATTAAATTAATAAATTTTCCACTTGTCCTGACAATTTCAGACCGAATCTCCATTCATCCAATCGATATTTAAATCATATTTAAATATCTCCAACTCTCCAATTTTTTCTAATTCATAATAAACGAATAAATCGTAATAATTTGCTCCTTAATCGAATTTGAACACATTCAAATTCTTTCATCATATTGTTCTAAGGAATAGTCCATGAGCTAACAAGGGAACCTAATGAATTTACCGATCATGAGCTCCAACGATCTGAAATTAACCGGCTAAACTCTTTAACCAAGTTAATTAACATTCGCTAACTGTAGGATCGGTATGGCAACCCTAGAGGGGAGGGTGAATAGAGTTTATTAAAATTAATTTAAACTTTTTATTGATGTGGCCCAATTAAGCGAATTAATAAACTCTTTGAAAATAAGTAGTTTAAACAATATTTTTTTTATGCAAACAAATTCACTTTGAATTGAACGAGAAATTAACAATCACACTTTAAAGCACCCTATTTAATTCTAATAAAAAGATTGGTAATGAATATAGAAATTTAAGAACAATCAATATGAGCAATTAATTTCAAGAATTAAAAATTGCAATTAATTTCATGCAATAAAATATAGTACAAAAATTAATTGCAAAAATAAATTAGGAAAGGGATAGAGAAAATGACACTGTGAATTTTATAATGGTTCGGCAAAAGCAGCCTACATCCACTTCCCAAGCTCCTCTTGGTTACTTCACTAGAAGTCTTTGACTCTTTCCACGGCTTAGAGTCGAACCGCTATAACGTTCTTTTTCCGGGCGCAAGAACAAACCCGATCCTTTCTACGGTTAAGGATCAAACTGTTACAACAACTCTTTTTTCTCGAGATCAAGAGCCAACCTATACAAAAATTTGGAAAAGCAAAGAGCACACTTGACAAACTGTCTAAATATAGTGGATTTACAAGTTTAAGCACTTCACAAATAAATCCTCACAATACAATATATCTCCTTCAAGAATAAGATCAAAAGTAGAAAATTGAAGCTTGGAGAGAGAGCAACAATGGTGGCTTGGTGAATTATGGACGATTGAAAAAAATAAGAGTTGTTGTAGAATTATGGAGAAGATGAAGTGATTAAAAAGAAATGAAAGTGGGTGAAAACCAAATTAATTTGGATCATTAGATCTTTGTTAAAAAAAAAATTGAATGGTGGAGATTTAAACTCAAGTAGCCGTTAGACACAAACATATAATAATATTAAATTGATCTTTTTTAAAAAGCAACTAGCCATTAGACACAAACATATATAATAATATTAAATTCATTTTCCTTTTTTAAATTCATTTTTTTTTTAAAATCATTTTCTTTTTAACATCAATCCAAAAATAAAAAACCCACCAATTGTCACTTCTCCATTGCTCCAAGTGACCCCTCTCAATTTGTCCACTTTGATTAAAATAATCTGCCACGTCATCAGCTCGGGATTTTTCCATTAAGCTTGTTTCGGTCATATCTTCTTCGTTTGAACTCTAATTTGAGTGATTCAAATTGCATTTGAACCGTTATTCCAAGCTCCACACAATAGATACTTCAAAACACTCAAATAGTTAATAAATAAAATCAGGTTTGTTATTATCAAAACACTAATTAATCAATCCATTAAAATTAATTAATTTGAGATTAAGGCCCAAAAAGCCAACACTAACTATCGGGACATTCCACTTTAGCCTAGTAGCTGCACTCTCCTCATTATAGATATATTTTGTCCACTTGATATAACCTTGATTACTAAATCAATCTTTCACAAGTTGTTATAACTACAGTTGGATCAAAATTACCATTTTACCCCTATTGTAACAACCCGACTCCATAGGACCCAAATCAGATTGTCACTCATGCACACATACAACTTAACCAACACATTTTTATAAAGAAAATACCTATAAAGTATGCATAAATTATAGAAACCTTTCCATTTTTGTCAATCACAAGAAAACATTCAGATGGGCCCCTAAAAATTTCAAAACATCCCCTTAAGAAATTCAACTAAAAAAAAACATTAAAAACATAACACGGTTTTCAAAACAAAGATAACCCAAAATACTAGAACACAAGGAAGTTCATGAAACTTAAGCGGAAGCTCTAGCCTAGTCCGCATTGGTCATTCAAGATTTCTTTCCGTCGTTCGCTAGAGTGTCCTTTCCTTTTCCTGAAAAGAAAAAACATAATAAAAGAGTGAGTATAAAATACTCGGTAAGTAACTCCACTACTGGGATTAGGCTAAGCACCTATATCCAAAAGGTATACATACTTGTAAATTAAGCAAAACCGAATTAAACTGTGATGGCCATCTAGTGAACGATTTTAACCCATCCTAGTACACATCTGGTGGTCCGAAGGCTCACAAACGTAGTAGAGCACTCGTCGGTATCCGATAGCATAGTAGGAAACCCGTTGGCCTCCAGAAACATAGTAGGAAACCCGTCAGCTTCCAGAATGTAGTAAAAAACCCGTCAGCTTTCGAAAAGTAGTAGGAGACCCGTCGGCTTTCGGAACATAGTAGCATTAGGAGGACAATTGTCACTTCTTAACTTAATACATAACATGCTTTCCATGAAACTCATCACATAATCTCAAAACTCTACATAGGATTCTATCATTCACATGCTAAAATCAGTCTCATGCTAGTGTTAATCCCATGCTAAAACAAATCTCATGCTAGAATCATTCTCATACTAGTATCAATCTCATGCTATAATCAATATATAAAAGAAACATATCTAGTCATAGTAGACCTTTCCATTTGCCCAAACTAATCAGTCAATCAGCTATCTAATTTGTAGGCACATGGGCAAGCTTTCAGTAGTAAGATTACTTACCTTGAACCAAGTCTGAATAATAATCACTGAGTCTTCCCTTAGGTCGGTAAGACTCACGACACACGTCCTAATCATAAAACATAATGAATTCATAAATTCCTACAACTCTTGGGAACAACGATTCAATTTAACAATAAATTCTCATTCTACTCACCTAGTACGCTTATCTGAATTCAAAACAAAACGCCTCTGACAAAATACCCAAGTAATATCGACCTAAAATCGACAATCAATTCTTAATGCTATTGACAACGGTTCCAAAAACTCAAAATCTTTAATCTATAGCCAAATCACAAATGGGTAAAGACAAAAGAAACAAGGAATTGATAGGTAACCAAGATCCAATTGAGAAACTCACACAAAACACCAAGAAAACCCCAATCTCTACCTGAAAGTAGGATCTCCGACAACCATTAGCGTCAGCGGCAACGACGAAACACTAATGACGGCTAACCATCGCACCGGCGAGAAACCAACTGACTGACAAACGAAAACGAACGACGGAGAAACTAACTGACCTACAAACAAAGACGAACAACGGAGAAACCAACTGAACGGCGAATAGACAAACAATCTGCAGCTAGAGACGATGGTAGCAGACTTGTGGATGAACGACGCCTATATTCAAACGAGCAGATGACCGGCGACACTCGGTAATGTCTTTAACCTAGTGGAGAAACGATGGCAACCAATCGGGAAGAGAGAGATTGAAGCTAGGCTTCGACTAAAATGTAGATCGACTAAGAAGGGTTGTTCGGCTGCTGAGAAAAGAAGAAGAAGAGAAGAGGGAGGAACCGTTGGGGAGGAGAGGAAGAAGAAAGAGAAGTTCTTTTCCTTTTTCTTTTTCTTTTTTTTTTTTCTTTTTACTAGGTTCAACTCCCTGAGGCCTAATCCCTATTTCATATAATTTCACAACCCAATTTTCACAATCCTTTCAATTCCTCTTAAATTCTCAATCTCTTTCAAAATTGAAAAAAATTCCACTAGCCATCTTAAATCCAAATTTTAAATTTTGGACTACTTAATGTACATGGGTTCACTTAAATTACCAACAAATAAATTTTTAACCTTGAAATTTGGAATAAATTCCCAAATAATATTAAGATAAATGAATTAACCAAAAAGAAAATTACCTCAAAATTTGGGTTGTCACATTCTCCCCTTTTTCGGAAATTTTCGTCCTTGAAAGTTCTAATCTTGGAACAATTATGGGTACTTTGCTCTCATCTCGTCCTCCCGTTCCCATGTTGCTTCCTCGAATTAGTGATTTTGTCAAAGGACCTTCACCAGCATTATTTCTCTTTTGCACAAAGTCTTTACTTCCCTTGCCAGAATTTAAATAGGCTTTTCCTGGTAACCCAAATTCTCATTCAGTTGTAAGGACTCGTAGTCTACCACATGAGATGGATCAACCACATATTTCCTTAACATTAGAAATGTGAAAGACATTATGAACTGCAGAGAGCGACGGTGGCAAAGCTAAACGATAAGCTACAGGGCCAACTCACTTCAATATCTCAAATGGGCCAATGAATCGAGGGCTTAACTTCCCCTTCTTTCCAAACCTCAGAATACCTTTTATAGGCGCCACCTTAAAAAACACTTTGTCACCTACCAGAAACTCTAAATCTTGTCGCCTCACATCGGCGTAACTCTTCTATTTACTCTGAGTTGTCTACATTCTTGCCCTAATCTTTTGAATTACCTCATTAGAATGTTGTACCAACTCAAATCCCAACAATTTTCACTCTCTAACCTCATCCCAACATATAGGAGTCCTACAATTCTTCTCATATAGGGCCTTAAAATGGCGTCATACCGATCATAGCCTGATAACTGTTGTTATAAGCAAATTCCATAAGATGCAAGTAGGAATCCTAACTTCCTGGAATATCCAACGCACTAATGCATAACATGTCCTCTAGCACCTGATTCAAATGCTCAGTTTGGCCATCAGTCTGGATGTAAAGCGAGGGTCTTTGTTAGACACTATTGAAACTGGTACTTCATATAACCTTACAACTTCTTTCATATAAATCTATGCCCACTTGTTCACCGAATAGGTGTGTTTTCTTGAAGTAAAATGTGCTGACTTGGTGAGTCTATCTATCACAACCTATATCACTGTATAGCCTTTCACTGTTCTAGGCAAACACACAATAAAATCCATAGACACATTCTCCCACTTACATTTTGGTATCTGCAAAGGCTGTAATAGTCCTGCTGGCTTTTGCCTCGGAGCTTTCACTTGTTGACACACTAAACAATTACTGACATGCTCTGCTACTTCTCTTTTCATGTTGTGTCATCAATAATAACGTTTCCAATCTTGGTACATCTTGGTGCTTTTAGGATGCACAAAGAATGGGGAACTATGAGCTTCTGTTAGCAATTCGTTCTTAATATTACTATTTACCTGTAATTACCTCTTGTTCTTTAAGTTCCACTGATCCTCTAATGAACAATTGGTTTGTGTTCCAACAAATAAATTGAGTCCCTCTTGGGCAAATGAGAGGGTGGGGCCCCTTGTTCAAGAACCGGAGTTAGTACTTAAGGGAACAACTTTTCTACTGACCTTAAATAAGTTAGGAGTGAATTTCATCTTGTATGACTATGTTTCTAGCTATCTATCTGGTCTTATCCCTAAAATGAGGGGCATATTGAGTTGGCGAACTCGAGTCACTCTCACCCATGCAGATTAAAGGATAATCTCAAACAAATAAGAGTTCATAGTTAGCTCAGGATTAAGATCGAGTTACCTAGGTTATCAAGTTGAAATAATCACTTTTAACAGTAAACGGTGTTATAAAGTGAAAGTGAATATTTCATGGTTCGGTCTTATGCAAACTCATTGCATAGGATGCCACCACTCTCATGTCTCTTGATAACTTGTAGAAATACAAGTTATTATAGTCATTATTTGATTTAATTAGTTTAACTTTGGAGTTAAACGCATGATTTTGGTAGTTAAATGATGAAAAATGTATCAACGTGAGTTGACACTACTTGCAAAAAGAAAAATGCCTGAAAAATGATAAGCTTCTGTTCCTAACGCAGGGTTAAGAAGAAAAGAAGTAGGAACAACCAAGTACGAAGAGTTGAAGCTGCTGCGAGAACATGCGTTGAGCCTATGCGGTGAGGTCATGCGTTGAAAACCATGTGTCGAAGAAGAAACTTAAGCATGCTCAAGCAGCTGTCATGTCATTACGAAAAAGAGTAGCAACCTATCAAGATCGTGGCAGAACAAATAGGCTGACAAATCTGAAAAGTCTATGCAGCATGGGCGAAATTTAATGCAAAGGTGTCAAATCATCATGATATCAACTTTTTGACGCCTATAAATAGCCCAAAAGCTTCTTAAAAGAAGAGGAGACGAGTTCAGGAGGCGAAAGCTCTGCACTATTTCTCCCACACCATAACCAGCCTCCATTTCGAGCTCTTCTGAGAGAAGGATTCTGAGCATTTTCAGAGTCATCTCCCAGTGAGTGAGAACATTCACCTTATGGAATTTATGTATCAGATAGCGACCATCTCAAGCCTCCATGAAGCAAGACGTTGCCAGTGGCGGCTTGACGCCCTTCATTTCTGTTTTATTTTCATTTTTCTCCTTCTTGCTTATATTTTGTTGATGACATTCGAAAGAATGATTTATTCGCTTAATATGAGTTTGATTGACTATTCTCTTTCATCTATACTGAACACCTTACACCATGCTTGAATGAATGAGTTGATGTTAAGAGTTAGTTTTCTTGATCAATTCCGAGTATATTACATCTTGATTAATGCATATCCTTAGCTTGCATGACTTTGTCTGACAAACACAAGTAGTAAGCATAACTATCGAGCTTGAGAGAGTGGATAGTTAATCTTTAGCATTTATTAAGACTAGATGAGTTTCAGAGATGTAGTTCATCTTTTGCCAACGCAAACTTACCATGCGTCTTAGAAATAAGATTAATGTGGCGTCGAAACATTGAGAGATGGATTCACAATTGCAGTTTGTAGGTATGAAGTTGTACTCAGAAGGTTTAGGTAACAACTAACTCTTGCATTAACTCCTATTGCATGGTTCCATTCATTCTCAACGCATGCAATCTGATACTAGATGACATATGACTAACTATCACCGCGTCCACCTCATTATTAGTAGTAGAAAATTCTTTTTATTCTTAATGTATAGTTTTACACAACAAACAATTGCATATATTACATGTATAGTTCACCGCATAGTCAGGTATATAATCTTAGCGCCTAGTTATCACAAATCCCTGAGTTCGACCCTGGACTCACCAGGATACCTATAAATACTTATACTTGGGTCTTTATGGGAAAACTTGCAATTCATGAGCACATTTAGAGTAATTCTCGACGCAACCATGTACAGAAATGTTAAAATCTATTTTGTGCAACAAGCTAAGAAACAACTTAATTCAAATAAGAAATAGCCACGAACAAGTTTTTGGCGCCATTGCCGGGGATTTGAATTGATAATTTAGGTCTTGATATTATCTCTTGATTTATGCAGAAAATCTCAATCTTGGGCTGTACTGAGCGTTTAACCGAAGACGTATCTAACAGTTTATGAACAAAGAGCAGCCTGTGTTCATTTCTGACCCTGAGATCGAGAGAACCTTTCGGAAAAGAAATAAGACATTTCAAAGGCGGCGACAACTTTACAGAGAGAAAAAGATGCAAAATCAAGCAAATAACGCCAACCAGCCTTTGAGGGCTAACAATGAGGCTGACAGACGAGAAGAAGCAGTAAACTATGCGTTAGCCCAAGTACAACTTCAAGCTCAGCAGATTGATTAACAAACTCATCCCATCTTATTGGCACATGATCGAAAATCGTCCAATCAGGGATTATGCGTCGCCCATCTTGTATAATTTTTCACCTGGAATTATGCGACCCGAGTCCCAAGGATCAAGATTTGAAATGAAGCCAGTCATGCTTCAAATGCTGCAAACAGCAGGACAGTTTGGGGGTGAGGACCCTCATGCTCACCTAAAGAGCTTCATTGAAATCTGCAACACTTTCGCCATCCCAAACATAAGTGCAGATGACATTCGATTAACGTTGTTCCCATTCTCCCTCAGAGATGAGGCGAGACAGTGGGCATATTCCTTGGAACCAGGCGAGATCACCACTTGGAACCAAATGATAGAGAAGTTCATGAAAAAGTTTTTCCCACCAACGGAGAATGCTCGAAGAAGAAGAGACATCGCCAATTTCCAACAAAAAGACAGAGAAACCCTGAGCGATGCTTGGGCAAGATTCAAGAGGTTGGTGAGAAATTGCCCGCATAATGGTTTCCCTGACTGTGTTCAAATGGAGATATTCTATGATGGATTAACCGAGGCCTCTCAGACCGCTGCAAATGCTGCCGCAGCAGGAGGATTGCTGGATAAAATTTATACTGAGGCCAAGGAAATTCTCGACAGAATATCAAGAAATCACGAGGATTGGGAGGACCATGGATATAGCCGATCTGGCCGCAGGCAAAACCATGCGTCAGGAGCACCTGAGCATAATAGTGTTGCTGCATTGCAAGCTCAAATCACCGCCATGACTAACCTGTTACAGACTATGGCCCTGAATCAGTCGAATACAGGAGGCGGCGGCCAAGTGAATACAGTAAATCAAATGAACGCTGCAGGATGCGTGGAATGCGGGGAGTTGCATGCGTATGAAGTATGCCCACAGAACCCTTGGTCTGTGTGTTTTATACGTAACAACCCTTATTCCAATACCTATAACCCTGGCTGGAGGAATCATCCGAACTTCTCATGGGGTGGTAATCGCCAGCCTGAGCAGCAAGGTGCCCCGATGCACGAAAGAGGAGGATCATCTAGATTCTCCCATGGACATCGGAGGCAAAATTCACATCAGTCAGCGCCTGGTCCATCATCATCCATGGAAGCTCTTCTAAAGGAATATATGCAGAAGAATGACGCCTTGTTACAAACCCAGGCGTCATCCATCCGGAATTTAGAGCTTCAAATTGGCCCGATCGTCGGAGAATTGAAGACGCGGCAAAAAAGCTCTCTTCCGAGCAACACCGAAGCTCCACGCGGTATGGGCAGTTCAGGGAAAGAACAGTGTCAAGCTGTGACACTGCGGAGTGGAAGAACAATGAATGAACTTCCCCACACAGAGAACTCTCAACCAACAATTCATCATTCCAACCTCACAACTGAATTTGACTAATCAATGCAACAAAAACAAGTTGACATGCAAAGAAGTTCATTAGGAAAAGACGCATCAACAAGCATGTCAGCAGAGCTGAAAACGCCTCCTTATCCTCAGCGGCTAAAAAGGAAGAAAAACAATGAGAGGCAGTTCAAACGCTTCCTAGATGTACTCAAATAATTGCACATTAACATCCCGCTTGTGGAAGCATTGGAATAAATGCCTACCTATGCTAAATTCTGCAAGGACATACTGTCTAAAAAGAGAGGAATGGGTGAACAGGAGACCATAGCTCTAACGCAGGAGTGCAGTGACATGGTCTGTGGACGCATCCCCACAAAGATGAAAGACCCAGGGAGCTTCACCATTCCTTGTTCTATTGGACGAATTCACATAGGAAAAGCGTTGTGTGATCTAGGGGCTAGCATTAACCTTATGCCCCTGTCAGTATTCAACAAGCTGGGGATTGCATCACAGCCAACAACAGTTACTCTACAATTGGCGGATCGATCCATGGTGTATCCTGAAGGAAGGATTGAGGATGTGTTAGTAAAGGTCGACAAGTTTATTCTCCCCACAGACTTCATTATTCTGGATTATGAAGCAGACGAGGACGTCCCAATCATACTTGGACGCCCGTTTCTGTCAACGGGTCGTACGCTCATTGACGTCAACAAAGGGGAAATTATCATGAGAGTTAATGATCAGGAAGTGATATTCAACGTCTTTAAGGCGTTGGAATATCCAGGGGAACAGGAAACTTGCCAGAACTTCGACGCCATACCAACGCATGAAAGGTGGCTTGAAGAAAATGATGAGTCCCATGAAAGGTGGCTTGAAGAAAATGATGAAACTATCGCAAATCTGGACGAGCAGCAGCCTGAACAATGTTGTTCTTTGGTCCATTCTACTTTTGAAACCTTGACTTCGAATCGAATCAACCAACAAACAAAACCATCTTTGGAAGAAGCGCCAGAAATCGAGTTAAAAGTGTTGCCAGCTCACCTCAAGTATGCTTACTTAGGAGAAGGTAACTCTTTTCCAGTTATTATTCCAGCTGCTTTATCCCCTAGTCAAGAATCAGCATTGTTATTTATTCTGAAAAAGCACATCCGAGCTGTCGGATAGACGTTGGCTGATATCAAGGGGATCAGCCCCACATACTGTATGCATAAAATTCGTCTACAAGAAGGAAAAGACGGATCTATCAAGGCCCAAAGACGGCTCAATCCAGCAATGAAAGATGTTGTCAAGAAAGAAGTGCTTAAATGGTTGGACGCAGGCGTCAATCTTCCCCATTTCTGATAGTAAGTGGGTAAGTTCTGTCCAGTGTGTTCCCAAAAAGGGAGGTATGACTATAGTCCCAAATAAGAATAACGAATTGATCCCCACCCGCACTGTCACGGGGTGGAGAATTTGCATGGACTACAGGAAGCTCAACGCGGCGACGAAGAAGGATCATTTCCCGTTACCCTTCATTGACCAAATGTTAGATAGACTTGCGGGAAATGAATTTTTCAGCTTCTTGGATGACTATTCAAGCTACAACCAGATCATGATTGCTTCAGAAGACCAGGAGAAGACCACATTTACATGCCCTTATGGTACATTTGCATTTCGACGCATGCCATTTGGACTATGTAATGCCCCAAGCACCTTTCAGAGGTGTATAATGACAATCTTCTCTGAATTTCTAGAAGAGTCTGTGGAGATATTCATGGATGATTTTTTGGTCTTCGAAAATTCATTTGAAGCATGTTTAGCCAATTTGGAGAAAGTACTGAAAAGATGCGAGGACACCAACCTAGTGCTTAATTGGGAAAAATGTCACTTCATGGTAACTGAAGGAATTGTCCTCGGTCACAAGATATCCAAGAAGGGCCTGGAAGTTGATCAGGCCAAAATTGAAGTCGTAGAAAAGCTCCCACAGCCTACAAACATAAAAGCGCTTCGCAGCTTCTTGGGACATGCAGGCTTTTATAAGAGGTTCATCAAGGACTTCTCAAAAATTGCACGCCCTTTAAGCTCATTGTTGGAGCAGAATCGACCCTACATTTTTAATGAAGAATGTCTTAAGGCATTCGAGACGCTGAAAGCAGCACTGGTGTCAGCACCAATTTTAATTGCTCCAGATTGGTCGTAGCCATTCGAACTAATGTGCGATGCCAGCGACTATACGATGGGCGCTGCGTTAGTTCAACGCAGAGACAGAATGCTGCACCCAATAGCCTATGTCAGCAAAACTTTCAATGCGGCCCAAGCGAATTATACCACTACAGAGAAAGAGTTATAAGAAGTAGTGTTCGCTGTTGAGAAATTCAGAGCATATCTTCTAGGGTCAAAAGTCATCATCCATACTGACCATTCAGCTATTCGATACTTGATGACTAAAAAAGATGTCAAGCTGAGGCTCATCCGATGGGTTCTGCTTCTTCAAGAGTTTGATGCTGAAATAATTGATCGTAAAGGTATAAAGAAGTAGCAGATCATCTCTCCAGACTCGAAAATATAGAACATGATCGTAAACAGCTAGACGTCAACGCAAGCTTTCCAGATGAAGCTGTATTGAAAGTCACCGAGTCCGCGCCGTGGTATGCAGACATTGTCAACTTCTTAGTGTGCAAGCAATTTCCCGAAGACTTCAACGCACGACAGAAGAAGAAGTTGATGCATGATGTGAAGTTCTATTATTGGGACGAACCCCAACTCTACAAAAGGGGGTCGGATCACATCTTCAGACTCTGTGTCCTAGAGACTTCATATCAACGCATCCTATCTCAATGCCATGACTCCCCTTACATTTTGGAGGACAGCGAATTGCAGCCAAGGTCCTACAAAGCGGATACTTCTGGCCAACTCTTTTCAGAGATGCCAGGGACTATGCGATCAGATACGATAGATGTCAACGCATTGGAAATATTTCGAGTCGGAACGAAATGCCACTTACCTCTATCTTAGAAGTTGAACTCTTTGACATTTGGGGTATTGATTTTATGGGCCCATTTCCGCCATCAAACGGCCACAACTATATATTGGTAGCTATGGATTATGTATTAAAATGGGTCGAAGCAATCTCATGCGCTAAGAATGACGCGACAACAGTCTCAAGTTTTCTTCAGAAGAATATATTCACGAGATTTGGAACGCCGAGAGCCCTTATTAGCGATGAAGGAACGCATTTCATTAACAAAATCATTTCCAACTTGCTAATAAAATACAATGTGCAGCACAGGGTGGCAACTGCATAGCACCCGCAGACAAATGGACAATCAGAAATTTCCAATAGAGAATTGAAAACTATTTTAGAAAAGGTAGTTAACTCTTCTCGAAAAGACTGGGCGTCCAAATTAAATGAGGCGTTATGGGCATATCGTACAGCATTCAAAACGCCTATCGGGATGTCACCGTACACGCTGGTTTTTGGAAAGGCCTGCCATCTACCGTTGGAGTTGGAACATAAAGCATTGTGGGCTGCCAAGAGATTGAACATGGACCTAAAAGCAGCTGGAGAAGCGCGTCAGCTTTAACTGAATGAACTGGAGGAATGGAGACTGCAGGCCTATGAGAACGCAAAGATATACAAGGACGAACAAAGCGTTGGCACGATCAACGCATCAGTAAGAAATCTTTGCATATAGGTCAAAAGGTCCTCCTTTTTAACTCTAGACTGCGTTTATTTCTAGGAAAATTAAAAACAAGATGGTCTGGTCCCTTCGTGATCAAGGAACTCTTTCCTCATGGTGCCGTAGAGCTAATGAATGAAGACGGCACCAACGCATTCAAAGTTAATGGTCAACGCGTGAAACCATATTATGGAGATGGCTTGGAACGCGACGAAGTAACCGTTGACCTAGCAAAGATCGAATGAGGAAAAGATGGACGTGCCCTGCGTTGGTAACGAACACTCATATTCCAGGGACGCGCCTTAACTCTTTGTATATTACCACATTGTTTTATCTGATTTTCATTTTTGTTCATCTCTAATCTATTTTGATTTACTTTATTTTTTATTTTTCTATTTATTTTTTTTTTGTTGCTTTGAAAAATTTTGTTTGGCGCTATCTATTATATTGCGTTGAGTGAATTGAACTCAATTTCAAGGCATCAACATCGAAAAAGATGCGATACGATTAACTCGACGCCTAGAGGGGAATCTGAAGCGATTCTGTCAAATCGCTCAGATCAAGAATTCGAAAAGGCTGACGGCGCTTAAGTCGGCTGATATCGACGGATGTCAGACCATTTAATGCGGCTATGATGCCCTTGACGCATCGAGCCAATAACCCACGCGCTCGGCCTTCTAAACCCTATATAAACCCCTCTTCACCCCTTTTCTAGGTTACGCTTCCATATCTCTCAGTTTTCAAATTACCGGCGCGAATTCCGGCGATTTCCGTTTCCTGATTCACCCATTTTTCTCTCTTTTCACCGATACCATCTCTATGGCTTCCCAACGACCTGTTTCCTCCAAAAGCCCTGAACCTATGGCCTCATCCTCAAGGCAGGGTAGTCGGAATTCGTCCACTACCTCCACCACACCTGAACCCCTCACCATCGTTCGCCTCAACAGTCCTGAGTTGGAGGCGACATCATCCCCATCTCCACCACGCTCCAGGGACCTGTTTGAAGCCCAAATGGTGGGAAGAAATGACGAATCCACCGTCTTCGGAGATATTCTAGACTCCATCGATGAAGAAGACGATGACTGGTTGGATGGGTTGGTCGACCAGAGGATGAAGAATGAACCGTGTGGGTCAGTCCTTGCGGTAAGCGGTCTTGAGGAATCAGACTCCGATGACAGACCTATCATAAAGGTAATGGCGGCGGTGGAACAGAAGAAATCCGCCAAAGAAAAGCAGATCAGGCCAATGAGGGCGAGGGAAGAAGCTGAGGAAGATGTTCCGCCGCTATGAAGGAAAAGTAAGAAAGTAAAGGACGCGGGGACATCCGAGGTTGTTGTATCTCCAGTCGTCGCATCATCTGTTGAGCGGCTAGTAGCAAAAGCGGCAGAGAAGTCTAAAAAGCTGAAAGACGACATCCAAAAGATGAAAGAAAGGACGGAGCCGTTTCTCGCTGCCAAGAAGAAAAGAAAAGTGGAAATCGCGGCTAGTGAGCAAGCTGTCGCAAAGGCCGCCAGAAGAGCCGAGTTTCTCCGTCGCATTGCAGAGATTGTGACGAAATTAGAAGTAGAAGTGGAAGTGAGTGATGCGGAAAGGCCACCCAAAGCTGAACACATCAAGAAAAATATAAAAAAAAATAAAGGAGGAGAAGAAGAAAGAAAAGGAGGTCGCGATCACCATAGCAAAGCGACCAGATAAAAAGAAGACTGAGGTGCCTAAGGCACTTGGAGTTGTCATACGGGATTCGGATGCAGGCAGCGCAAGGAGAATGTTTGCTAGTCCCATCAGAAGGAATGAGAAAGGAAAAGAAAAAGTGGTTGAGGAACCAACGAAGGAGGCGGCGAAGAGCCGAAAGAAGTAATTCAGTGGGCTCTACACCGAAGTGGGATTTTCCCAGAACCAATAGAGCTGCCCGCCTTCATCATACAAGGAGTCGACGCATTGGGTTGGAGGCAATTGTGTGAAAGTGGCCAGGTCATCCAACCCACCGCCGTGGAGGCATTTTACGAAGGAACAATTCACCGAAGAGCACACTTGGTCAAAATAGAAGATGAGGTGATTTCCTTCGAGCCTCAAGAGATTAACGCGTTGTTTGATCTGCCCAACATCGCGACGGCGGAAGGAAACAGAATAATGTCGACGCCTACAGATGCCGAAATGAATGACGCCTTCTCAATCATCGCCAAACCGGGGTCAGAGTGGAACACTTCCCCAAAGGGTATTCAGTCATTGGCGCCTAACTGCTTGATCGCTGAGGCCAACCTGTGGCTCTATTTCATCAAGTGGTCGCTACTCCCCACAACGCATGACGCCACAATTTCAAGGGACTGCGCTATGGTCATTTATTGCATCATGCGGGGAATTCAGCTGGACGTGGGACGCATCATTGCCCCACAGATTCGGGGGCTATTCTTCAAGCCAAGGGGTCAGCTATTCTTCCCATTTTTTGTGACAAGACTATGCGCCAACGCACATTTCATGGAGGATGCGCCAGTCAGAGCAGTAAACGGAGTCCTTTCAGCGCAGAGTTTGAGACGGATATTAAAGGACTCACCGCATCTGCTTGACGCGGCCAACCCAAAGAAGAGGCCACCAACGTCACAAGAACCATCATCCCCCCAACCTCAACCCAAGAAGAGGAAGACGGTCAAAAAGAGTTCTGAGATTCAGGCGTCGAGCTCATAACCTAGTGAAGCTGAAGAAACTGTTCAGCTCGACGCCTACTCCCAAGCCTTGACCATTTACACTCCTCCCATCGATTCAATCCCTGAGGAGCCCTCTTCCCCACCAACTCCCACTTCTCCTTCCCCTAAAATCCAAAATGAACAACTCCACCCCCTTACCACCCAACGCGGACTTCCTTTGCCTCTTCCATTCCCTATCACAGATTTAAACCAAGAAACAAAGGAAGTCTCGCCGCCTTCCCCCCTCCCCCCCGCATCTGGAGTTAACCCTCTCCCCGCCTCAATCAATCACCATTCGAGAGGCAACTCCACCACCACCACACTTTGAGCCGACCCTCACTCTGGATACTGAGGAGTCAGTGCCCTTTCAATTCTCACCGCCTCGCCATGAACCTCAAGCTTCCAATCTTCCAACTCCAACTACCGAACCTTCTGCCCGCCCAACATCTCAACCACAGGCAGAAGCAACTACCAGCACACATCATCAAGAAGAACCATACCACTTGCGGCACGCCTCTGCTCCGCTGCCGTTTGTTGATTTAAACTTGGATGATCTGCTGAGATACTTGGATGATGGGATCCTTCACCCCATCATGGGAGACCTGGATGAACTTCGGCGCAAGGAGATGGAAAGTCTCCAGCGGCAAGAAGAGTTGGCTCAACAAGTTTCACAATTGGGTCAACAAGGGACTCAGATGGCGCAGCAACAATCGGAGCTTCGGAGTTTTGTTCAATGCCAAGCTCGGCGTCAGGATGAACAATTCAGCACTTTGATGAATTATATCTATGAAGTGTTCATCCAACGCATCCCAGCGCCAGTTATTCCTCCATCCCTTCAGCAACCCCTCTCGTTTGACGATCCAAATCCTCCCCCTGCGGACAACAATGACAACGCCCCAGGGAGAACTTAACTTTGGGGGTGTTCTGTGGGATTCTTCCTCTACTTTTCTTATTTTTTTGTATATTCATTTTAATTCTTTTTGTAAATAGTACAACGCATAATACATTTACATCAATACAATATTCCATTCATGAATCTCTTTGTTCTCTTTTGTTTGTGCTTTCAATTATTTCTTGCTTTATTATTTTCTCCGCCCTGTTTTTGTTTCTGCATCCACCCTCCATGATGATAACTATGCACTTCACTTGTGGACTTATTGAAATAAAAGGATTGACTCGCAAAGCCTTAGGATATTACACTTGATAAATTACTTCTAAGAGTTAGTATGCGTTGCAAGCTTTGCCTCAAGCCTCTTTTACAAAAATTTTTCTAAGGCAATCTCTTAACTCGATTTCAGCAATGAGGATCTTGCTGCCTTCAAATTTGGGGGTAAGAATAATTTGAGCCATGCATTCAACGCATAATAATAATAGAATAATAATAAAAATATTTCTTTGGACAAACAACTCCGCTGACAACGCATAAAATTAGCCTGTTAAGAGTTGAGTTGAGAATGGCTCTTTTAACACCCCATAATCAAAGGTGAGAGTCCAAGATCAACGCAAAGTAAATAAATTGTACCACTATCGACGCAACCAAAAAGGAACGCGGTAAGTGCCAAGTTGTGAAAGGGTATTTGCTCGATGTTGGCTGCCTCCATGCACCCCATCGTTGGTATGTCAAAACGAAGGTAGATAGCCCAGATTGTGACAAGGCACATTACTAAAACGAAAAAAAAAAAAATCTATACGAATGAATAAACTCCAAGGCACATTACTAAAACGAGGACATCTGATTGGCTGGAAATGAGTAAGGGTATTTTTGAGGAATAAGCTTGCCGCATCTAAAAATTAGAAGTACTTTCAAAGCGTCGATTGAAAAGGAATTTGGAAGGGTTATCTGATTGTTGATATAGTCAAGGAGTAGAAGGCATGTTGAGAGAGTGCGCTTTTACTTAGATGGGCGGTAGAAAGTAATAAATCTTCAAATAAATGTTTGAGGACAAACATTAACTCAAATTTGGTAGAAATACAAGTTATTATAGTCATTATTTGATTTAATTAGAGTAACTTTGGAGTTAAACGCATGATTTTGGTAGTTAAATGATGAAAAATGTATCAACATGAGTTGGCCCTACTTGCAAAAAGAAAAATGCCTGAAAAATGATAAGGTTCTGTTCCTAACACAGGGTTAAGAAGAAAAGAAGTAGGAACAACCAAGTACGAAGAGTTGAAGCTGCTGCGAGAACATGCATCGAGCCTATGCAGTGAGGTCATGCGTTGAAAACCATGCGTCGAAGAAGAAACTTAAGCATGCTCAAGCAGCTGTCATGTCATTACGAAAAAGAGTAGCAACCTATCAAGATCGTGGCAGAACAAATAGGCTGACAAATCTGAAAAGTCTATGCAGCATAGGCGAAATTTAATGCAAATGTGTCAGATCATCATGATATCAACTTTTTGACGCCTATAAATAGCCCAAAAGCTTCTTAAAAGAAGAGGAGACGAGTTCAGGAGGCGAAAGCTCTTCACTATTTCTCCCACACCATAACCAGCCTCCATTTCGAGCTCTTCTGAGAGAAGGATTCTGAGCATTTTCAGAGTCATCTCCCAGTGAGTGAGAACATTCACCTTATGGAATTTATGTATCAGATAACGACCATCTCAAGCCTCCATGAAGCAAGATGTTGCCAGTGGCGGCTTGACGCCCTTCATTTCTGTTTTATTTTCATTTTTCTCCTTCTTGCTTATATTTTGTTGATGACATTCGAAAGAATGATTTATTCGCTTAATATGAGTTTGATTGACTATTCTCTTTCATCTATACTGAACACCTTACACCATGCTTGAATGAATGAGTTGATGTTAAGAGTTAGTTTTCTTGATCAATTCCGAGTATATTACATCTTGATTAATGCATATCCTTAGCTTGCATGACTTTGTCTGACAAACACAAGTAGTAAGCATAACTATCGAGCTTGAGAGAGTGGATAGTTAATCTTTAGCATTTATTAAGACTAGATGAGTTTCAGAGATGTAGTTCATCTTTTGCCAACGCAAACTTACCATGCGTCTTAGAAATAAGATTAATGTGGCGTCGAAACATTGAGAGATGGATTCACAATTGCAGTTTGTAGGTATGAAGTTGTACTCAGAAGGTTTAGGTAACAACTAACTCTTGCATTAACTCCTATTGCATGGTTCCATTCATTCTCAACGCATGCAATCTGATACTAGATGACATATGACTAACTATCACCGCGTCCACCTCATTATTAGTAGTAGGAAATTCTTTTTATTCTTAATGTATAGTTTTACACAACAAACAATTGCATATATTACATGTATAGTTCACCGCATAGTCAGGTATATAATCTCAGCGCCTAGTTATCACAAATCCCTGAGTTCGACCCTGGACTCACCAGGATAACTATAAATACTTATACTTGGGTCTTTATAGGAAAACTTGCAATTCATGAGCACATTTAGAGTAATTCTCAACGCATCCATGTACAGAAATGTTAAAATCTATTTTGTGCAACAAGCTAAGAAACAACTTAATTCAAATAAGAAATAGCCACGAACATCTCTACATGAACGATATAGGATCACATCTTCTGTACAAAATGGGCTGAGTGTCCCCAGGATAAGGTACCTAACCTTGTCCCTATTCTATAGACCGTTTTGGCTATTACTTAAACTGATCCACTTTTATGTCTACACATAAAGTTTAGTATTCATGATATAACCAAAGATTGTTAGTTGATTGGATTTAGAAAAGTGACATAAGCAACTCATATATTCAATAACATCTTTATTGAATAAATCTTGATAATAAATTTATTGAGAACATAGTGAATGTTTACAAATTACGAGTTTTAGGACATAAAACTCAACACAAATAAGAAAAATTGAACCCTCAAACTTATACAAATGTTACCATTTTTACAATTATGTAAATTTGAATGTCTAATTTGGCCTAATTTTTACACCTATATAAGTTTGAGGGCTAAATTTTTTAAATTGAAAGTTTAAACGTATAATTGCAACTACCACCGTACTTGAAGGGTAGTATTTGCAATTTGCCTTTTTTTCATGGGAAATTATTTTAAATGATAAAACTGTTGAAAATATTTACAAATAATAGCAAAATATCATAGTTTATCTACGATAGACCATGATAGATTGCGATAGACAATTAAATTTTGCTATATTTGTAAATATTTTGGTTTATTTTCCTATATTTGAAAAGGGTCTATTTTCATTTTAACTTTTTATTATTTTATTTTGCAATAGTTCAATATATACTAATTAGCAGACGTTGTTAGTACCACAAATAAGTAGAGGTGGAAATTGAAAACATGTATAATTTTCGGAAAAAAAAAAAACAAATATAATTTAAATGAGAATAATGTATAAAATTTTGTATCTTTTGCCATACTTTTTCATATTTGTCTATTTTTTCAAATATGTATATCAAGATCCTTTTAACATCAATAATAAGGTTAAGCTTTTAAATATCTTTAATTATATGTTTTAATTGAAATTTTTACTTTTTTAGTCCTAAAATTTTCAACAATAGATATGTTTGGTCATAAAATTTTGAAACATATGTTTCTCTAGTTCTTAAAATTCTAAGAATAGGTTTAAAAAATTAGTTTTAATTTAAGATGTCATGTCAACATTTAAAATATGTGAATGCACCATTTTGGTTCCTATACTTTAAAATTTATTTAATTTTAGTCTCTATAGTTTTAATTGTCTAATTTTAGTCATTGTACTTTCAATAAATCTCTAGTTTAACTACTAGTTTAATTTTTATTTTTCTAAACAAATTAGGGCTTATTTGGTAGAGAATCTAAATTTTGTTTTATGTTTTCAGATTCACTAAATTTAACAAATATATGTTGGACAGACAATCCAGATTCTGTTTCTGAAAACTGTTTGTGAATTTTGTGATCAAAATAGTGCAAATTTTGAAAACAACATTTTTATATTTTCATTATATCCAAATTTTGAATTTTAAATTTTAAAATGCAAAATTATATTATATAAAGATAAAAACATTTAGAAAATATAATATGTCATGTTATAAACTTAATTCATTTTTAAAAAATGTAATATATATTATAAATTACATAATATTACAAAATAATTATTATATATATATTTTAACATAAATCATATTCATAAATAAATTATGTTGGGTTTTATATCCTAAAACTTGTAGTTTGTAAATTTTGGAACTTATTCTCAATAAAGTTGTTATCGAGATTTATTCAGTAAATTTGTTATTGAATATGTGAATTGCATTTATTAAATCCAATAAACTAAGAACCCCTGACTATAGTTTGAATACTTAGACTTTATGTGTAGACACAAGAGTGGATCAAGTTTAGGTAATAGCCAAAACGATCTATAGTATAGGGATTAGATTGGGTACCTTATCCCGAGGACACTGTTAATGTGACCCACTTTGTATATGATACAAACGATGTGATCCTATATCGTTCATGTAGAGACATGAGAGTGGGGGTATCCTATGCAATGAGTTTGCATAAGACCGGACCATGAAATAATCACTTTCACTTTATAACACCATTTACTGTTAAAACCTAATTATTTCAACATGATGACCTAAGTATTTCGATCTTAATCACGGGCTAATTATGGACTCCTGTTTATTTGGGATTATCCTTTAATCTGCATGGGTGAGAGTAGCTCGAGTTCGCCGATTCAATAAGCCTTCCATTTTAAGGATAAAACCAGGTAGATAGCTAAGGACATAGTCCTGCAAGATGAAATTCGCTCCTACCTTATTTAAGGTTAGTAGAGAAGTTGTTCCCTTAAGTACTGACTCCGAGTCTTGAACAAGGGGTCTCACCCTTTCGTCGGCTTGAGAGGGACTCGGTTTGTTGGTTAGACCACAAACTAATTGTTCGTTAAAGGATCAATGGGACTTAAGGAACAAGATGTAATTATAGGGTAAAACGGTAATTTTGACCCAGTTGTAATTACAAACAACTTGTGAAGGATCAACTTACTAATGATGGTTATATCAAGTAGACAGAAATATATCTACACTGAGGAGAGTGTAGCTACTGGGCTATAGTGGAGTGTCTCGGTAGTTAACGAATGTTAATTAACTTGGTTAAAGAGTTTAACTAGTTAATTTCGAATAGTTGGAGCTCATGATCTGTAGGTTCATTAGGTCCCCTTGTTAGCTCATGGACTAGTCTTTGGAACAGTGTGATGAAAGAATTTGAATATATTCAAATTCAGTTAAGGAGCAAATTTTACGGTTTGTTTATTTAATTATGAATTAAACAAAATTTGAGAATTGAAGATATTTAAAGATGATTTAAATATCAATCGGATGAATAGAGATTCATTGGGTTGAAAATTGACGGGACAAGTGGATATTTTATTAATTTAATATTTTAATTTAATATAATTAATTAAATTTGTTTAATTAATTAATTATATATTTAATATTAAATTAATTATTAGAATTAATTAAAATTGGAAATTGGGAATATCCAATTTTGCATGGAAGTAGGAAGTGGAGTTTTTGAAACTCACCTCACCTCCTCACTTTCCACCTCCTAATTAAGTCCTTAATCACCATGATAAGTGTCAATTCCATAGCTAATTAGATTTGTTGAAGATCTTCTGGTAATAGGAGAAAGATTGATAGAATTGAGGTTGAGTTCTTAGTTGAATTGCTAAAAATTCAAGAATGCCCAAACTCTCTAAAAACTCTCTCTTTTCCTCAAATTTGCTCCAAATTCATCAAGACTTGGATCACACAATCTGTTCTAATGCCAAAGAATAATAAGGAAGTCTCTTGTGGTACTCCACTAAGTGTTTGTGACCAAACTCTTGAAGAAGACAACTTCAATTTTGAGCTACAACAAGTAAGGTTCCAACCTCTATTTTTCGGTTCTTAGAACATGCATGTTTAATCCTCAAAATTAATGGAAATAGAGTGTTTTAGATCTTGGTTGCTTCCACTTTTACATTCCTAACACCTTCAAATTAATAATGATTTATTGTTAACCAAATAATATGGGTAACTACAACTAGTTTTATGGTTTGTAAATATATAATATCAAACACATTTTAACACAATAGTTTAATTAGAATCCAATTTCTGAATCTGCTACCATACATATTTCTGAAAACATGAAATACAATTATGTTTTCATTGAATTCTTTGTTTCAAATTTATGTTCTCAAATTCTTCACCAAATAGACCCTTATTGCCTACTTGTATTTTTACTGTAAATTTTGAAAATATGTTTACATATTGTATTTCATTCTATAAAAATCACTATCATTATTTAACTATTTTCGAGAAAAATTAACTATAAGGACTAAATTGAATTTTTTTTAGCCATAAAACACAAATTTCCAATATATTTGGAGGGAAAAGGCAACTAGATCGAATTCATCTAAAAGAGCCAAAAACCAAAATAACCTTTAAACCTTTTTAGGCTACGTTTGGAATTGAGTTAGCTATGTCAAAAAGCCATTTGAAAAAAATCTTAACCGTTTTTTGGGTTTTGTAAAACATCTTAAATTAAATTTGTTAAAACCACTCTTAAAAACATGTTAATTTCACGTTTACTTTAAAAGTAGTATCCTACTATCTTTTAGATTCTCTTAAAATCAAGTAGAATCTTTAATTAATATTTAGTTTTCAATGTTATACTTTAGAAAGAAGGTTTATTTTATATATTTGTCTATTTATCACCTAATCAAATCTATTTTCTATTTTTCATGAGTTAAATGTAACATTTAATATATATATATACACCATATTGATTTTTTTTTTTTTTTTTAAATAAAGCTATCTTCCTTAGTATTTAAAAAGTAATCTATAACAAATAAAATTTATCATACTAAGCAATTATTTATAATTTTAAATTACAAAAAAAATTAAAATAATTATAAGTCTATTTTAGTTATTATATCTAAAATAAGATGTTTTTGTCTTTATTTACCAAACATTCTAACCTACTTTTTCAAGTTTAAACTGAAATTTACCTAACACTATTTTACTTCTTTTCATAGCCGATTTTCAAGCTTCAATATACATTATACTATGTATTAATCATATCATATATAATTAATATATATATTTCCCTTAAGTAGAATAATTCAAATTATTCCAAAACTACTTATTCCTTATTTTATCCTTATTGGGCTAGCAGAGGGAACCTAATGGACTTATAGATTAGAAGCTTCAATAATTTAAGGTTGATTAATTAAACTCTTTATTTAAAGTAATCAATATTTATTAAGTGTGGGTCACTCCACTAAAGACTCACAATTACACTCTCGGCACTGTAGAATATTTTTGTGTCCATAGATGTAACCATTACTAGTAAGTCAATCCTTCACGAATTGCTCCTAATTACCATTTTACCCCTATAATTACCCCTTACTCTTAAGTCCCACTGATCCTTTAATGAACAACTTGTTTATGATCCTACCATAAAAAAATTCTTCTCAGGCCAACGGGAGTAGGGGTGATAAAAAAACCCAGTAATCCAACCTATCCGGACTACCCAACCTAAACCGTAGGGGTTGGGTTGAGTTAAATTTTATTTTTTAATTTCGGGTCCTGTTGTGGGTTGGTGATTTTTCCACCCAGGTTAACCCGACCCTACTTGACCATTATATATATATAACCTAGTAAACCTACGGGAGAGCAAGAGAGCGAGAGAGGGCGAGAGAGCAAGAGAGAGAGAGTGAGAGAGTGAAAGAGAGTTGCCAACGGGAGAGCTAGAGTGAGAGAGAGTGGCCAGCAAGAGAGCGCGAGAGAGAGAGATGTGGACAGCGAGAGAGAGAGCGAGAGAGCAAGAGATAGAGCAAGAGAGCGAGAGAGGGCAAGATAGAGTGAGAACGAGAGTAAGAGAGTGAGAGCAACCTGGTGACCTAACCCGACCCAACCTGAATTGAAAATATTGGGTTGATTGGGTTGGGTTGACCCTCTGAAATGGAATTGATGGGTTGGAGAGCATGCCAACCCGGATTTTTAAGTTGGTTCAAAAAAGACCCCTAACCCTACCCAACTCCAACTAGTGTACACCCGTAAATGAGAGAGAGAAGCCCCATTGTTCAAGACTCAGAGTCAATACCTTAAGGAGCAGTTCATCTACTAACCCTAAGGCGGGAAGGAGCAAAACTTTATCTTGTGTAGTTATGTTCTCAGCTCCTTACTTTGATTGCCCTCCACTACAACAAATTTGACATTCAATGACTCTTGCACAGTGCCAAAAATGAAGGAGAAAGTGAAAAAGAGTCATTAAATCCAAAATCACGCGTTTTTGGCGGGAAAAAACGGAGATTTTCGGATTTGTTGGAATTGATGACTGTTTTTTTGTGTCATTAATTAATGACTAAAAAAAACAGTCATTAAATGTAAGAAAATGAAAAATACGGTTTTGGCGGGAAAAGACGTGAATTTTCGGATTTTTTTTTACTATTTTGACTTTTTTTTGTGTCACCAAATTGTGACTACAATTAACAGTCATTAAAAAGTGACAAATTTTAATAGTCATTAATATTTTTTAATATTTCAAATTTTGAGAAAAGGAGGGAAGTTAAAATTTGTGGGTAAAAATTAATTAAATCTCACATTTTTACCCACAAACACATTTCCCCCCTTTTTTTACTTTCCCTCCTCTCACTTTCCCTCTTTTTTTCTTTTTCATTTTACTTTTATTTTTACATAAAACAAATAACTTGAACATTTTAATTTAAAATAACTTCTAATTTATTAGTTTTAATTATTAATTAGTCTTATTTAGGTTTACCTTGAAAATTTTGAAAAAAACTAGAGGGAAATTGAAATTGAAGTGAGGTGCCAACTTTCCCATTTCTTTTTATTTGACACTTTCCACTTGGAGAATAAAAGGAGAAAGGAAAAAGACTTGTAGTGGTAGCCCTAATTTATTTCCTCTCTTCTCTCCCCTTCACGAAACCCATGTTTGGCCTCTATGTTTCTTTTTCGGTGACCATCAGTTAGGAGCAACGACCATGAACAACGACGCTGAGAAGTAGCAACCATGAACAACGATGGCGCAAACGGACCAGATCCAAGGACTAAATTGTTACTCCTATGAAAATTTATGGACTAAAAGTGATTTTTTTAATCTTAATTATAAATTAGAAAAATATTAATAGCGCTCAATAAATTTTTAATCTTATTCATTCTCTAAAAATCGAGAAACAAAGCTAAACCTTCAACGTCCGTCGTCGATCTCTGCAACGCCGCCTTAATGGGAGTTATTTCGAGCTTTAAGGGTAAAAATTTCATTTTTGGTATTTAAGATAATCCAATCTAAATTAAGTATTTAAGATTTTGAAATTGGATTTATTTTAGTCGATGTGATTTTATTTGAATTGAAAGAGATTTAGGAATTAGAAATCCAATTTAGGAAAAATTGGGAAGACTGCTGTGTATTTAAAAGTTTATTGTGTATTTGGGAGGAGTAATTTTATTTTAGGAGGTTTATGGAGGAAAAAGAAAAAGAAAATGAATAATTATATTTGATAAGGAAGTAGGGTTTTATTTATTTATTTATATATAATAATTATTTAAAGAAGGAAAACCAAGGGTTTATTTCTTTCTCTTCTTCTTCTTCTTCATTGTGTAGCAGGCGGCATTTTCTTCTTCTTCATCGTGTAGCAGCCGGAGCCGTGTAGCAGCCGCAGCCCTGTAGCAACCGCAGCCCTGTAGCAGCCGCAGCCCAGTCGCCGACGCTCCCTTCGCTGGTCGTCCACCGCCGAACAGTAGACGCACGGCCTCTTCGAAAAGCTGCCGCCACCGCACTGTTGGGTCCGCTCGCCGCCTCACCGTCAGGTCGCCGCACTGTTGGGTACGCACGACCTCTTTCTCTAACTTTATTCTCATATCAAGATACTGATTCGTTGGTACTTACTGCTATTATGTTTCCTTTTATTTGATATTCTATTTTGAAAGAATTATTTTTGTATGTAGAATTTGCACTTTGCTTCTCAGGGAAGTGTTTTTTTTTTATGTGAATTTTTTAGTTTCACTTTATTTTTCTCTGTTTCGAAAGTTATCCATTTATTTTCTTTGGATGGTTCAATTTTTTTCTCTTTTATACGACATTTTTTGGTTCTATTGTTTTGGTACATTGTATGGATTTTTCAAATTTTGCCCACTTTTCCTGTGTTCTCTATTTTATTGGTTTTTTTTGGNATAAATTTTTAATCTTATTCATTCTCTAAAAATCGAGAAACAAAGCTAAACCTTCAACGTCCGTCGTCGATCTCTGCAACGCCGCCTTAATGGGAGTTATTTCGAGCTTTAAGGGTAAAAATTTCATTTTTGGTATTTAAGATAATCCAATCTAAATTAAGTATTTAAGATTTTGAAATTGGATTTATTTTAGTCGATGTGATTTTATTTGAATTGAAAGAGATTTAGGAATTAGAAATCCAATTTAGGAAAAATTGGGAAGACTGCTGTGTATTTAAAAGTTTATTGTGTATTTGGGAGGAGTAATTTTATTTTAGGAGGTTTATGGAGGAAAAAGAAAAAGAAAATGAATAATTATATTTGATAAGGAAGTAGGGTTTTATTTATTTATTTATATATAATAATTATTTAAAGAAGGAAAACCAAGGGTTTATTTCTTTCTCTTCTTCTTCTTCTTCATTGTGTAGCAGGCGGCATTTTCTTCTTCTTCATCGTGTAGCAGCCGGAGCCGTGTAGCAGCCGCAGCCCTGTAGCAACCGCAGCCCTGTAGCAGCCGCAGCCCAGTCGCCGACGCTCCCTTCGCTGGTCGTCCACCGCCGAACAGTAGACGCACGGCCTCTTCGAAAAGCTGCCGCCACCGCACTGTTGGGTCCGCTCGCCGCCTCACCGTCAGGTCGCCGCACTGTTGGGTACGCACGACCTCTTTCTCTAACTTTATTCTCATATCAAGATACTGATTCGTTGGTACTTACTGCTATTATGTTTCCTTTTATTTGATATTCTATTTTGAAAGAATTATTTTTGTATGTAGAATTTGCACTTTGCTTCTCAGGGAAGTGTTTTTTTTTTATGTGAATTTTTTAGTTTCACTTTATTTTTCTCTGTTTCGAAAGTTATCCATTTATTTTCTTTGGATGGTTCAATTTTTTTCTCTTTTATACGACATTTTTTGGTTCTATTGTTTTGGTACATTGTATGGATTTTTCAAATTTTGCCCACTTTTCCTGTGTTCTCTATTTTATTGGTTTTTTTTGGCAATTGGTTGTTCTTGCACTGTGAATAATTCAATTTTTTTTCGCCTTCTCTCTGTGGTGTGCGACATTTTTATTCTTCTAGTTTAGTTTTGGTTGGTTCTACTATTATCTTGGTACATTGTTGTTTTATTTAATGTTGTTTTTTTCGCCGCTGTTGAGTGAGGTTTGGTGTTTGGGAGTTTTTTTTTTTTTGTTCGGGTGTTGGTGTTGGGTTCTTGCACAGTCCCTTGTGTTTGTTATCATGCGTTGATTCAGGATCATTTTTGGTTCGTCTCTTGTCATTGATGTTGCTTGTTGTGGCTATAGGTAAGAGTTTTGGGTGGAACTTTTGTATTTCCTTTGTTAGGTTCTTTTTCCCACTAAATTTTGGTTCATAGCTTGTTTACCTATGATGTTGTGGTGTAGATTTGTAAGTTTTGAGTAGATTACAGATATTGTTTAGCAAGATTGAGGTCATTTGTTGACGTTTCGAATTGTCATTACTGAGGTGTAGATTTGTAAAAATTTTACTATTTACTATTCAAATTGGTGTGACAGATATAGTTTGTGACATTGGAATAGTTCATATGGAATTTATTGCTTTAGGAGTTAATAGTGTTCTCACTCTCTAAATATAGTTTCAAACTAAATTTTGACTTTAAGAGCATGTTTTTATTGCTTTTGGAGTTTTCCAAATAACTATGGAGCACTTTGGAATGTTAGGTAAATATTATTCTAGTCAAAAGATTTATCTTCTTGTAGATAACAAGATTCTAGGCCATTCATGTGGTGAAGAGATGGATGAGACTATGAGTGAATGGTTTGCTTTATCATTGGAAGCTACTAATAATGTTTTATACATTTTTGCGTGGTTGTTATTGATAATTCTTTATATACTTTGGATATGATGTTGATACTAATTCATGTGGTGAAAGATGGATGAGATTGACATTTTTTGGCTGTCAACGAAGGTCAAAATTATAGTAGTGTCGAACATTTTAGATTTTGGGGTAATTTTTTTTGCTTTCTAATAAGTGTGTGACTAACGAAATTTCACTCATAGGTGCAGAAGATACAACTTCTCTTATTTGAGGTCCGAAATCGTCTCACCCTCAACGCTCTACTCTCATCACCGCTCGCCTCACCCACGCCATCACCAAGGTATCAAGTTATTCCTTCTTTTTCTTGCGTTAAATCTGAAGGTGGTATAAATAAAGTTGGCTTGCTGGAGTGATT
>QLSR01000100.1:1325792-1371008 GCA_031780015.1 Citrullus colocynthis | reverse complement strand
CCTAGAGTTTGATTACTAGCTAGCTTCCTTGTATTAACAATTGGAACTATATTATTATATATGAAAGTTACTTTTTATGTTCGTGTACACATTTTGTGTTGAAACTGAAGGAAACACAGGTGTAATAACATGTATGAAACACAGGTGTAATAACGTATATCGTGGTAATGGTTTCTATGATATATGACAAAAGTCATGGTATGAAATTAAATGACCTTAAAAGAATGTCATAGTTAATGTATTATTGACATTTTAAATGTGTCATTAGTTGTTTTGTGATGACAGAAGTATAATGTCAACGTAACTCTTCATTTGATAGAAAAAAGTCAACATTTTGATTTTCTAATGACGGTATAAAATTGTCATAAACACCATTTCCATGACTTATAATAAATGTCAATATATATTTATTGTTGACTGTGCCTAGAAGTCATGAAACTATCAACGATGACTGATTTCTCATGTGTCATCTATACACTTTAGATGACGGGCGATTAAATGACTAAAAAAAAGAGTCAAGAAATGTGGTAATGACTGTTTTTTAGAGTCATAAAAGCCTATTTTTGTTGTAGTGCTCATAGATAGAAGTCACTCTCACCCATACAAATCAAAGGATTGCCCTCATAGATAGAAGTCCATAATTCACTTAGGATTGAGATTGAGTTACATATCGTTATTTAATATTAATCTCTTCAGTCAACGGTGTTATAAAGAGAGATTAAACATTTCGCGGTCCGGTCTTATACAAACTCTTTATATAGGATACTCCAACTACATGTATTCATGTTAACGATTTGGATCACACCATTTGTAACACTTGCAACATTTGTAACATTTACAAAGTGGGCTGTATCCGTAGTGTTACCAGGATAAGACACCTAAACTTATCCATATACTGTAGACCATTTAGGTTATTACTATTGAGGTTTTTGCCCTAAAGCTCATAGTTTTGTAGATAAACTATTCATCAATTAATAAAATAAGTTGTCATTTTGTTTGTTACTTATTTTGCATAACATTATCAAATAAACCACAAAATCCAAGGTTGTTGTATGAATTCTTGAACATGTATGTACATACATGTGGATCACGTTCAAGAAATAACCTGAAGGTCTATAGTATGTAAAGGTTGGGTGCCTTATCCTAGTGACACCATGGATACGACCCACTTAGTAATTGTTACAAATGGTTTAATCCAAATTGTTCATGTAGAGGCATGTGAGTGGAGGTATCTTATACAAAGAGTTTGTATAAGACCAGACCGCAAAATATTTAATCTCTCTTTGTAAATCCCTTAATTGATGAGAATAATATTTCATGGGATGATCATGTGCGACTCGATCTTAATCCTGAGTGACTTATGAACCCCTGTCTCTGAGGTTGGTCATTTGATTTGTATGGATGAGAGTGGCCCGAGTTGACTCAATAAGCCTACCATTTTAGGAATTTGACTAAATAGGGAGCTGAGAACATAATTTCACAAGATAGAATTTACTCCTTCCCAAATAAGGTAAGTAGATGAGTAGTTCCCTTAAGTGCTGATTTCGAGTCTTGAACAAGGGGTCCCACCCTCTCACTGGCTCGAGAGGGACTTATATTATGGCTAGACCATAAACAAATTGTTCATTAGAGAAATTAGTGGTACTTAAGGATAAGAGGTAATTATTGTGGTAGAACGAACATTTGTCCCAACTGTAATTATGAACAATTTGTGAAAGGTAGACTTGCTTATATTGATTAAATCTATGGACACAACTTGTCCTACAGTGCATAAGAGTTCAATTATAGGTCTATAGTGGTTTGCCTTGTAGTTAATGAATGGAGGTTAATTTAATTAAAGAGTTTAATTAATTAATCTTGGATCATTAGAGCTTATAATTTGTAGGTCCATAAGGTTCCCTTGCTAGCTCAGCATGGACCAAAAATGATCAACTATGTTGAAAGAAAATTTTTTAAATATTCAAATTTATAAGGAAAAATAACAATTGTATTGGATACATTAATTACATATTTATTATAAAGTTTATTTGAATAAGATTCAAATTATAACTTTATAATATGAAGAATTAATTTATTTGAATATGATTCAAATAATTAATTATTTATTTGGATGAAATCCATGTAAATAAATAGATGGTGACTTAATTAATTAATTTGAATTGGATTCAAATAATCAATTATTTACTTTGGATGAGATCCAAATTAAAGATACTGCAGAGAAAACAAATATTTTAAATAAGATTTAAATATTATAAACCATTTAATATGAGATATTATTTGGGTAGATATTTATTAATATTATATATTATTAAATATTTAATTTAAAATATCTACAGAGGAGTTATGCTAATAGGATTAGGAGTAACCCATAGAATACAATAAATAGGGCCCTTGAGAGCCCTCATAGAGTAGATACACTCTCTACAAGAATAATCTCTATGATTACTCTAAAACTCTTCCTCTAGTAATTCTCTCAATTTTCTTAGAATAGTTCTAAGAAAATTCATCTTCCTATTCCCTCTATTATTTCAAGAAGCGGTTCCCACAAATCGGTTCCTTGTCAGAGTCATAGCAAGGAAGATTTCTTGGAAAAAGAAGACTATCAGTTCAAGAATTATAGTTCAACAAATGTATGTTGCTTAATCTTATTCTTAATTTTTTGTATTTTTAATTCTTTCAAGAAATCAAAGAACACGATCATACGCTTCTGTCGGGATTCAATTTCCTTCAATTACTTGAACATAATCCACCTGTATGTCTACCACGTACAATTCAAGCTACGTAAAATGGTTTTGGATCTTAGTTTATTGGATTGAGTTGAGCAATCTAAATTTCTAATAAGTAACTTCTTATTTTATTAAATAAATAATTCATTTACACAATTTACAAACCACAATATTTAAGACATAAACCCCAACAATTTGTTCGACACACAAGGATTCTATAAACATGACTAATTAAATGATCTAACGTTGCTCTAATATCACTTGTTAGAGACAATAAACCTCTAAATAACTCCACGATGGTATGATATTGTCTACTTCAACATAAACCCTCATGGTTTTACTTTTGGTTTCACTCAAAATACCTATATAATTAGTGATAGTTGGCCTCCCCTATATGCCATGATCATGTGGGACTTTGATCCCATTCCCAACACCAACATGCATGCATAA
This sequence comes from Citrullus colocynthis, assembly GCA_031780015.1. Taxonomy (NCBI): domain Eukaryota; kingdom Viridiplantae; phylum Streptophyta; class Magnoliopsida; order Cucurbitales; family Cucurbitaceae; genus Citrullus; species Citrullus colocynthis. The sequence goes on along the minus strand of QLSR01000100.1, from coordinate 1,367,832 downwards.
TAAACTCTAACTTACAATTTGACACTAGATGCCATAAAAGCCCTAAACTCCTTGATGGCCTACTGTTTGTGTATATTACGACACTAATATATATATATATGTGACTAATGTGAAAGCATATGTAATTTTGTTCTTTATATGAAAGTAATAGTATTTTGTCTACCTCAAGTACAATGGTTACATATACAAATTTGTAAAATATATGTGAAGGTTTTAAGTTAACGTCTCTTAATTGAGTATTAACCATCTAAGAAAACATGTGTGCTATTAAAAGGTTAAATGACAATTACATTAACCTTCCATATCTATACTTACCATGATACACACCCATTTTCCCATTATTTTTAGATGATATATTTTTAGTGTGTATAAAATTTGTAGAATTTATTAAATCTTAAGCTAGTTGCCCAACAATAAATAAATATAAATAAAGGCTAAATTGTACAAAATACCTCTAAACTTTGTACTTTGTGGCAAAAATATCCTTGAACTTTCAAAAGTTTTAAAAACACCGTTAAACTTTCAAGAAAAGTTAAAAAATACCCTTGCTGTTAGTTTTGGGTGAAAATCCTTGTGTTTTGTTTCAAAAATGCCCTTGAACTTTTAAAATTCCTAAAATACCCTTAAACTAAAAAAAAATTAAAAATACCATTATTGTTAGTATATGAACACCAACCGTTAATACTCGCTTCAAACATAGCCTTGAACTTTCAAAAGTTGCATTAATACTCTTAGACTTGAAAAAAAAAAAATTGTAAATGCTCTTGCCGTTAGGATGGCGATCAGTTTGTTTTAAGTTTTCTTAAGCTAAAAAAGAATTATTTTTTTAAAAAATTATGAACATATCCTTTTTTTCCTATTGAATACTCCCATTTTTCCCCATTTGTCCAATCCTTACACCAAAATTTTAACAACTAAACATAAACCAAAACTTCAAGTTAAAACACAGAATCTCACAAAATTCTAAAATCGACATCTTTAAAACCCAATAAACGATAAATAGTTAAGAACAAAAAGGACATATTTCGTTATTAACACACACTCAACTACTAATATACAATCTTGTTAAAATATATAAGACCTAAGGTCCCCTTGGTGCTTCCATTATTCTCTTTATTTTTCTATAATCTATATACTACTAAAAGGACAATTTTTTTAAATGAGATAAACAAAAGTAAATAGTTAACAACAACGATGGTAAGTGGGGAGAAAATTAAAATAGAGAAGTGTTAGGTCATAAATTGAAGTAGGGGAGTGAGAAGAAATGGAAAATAGAGGTAATGGGTGTAGAGATACGTTAATAGCTTTTTTTTGACTTTTTTTTTTTTAAATAAGGGTACTAATGCAACTTTTTAAAAGTTTAGAAGTATTTTTGCAACGAGATATTAATGATATCTATTCATCTATATATTAGCAGTAAAAGTATTTTTGAACTTTTCTTTTAAGTTCAAAAGCATTTTGAAACTTGTGAAAGTTCAAAGGTATTTCTGAAATAAAACATTACCCGTTTCCATAAAAAATTAATGGTAATGGTATTTTTGAAAATTCAAGAGCATATTTGAAACTTTTGAAAGTTTATGGGTATTTTTGACACAAAGTATAAAGTTCAAGGTATTTTTTATAATTTAGCCTAAAAAAATCTCCAAATATATATATACACACAAATATCCATATATATATTTATAAAAAAGATCTTACAAGTCTGGTTTCTATTTCAAAGTTCCAAACTGTTGATATCTTTTGTTCCAATTCTAGCTGTACCCTAGTGTACTGTTATTTGGGAGCCAACAATGGAGGCCATGGAAAAGGACCATAACGCTAAAATGTATGGGAAAATGGCATAAATGACCTTAAATAAGAGGCCCAAATGAAAAATTGATACCTTTCCGTAAACCAATGAATTTTAGCCTTATGCTTATGTCATCACTGTGTAAATTCACCACTTCAACCCTAACTGCATTCTTCTTCTACTTTCTTTGTTTTGCAGCGTTTTTCTTTTTCTTTTTTGTTTTTTCTTTTCTGAATTTCTTCTTCTTCCTTTTTTTTCTTCCATTCTTTTCGTTTATGTTTTTTAATGCATTTCTTCTTCCCTTTGTTTTTAGATTTTTGTTTTTGTTTTGTTTTGTTTTTTTTTATGTCTTCTTCTTCTTCTTCTTTCTTTTTTGCATTTTTTTTTGTTTTTTTTGCTTTTCTCCTTCATCATTTTTTTGTGTTTCTTTGCATCGAGCATCAAACATAGAATATAGAGCATTAGAGCATCGAGTGAACTTACAACATATACTCTATGTCACTTTTTCCGTAAAGTTCTGATGACCGTTTTACGAAAAAATAACAGAGAGCTCAATTTCTGGTAAGTTCAAATTTATCGAGATGAAGTTGAGCCTTCTACGACTTTTCTCGTAAAGTTATGACGACCAACTTTACAAGAAAAGTGACAGAAAGCTTCCTTTCTAATAAGTTTGAACTTATTGGGAAGAAATTAGCTCTTTGTCACTTTTCCTGTAAAGTTTTGATCAGAACTTTACGGGAAAAGTCATAGAGAGCTAATTCATTCTTGGTAAGTTCAAACTTACCAGGAGGGAGCTCTCTGTGACTTTTCCTATAAAGTTATGATCAACACTTTACAGGAAAAGTCATAGAACACATTTCCTTCCTGGTACGTTCTCCTCGCATCTGCCTACAAAGTTCAAGCCTACCCTTCTTTTCATTAAAAAACAACAGATTTATTCATTTTAGGCCTATTACTTAGCTTAGAGCATATAATATAGAGCATAGGGTGTAGAGCATCAAGCATCCAACATCAAGTATCGAGGAGCAAGGAACGAGATCGAGTATTGAGTATCAAGAAAACTTATGAATCTGCGCGGTTTTCAGGGTCGAATGGGTGAATTCACAGGATGCTGATGCGAGCAAAATGCCAATTTTCATTCAATTGAAAAAAGGTATCGATTTTTCATTTAGCCCCCAAAAAAGGGGGAAAATTTGTACGGATGACCCAATCAAGAGGTCCAAAATGCCAAATGACTCACATTTTAAAAAATGTCAATTTTTTACCTTCTACTAACGTCATGGATACGTCCAATTACGAAAATGCCCTCACCTGATAAACCCTTCATTCCTCCTTCGTTATTTCACGGTCTATATCCATTTGCATGTTTTTTGTGCTTAGATTCAATTTTTTTTCTTTTCTTTTTTCTTTCTAATTTCTTCTTTCCTTTTTTTCCTACTACCTTTACAAGAAAATACTTACATGATCTCGCTATCTCGCTCTCTCTAGTTTCGCTTTCGCTCTCTTTCTCGCTCATGCTCTCGCTAATTGAGTTAAGACAATTGCAACACACCTGATCTCGCTATCTCGCTTTCTCTAAGTTTCGCTAAATCTTGCTCTCGCTCTCGCTCTCGCTCTCTGTGACAAGTCACCGATAACAAATCAATTACAAAATATTCTCTAATCTCGCTCAATAACTTGTCTCGTTATCTTTGGCTCTCGTTTGTTATGTTTATCAGTATACCAGTGCACTCACACAGTATATTACTACAGAATGTACATACATATATATTAGAAAAAAGGCATGTTTGCCCACAACTGACATGCTAACTGCATCCTATAGTAAATCATCTTTTCTTGAGTTATTATACTACTATCAGCACCAGTAATTAAATGCTCTAAGAACTTCACTGCAAAGATACCACAGTCTAGTGACCCATGCTGTATGTTTTTGCTTGTCGGTTGAAAGACGCGCCATCGACCTAAGTTTAAATCCGGCTTAAGGCGTTTCAGGTCACAGTAATTCAAAAGAGATGGTAGGGTCAACGTCATGGGCTCTAGTATGTAATCCAACTTCTTCTTGGATGTTATGGATGGGAGTGAGTCAAACACGAACACACGATCTCTGTTCATATCTAATGCAACCACCACCCAATGTTCATAGGTGTTAACTGAGCTATACACGAAGTCTACATCTGCCCACCCCATGTTGTGAGGGTTGAATTTCCCCATAACGTAGTCCTTGTATGTGTCTTCGTACTCCCAAACCATCGCTGGGCCAATGTTGGCTTATTCTTGATCTGTTTGTATATCCCAGATCGAAGATTGAGGTGACCCTACACAATCAAGAAGCATATAAGTGTTAATACTAAAATCTTTTTAATAGGTCATGCTATTCTATGGATCGAATATTTACCATTATTGCTGTTGGGAGGACATTGAACTTGTTCATGCACATGTCTGGTCGGTTGTGAAACTTGTCGCAAATAAATCGGAACATGACATTCACAGTCTTCATCAAAATAAAGACATTAGTATGAAAGAAGCATTCAACAAAACCATACTTACAAACTTACATCACACTCAACCCAGGAACTCGGTTTTGTTAGCTGCTGAAAAAATTTCTTCGACAATGGTAGGTACGAATTATGTCGAATGTCCACATCCGTGTTCTTATCAACGATCCAGGACATCATCTCTAAAAAGATGTTGGATGGAATGTCATGTGCTAAATTGTATGTGACCCTCGCTCGGAAGATGGGCGCAGAAACTCCAGGAAGAGGATACTTCAGCGTTTGCTTCGTCTTTGGCTCTACAGGTTGCTCTACCTTCGGTTGTGTTGATGAGGCCGAGTTTTTTTCCTCTTTTGCCCTCTTCTTTGGTTTTTTATTGGGAGTACTCTCAATACCCTTTCTCTTACATTTTGGTCGTGCAGACTTGCAAGTTACCTACATACATTGAAATTAAAAAACCAATTGTGAACACAACTTTACACTGACAAATAAAACATACCAATGAATCTGGAGATGCGAGGGGAAGTGGCTCCAATGTTTGTAACTCCAGATCAATAGATGTGGTAGTGGTATCCGGAGGTGGGAGTGGAAGTGCGGGAGGCGTGGTAGTGGTCTCAAGAGTCGGGAGTGGAAGTGGACCCGATGAGGTAATGGTATTAGGAGCTAGGGGATAGGGAGATCGAGGTGGAGATGAAAGTGGAAGTGGGGGAGGTGACAACATCAGGAGATTAGGAGATCGAGGTGGAGGTAGAGATGGAGTGGGTGACCTCCTAGAATTTGGATCATGGGATGGGGTGGGTGACCTCCTGGAATCTTGATCATGGTATGGTGTGGGTGACCTCCTGGAATCTGGATCCCGATGTGGTGTGGGTGACCTCCTGGAATCCGAATCTCGGGGTCGGGTGGGTGACCTCCTGGAATCCGGCTCAAGGGGTGGGGTAGGTGACCTCACCTCAGCTACCATGGTGGGATCCTTCAATCATTACGCAAACATATTAGGTGACAATTATGAACAAAATAAATGAAAACCACTAAAAGGAAACATACCTTGCACAACGTCTGTAGCAATGACGTAATGGTCAACAGTTGGGCTTTGACATAACCCATATCTTCCTCAAGCCTTAAAACTCGACCATCCATCATCGACATAGAGCTGTCAATTCTTTGCAAGTAAGAATAAATGCTTGGGTAATCTTCACAGCATCTAAGTCATTTTCAAACACAAGCTTCTTGTATTCTACTTCTAGTAGATTGACATAGAATGAATCAGATGCTTAAATCGCCTACGATCTACTACAGTCTTATGTTTGTTCTTTCCCATCATTGCAACCTCAGTGTAGTAGACTAAGGTAATCTTCACAGCATCTAAGTCATTTTCAAACACAAGCTTCTTGTATTCTACTTCTAGCAGATTGACATAGAATGAATCAGATGCAGACCTATTACCAAAGTACTTGGTTTCAAGATCTTCAGAAGACTCCTTATCTATATCCACTCTAGTAGGGTCCCTCCACAACCCAATAATCAACAAAAACTCATCCTTCGAAAATGTGACAACTTTCCCTCTAACAGAAAAGCTCATTGAGTCCACTCTCCTACTCTTCACCTCCCTTAGCAACATATGGTGGACAATTGGGCTATTGAATACGAGGTCCATGTCTACAAAGTGACCAAAAATTGTTCTCTTGAACATCTTAAGCTGTCTCAGGGTAAGCTTCTCCTTCACGATCGTGTTTGCATTTGCAATGTGGGCTAGGCTCGTTACTTGACCTGGAAAGTGGTCGGCTTTACGTATTTTAAAAGCTATTGACATCTTAGGCCTACATGCTACCAATCATTCATTAGATAACAGACTTCTTTTGGAAAAAAAAAAAAAAAAGTGAACATGCAATCTGTACAAATCTCGCTAGTCTCGCTCTCATCCCCTTCACTCTCGCTGATATCGCTCTCTACTATCGCTCGCGCTAGTCCTGCTCTTTGAGTCTTAGTCTCGCTAGTCTCTCTCTCGCTAGTCTCGCTAACTCTCACTGGTATCGCTCTGAAAGAGAAGTCTCGCTAGTCTCGCTCTCTCTGTCTTAGTCTCGCTAGTCTTGCTCTCTCTATCTTAGTCTCACTAGTCTCGCTCTCGCTAGCTCTCACGGGTATCGCTTTCTTGTCTTAGTATCGCTCTCGCTACTCTCACTGGTATCGCTCTCGCTAGTCTCGCTCTCTTGTCTTAGTCTCGTTAGTCTCTTTCTCGAGCTCTCACTGGTATCGCTGAGGTCTTAATGTCGCTAGTCCCACTATATCTGATCGCTCTTTCTACTCTCGCTATATCTAGTATCGCTCTCGCTAGTCTCGCTATATCTGGTATCGCTCTCTCTGATTATACCCGTCTTCAACTTCAATGCCAGTCAGATGATTTCGAAACGCAAAGACATAAATACAGATTACTAAAACCCAACTGCGAAATCGTTTAACTTCGCACAAAAAACATGCAAATGGATACAGACCAACACTAAGCACAATAAACATGCAAATGTATACGGACCGACTTCGCAGTCGTTAGGTTTGAAGATGCACTTACAGGATTGATTCGAAGTCAGCGGCGGATGGACGGACGGACAGTGTTGCTTGCAAGTGAGCGAAGGTTTATGAGCGAAAGTGAGGACGGACGGTCTGACTTTCAAACTCAGAACTCAGTATATAGAAAAGAGAGGGAGCGAAAGAGCGAGAGAACGAGAGATAGCCGTTACAATTGAAGAGCGGAAGTGGAACGACGAAGGAGGAAGGAAGAGTTTATGAGGCGAGGGCAGTTTCGTCATTCAACATTTAATAATTATAGGTACTTAATTTTATTAATTAGGTTCCTATTTGAAGAATAGGATACCCAGATGTCCAGTGCAATCTTTTTACATGGGGGGTGATAGGTGATAATTTAGTGTGTATTGTCTTCAACAAAATTCAATCCCATTGTTATTCTCCACAACAACAAAATTCTAATCTCCTTTTTGTGCCATTACAAAAAAAAAAAAAAAAAAAAAAAAAAACCTTGAGGCAAATTTCTAAAAGATTAGGGCATCTATTGGTGTTAAAGATCTGGCCATTTATGTGATGGAGTCACATTTACTATCTCCTATTCGGAAAAGATGTGGGTGTTTGTGAAATTTGAGAAAGATATAAATCATTTAAATATTGGGTCATCCATGATTTTACGAAATCGATAACTCGCTCGATCTAACCTTTTCGACCAACAATGGAGAAAAAATGGTGGGAGTTCGACAATATCCTTCAAGAGCGATTTGGATTGCATATATTGTCTCATGGGTATAGATATTAAATATTTCAAATTCCGGAATTTAAAAGTCTGAGTTTTAAATATCTAGGATAATTAAGGGCCGTTTGGGGAGCTGAAATGTAATATGATTAATGGGGAATTAGAGTAGTATTGAAATGTGTGAGGACTTGAGGAAGAAATGAAAATGAGATCATGAAGCGTGAAAACGAAAAATTAGAGGAGTATTGGAATGCAGAGGACTCATGAAGAAATAAAAATGAGATCGTAAAGCGTGAAAGCAGTAGGAAATAGGGTTGGGTTGAAAACGGTCAAAACGGAAGAATTTTGTATTACAAATCAAGCCAAAAGCACTTAATCCAAATATTGATTTTGGATTACATTACATTACAATCTCATCCCATTATGGTCTCCCAAACACCCCCTTTAATATTTGTGTTTGGATATGCAAGATAATTAATGTTGGGAAGTTAAATATATGTGTTAAATTTATCATTAAATAATTACTTAATTAAATGCAAGAGACCAATTGATGTAGTTATTAATTAAATTTAGCATTATTTAATTTATTATTATATTAATTAATTATTAATCAATAAATAAAAAAAGAAAATGGCTAAATTAAACATTTATTTAAACATAATTAAATTATTTAAATTAATTACTACAAATTAAATTAATTAGAATAGTGATAAATTAATTAGAATAGTGATAATTGCTAAAATTAATTTATATCAAATAGTTACGATAACATAAAATATTAATTATAGAGGTATTAGTTGAAATTTATTAAGTCTAAATATTATACTTTAATTTAATAATTAATTAAAATTAATAATAATGAATATTTTATATTAATTTATTGATTAATCAAGTTATAGTTTTACTATTTATCTCTAAGCATGAAAATCTCACCATTCTATGGGGTATTACAAAGCTCAGAGGATTTTAAAATTATTTGGATATTGAATGTATGTTTGAAATTTCATGAAAAACCGAAAATATTTGAGGAGTATTAGTTTTGAGTTTTGAGTTTTAAGTTGTGCGGAACCACTATAAACCGAAAATCTTTGGGCTTTGTGTGTGATGAATTGTAGTGTCAAAGAGCGTCATTGGTGGGTGGGTGTGTTTGATATGTTGTTTGTTTGGAGACGGAATGGTACACAGAATGTGGAATTGTGTAATAATAAATTGGGATGGAAATGGAATTAGGGTTTGATGTTGTAGGATCGATAAACTTTTCTGATGTGAGTTCAATTAAATAAATTAATAAATTTTTAAAATTTAAACAAGAATTTCATATAAATAAGTTCAACCTAAGATAAATACGAAATTAATACTAATGCTTTAAAGTACCCAATTTAATTCGAATAATAAGAATTTGCGCATATAGAAATTTAATAACTACCAATTAAAATAAAGCAATACGAACAATTAATTTTAAGAACAAATATTGCAATTAATTTAATCTAATAAAATATAACAACAAATTAATTACAAAATTAAATAAGAGAATGATAGAGAAATTGACATTGAAAAGTTTTATAGTGGCTCCGCACATTCAACCTACTCTATTTCCCAAGCTCTTCTTGGGTGCTTCATTAAAAGCCTTTGGATTAGAAGTTTTTTTTTTGAAATTTTTTTCCCTTCCTTCAGGAGCAAGAACACACTCGATTCTTTTCAAGGTTGAGAATCAAATCGTTACAACACTCTTGTTACGTGTTCAAGAGTAACCCTTTACAATAGATTTGGAAATGAAGATAATGATAAGAAAAACTCTCTCAAAAAGTAAATTTACAAGTTTGAAGCATTTAACAAATCAATCCTCACAATATAAATATCTCTCTTAAGAATTAGAGAAGAAGAAAATTGACACTTGGAGAGAGCAACCACGGAAACTAAAAACCTAAAATTCACACCCAAGCATGCTTTGTTGGGGTTTATGCTTTAAACTCGTGGTTTATACTTTGTAAATAAATATTGTTTATTCAATAAAATAATTGTTATTTTATTTTGACTTTTGGAGTTGACTTTTATACTTACCTAACTCAATCCAATAAAATAAAATCCAATGTTATTTAATGGAACTTAGAACGGTATGTGGTTGACATATAGGCTGATCATGTTTAAGTAATAACCTAAATGGAGTACATGGATAAGGTTAGGTACCTTATATTGGTAACACTATGGATACGACCAATTTTGTAATTGTTATAAATGATTTGATCCTAATCGTTTATATGGAGACATGCGAGTGGAGTATCCTATACAAAAAGTTTGTCCTTTCCATAGCCACGAGTTGCCGTCTATTTGAAGCATATATTCCAAGAATGAATAGATTGTAGTTCTAGGCCCTAGCCCATTTCTTGAACTCTTTTTCCTTTCCTTTTTCACACGTATCTGACTCCTCTTCCTTGCTAAGTTTGTTCTCCTTAAACAAAAAGAAGTGGGCCTGCAATCCCAACCCAAAAACCCTCACAGAATCAATGATGCCTCCTTTTCCAAACCTCTGGTCCCACCTCCTGTCACTTTATGTGGTTATGAAATTTTTTTCCTATCTTCACAAAAATTTTCTCTTTCCCAAGCCTCCTTCTCCAACTTTCTTAATTCTTATATGTAAACGATTTCCCAATTCTCTGCAATTTTCAGCATATCCAACCACCGTATCTTCCCCCTACTTCACCCGCTGCTGTTTTTGTCCGCCGTTGTTTCTCCATCCATTAGTCTCCTTACCATCCCAACCAATGAACTGTCGACGTTTCCACTTCCACCAAGTACTTGTACCCCACCATCTCAACCTTCCTCATCACCAACCATAAACACTCATAATGAGGTGATACTTCTTCTTTTTGTCTTCTTTGTGACCATTTTTCCTTCGATTCCTCCATCGTCGAGTCACCATCCTTGTTTTCTCCACTACCTTGCAACCCCTCATCACCGCCCTTTCTTTTCTTTTGTTTTTATTGATTGTAACTCCCCATTCCCGTAGGTTCCATTAGTTTCACTCTCTCTCGTTTATCATCGGTGTTGATTTGCTCTCAATGGAGCTTGCTGGAACAAACACCATTCCTTATTCCTCGATGCCTTTCGACGCAAGTGAAGATCCTTCCATAGACAAGCCTTTGATTGTAAGCTCACTGGTAGTTTCTTATTCGGCTCCTATCACCAACATTTCCTGATTTTCTTCCCTTGAAAGTATGCTCTTCTGAATTTCAACATTCAACTGTTTTATACTTTGAAGTAGGGTCTGCAACGTTTCTTTGATCTTAACCTTCCCTCTGTCTGTCTAGATCCTACAACCTCTCTTCCATTGTTTTTTGCACCATTTTCTTTTCTTCTCTGCCATCCATTTTTGCATTGCTCCCATATCCATGGAGTTTCTCCTCTCTCTGTTGCCTCATGTTTCTGATCAACCATCCATATATGGGTGCTCGCTCCCATGTTCATGGTGTTTCTTCCCCCATTGCCAAACAAAAACCAGTACCCAAGAAAGAACGAGCTCTGATACAAATTTGTTAAGACACACCCTAACGCGAACACACTCAAGAACATTGAAACATGAAAATATATGAAAAACAATTTAACCACTAGCCTTTCAGGAGGGCTAGGCTCTCCTAAATTCCCAATTAAGAAAATCCCACATAATTCTTCACATCCTTTCCTCTCAACCCATTCCCTCTATTTATAACTAAAAGCCATAACAAACTTCCAATCTTATTACTAATATACCGCTTCTAATAATCCTACTAATAGTCTACTAATAGGCTCATATATCTTTAACTGGGTCTCTTACACTGTTGCTGCGAAGCCCAACTTCGAAATTCTCAAGTGAGACGACTTAGCTGCATTATTGGCTCTCTGGTTGAGCCGCTTTGTTCTTCCAAACAACCGCAACAACGTCTAGCGTCATTCGCTTAAAAACATTTTTCATGGTTGGGTTCTTGGTGCGGGGAAAAAAAGTAGCCGTAGCTTCGGTCGTCCTTGCCAGCATTTATTACGGTTTGGGCATTGTTGCTCAAGAGAAAGAGGGTCCAGGCCAGTGCAATGTGGAATTCCCGACCCATTACTTCTATGCATGGCTAGAACGATATTTTCCTAAGTTGTATATGAGATTGCTGCTATTGAGACTAATATTGCAAATACTACCGAGCTCTACGATAGACAAGGAATGCAGTCGATACTAAAGCAACTTACCGACAGTCCTTCGCTTACTTCTCTGGAGTCAATGATGTCGCTTTTTCTCTCATGGAAACTGCTGAATGGACTGACTTATTGGCTTAATGCTCTCCTTCGTTCTCTCATGCGCTCGATAAAGCGAAGGATAGGTATTCCGTTTATGGGGTGACGTTTAGTTCCTTATCTAGAAGCATACCTAGAAGTATACTCATTCTGGCTTCCATACCTATCTCCGGTAAAGCTAACAGCATATCCACTTATGACTAGTCAACCCATGCCAAGATCCTACTGTATACTTTCTCATTGAAATCTTGCATTATCCTATTATTATCTGGGTTACTCAATGTATAAAGCTTTTTTAATGCCATCAATTTTTGAGAAGGTGCAAAATACATACTCGGGCGGGGAAAGGAATTGGGGTATAGGCAGTTGACTTAGTGAACTAAGCTTAGGTGCATTTAGTAGATAATGCATATTAAGCCATCTATTAAGCTGCCTAAGTCAAGCCCATCTAAGCCAGCCTTAGTTAGTGATCCATATACAGTCGCTCCATACATAGCAAATATACTAGGGTGACTCAGTTGCATATGCAGTAGCTCCAGATCGATTCCCCAACTACATGATCGAGACCTATACACTTCTCCTTTGTATGGTTCCAGGTCCAATCCTTGTCACATCTTGTCCACAGCTCATAGGCTAACCTTTTACCTAAAGGAATCAAATCCTCAGCGGAAGAGAATGAACGCCTTGTGCCAATATTTTCATTATGGAAAACTTAAAATTTAAAGAACAATAACATGGATAAACAATTAAAAACTAGCATGCTTTTAAGAGGAATTAAGTAGGAAAATACTTTACCTCTAAAGACCGTCTTCTTGGTAATATTTTCCTTCTTCTCACGAACTCACAAACACCGATGTCCTCTTGAATAGAATGTACAAAGAGCTTCTTGGGACATAACCAAGAAAGTCTTTCTTGCTATTCTAAAAAAGAATCAAGAGAATGGTGGGATCTCTAATTTTAGTGAGAGAATGAGAGATTATAGAAAGAATTCTTCACATAGAACTTTTCTGTAATGCTCAATTAAAACTGAAAAAATCAATTCCTCCCTTTTACGCATGTTATGTGAGAGACAGAGGGATATAACTCCCCACTACGTGGGAGTTATCTAATTTAACAAAATTAAAAAAATTAATATTAATTTAATAAAATAAAATTTAATTTAATAATATTAAATCAATATTAATTTAGTTATAATATATTAAATCATATTTAATTTAATTTGAATCATATTTAAATAATGTTCTCTTACATAACCTATAGTTTTAATATGCATCTCTTTCATATTAATTTTACCCTATAGTTTTTATATGAATCTCATTCATATAATTAATATTTAAATCTCATTTAAATATTTATCTCTTTCATAACATATAGTATAGATTTTTTAATCCCCTTTAAAAATAACTTTATATTATAATGTATCTATATGCATTATATTAATTGTATCTTATACAATTAAATCCTTATTTAATTTGAACATTTCAAATTAATCCAGAGCAATTGATTCTTATTCAAACTCTTAATGAGCTAGCAAGGAAACCTTATAGACCTATAGATTAAAAGCTTTAATGATATGAGATTAATTAATTAAACTCTTTAATTAAATTAATTAATGTTCATCAACTGTTGGTCACTCCACTAAAGATCTACAATTGCACTCTTCGCACTAAAGATATATTTCAGTGTCCACAAATATAACCAATCAACAGTAAGTTGTACCTTCATATATTACCCGTAACTACAGTTGGGTCAAATTACCAACCCTTGTAGTTACATTTAACTCCTTAAGTACAACCAATCCCTTTAATGCATAAACAATTTATAGTCCAACTATAAACTAACCCCTCTCGAGCCAGTGAGATGGCGAGACCTTTTTGTTCAACACCCAAAATCAGTCCTTAAGGGAGCAATTTATCTACGTACCCTAAAAATGGGAAGGAGTGAATTCCATCTTGTGAAGATATGTTTCCAGCTCCCTACTTAGACAAATCCCCAAAATGGTAGGCTTATTGAGTCTACCATATAGCCACTCTAACCCATATAGATCAAAGAATTGTCCTCATAGTCTGGAGTTCATAACCCACTCAGGATTAAGGTCGAGTCACCTATGGTCATCCTATGAAATGTTAATTTCTTCAATTAACAACGTTATAAAGAGAAATTAAACATTTTGCGGTTCAGTCTTATATAAACTCTTTGCATAGGATACGTCCACTTACATGTCTCTGTATGAATGATTAGGATCAAATTGTTTGTAACACTTTATAACTCTGGTAACAATTACAAAGCGGATTGTATCTGTAGTGTTACCAAAATAAGACACCTAACCTTATCCCTATACTACAGACCTTTTTGGTTATTACTTAAACATGATTCATCCTTATATATCAATTATATACATTAAGTTTACATAAAATAATCACGGACCTTAGTTTATTGGATTGAGTTAATGGAAAAACAAATAAATAACTCGTTATTTTATTGAATAAATAATTTCCATTTACAAAGATTACAAACTACGAGATCCCAAGAGATTTAGGACACTAGTCCCAACAGTACCCTCCTGGTGTGATCGATGTGACACACATCTTTGATCTGTTCGTTCATGTGGAGCTAACAAAAGCTGACTTGAAAGCCCAAAGGAGCGGGTTTGATAGAGTAAGGGTATTCATATTGTTTAAATGGTAATAAGAAAATGGTTGTAGTCCTATCATATAAAATAGAAAGAAGTTTTGCTCTCTTTTCCTCTGCTCCGCCCCCTTATCCTCTAAGCATTAGTTCCATAAATTTTGATATATGATAGTAGGGTACGATGTTTCGGGTTAGCACTCTCTTTCCTTCGGTGATTGAAATGAACATCTTTTGGCCTAGTGTGTGTGGCACTTAAGGAATGAATTGCAAAACTCAATTCCATACTCTGGCCGAAGATTTATTTCTTGGATGAAGAACTCTCTTGGCCAAGATTGAAGTTTTCCAAGGAGCAATGTGGAAAAATGGGCAAAAGAAAGCCTGATCAAGTTGTATTGACAAAAAATTTTCCTAATTCAAAGATGGATCTCATTATTGGACCGCTAACTCGTCCTACTTTTTGGTTGGACAACCCTTTCCCTATCTAGAAGGGGACCGATTGAACCCTAGCTAGGTCGGGACCAGCATGAACTTAGTGTAACTAAGCTCATTTTACACCACTCATCATGGAAGTTGCCCAAGCACTTTTTTGCCTAAGACTTTCAATCTAACAATCGGTTCAAAATCCAACAATTAAAAAAACACGGTAAAATAGAAATAGGCAATGTCGTACAGAAAGTATTAGGGTGAAACTGTGGTATGGCTCTTGATCTGACTTCAAATAAACTTGATGCTCATTCAAGATTACAAAAACTTGATCTGACTCTGTACTATAGAAGCTGGTGTCCATCTTGATGTTCATTCAGGATTACAAATTGAGTAAGGGCGCGGATAATCCAAAGACTACGATAGTAAGCCCGAGGCGGGGCAAAACTTCACCTTGCCATTGAGTGAGGACAATAAGACCAAACACATCAAACCCGCTTTCATCTCATAAGTTTAATTGTAAATGTTTTTTTTTCTCATTTATTTAATAAGGAAATAGGCTAGGTGCCTGCGACAGAATAAAAAAAAATGGTAGAAGTCAAGTATGGTTTTGCATTCATTCTCCAGCCACGCGAAGTTCAAAGCTCGCTGGAGAGAAAGAAGCAAATTGTGAAAATCGGTCTCAAATCCTTTCGTAGTCAAAGGTGAAAGCGAGAACAAGACGACGAAACCCTTTTTTTCTTTCTTTGTTAGCCGACTTGTTAGGAGTAGGGGCTTTCTTGTACGGCCATACACACCCAAACATTACACCAATTGTGGTTGGCCCAATGATGTTGATTCGACTTCTACGACTACGACATTTGCATAGCTCCGAATACGAGCATTGGAGCTCTTCGCTCGATGTCCTGCATTGCTCTATTGTAAATAACATCCCCTTTATTAGATCAATCAAATAAAGCTCCATTGAATGAATAAACTTCTCCCTCTCAAACAAGGGTTAGTCAATGGTTCGGGGAAAAGCCTATCTTAGTGATGCTAAAAAACAGGAAAATCGTGAAATTTGCGTATATGTAAGATGCGACATGTATTTATTTCTTTAATTTTCTTTGTTAAAGATCTATCATTTAACTAACTAATATCTAATCTTAGAATCAGGGGATTAGTGAGTTTCGGTCTGTGTTTCGGTTATGCAACATGGCGGAGATGCAGTTGTGCTTTTGCCGTAGTCTTTCTATTTGATTGTGTGGTTGTTTATTTCAAGATTCCATTGTCGCAATTTCGGCTAGCTGATTATGCAGGAATCCCTAGTTTTCCTCTCTGAGGTTGATTGAATCTCTCCTTATTTGATTGTCAATCTGCTTCACATGGATCCCCCCCTCGTTTGAGTGTTGTTTTTTCTGATCTTCATCCAAGTTCCCAAATTTATCATTGGAATTTCTTTCATTATCTTGAACTAGGCTTTTTCTTCTTTCCTTTTTTGGTATGCCACTCCATGATCAAGGAGCGAAAGAACCAAGTGGGCTGTGGTGATCTCATAATTTGCACTTATTTGTATCTATTTAGTGATCAGTTTGCTAGTTTCTTTGATCCCACTCGGTGTTCCTTTTTCACTTGCTTCCAATAGTTCAACCAGAAAAATTATCGACTTATGAATGTGGTTTTGATCCTTCCAGTGATGCGTTTCGATAAACGATTTTATCTTGTTTCCATTTTATTTATTATCCTTGATTCGGAAGTAACCTTTTCTTGGAAAAGGGATAGTACCTCTCAACAAGATTGATTTGAGATATATGGGGCTATTAGTAGATTATTAATAGGATTATTAGAAGGGGCATATTAGCAATTAGATTGGAAGTTTGTTATGGCTTTTAGTTATGAACAGAAGGAGTGGGTTGAGAGGAAAAAGGTGTGAAGAATTATGTGGGTTCTCCTTAGTTGGGAATTTGGGAGAGTCTAGTCCTCTCGAAAGGCAAGTGGTTACATTGTTACTTGTTCTTTATGATATTATAGCATATTTTCATATTTCACTGTTCTTGAGTTTGTTGTGTGTTCTTGTTAGAACATTGATCAATGCACTTATCGACATGTACATGAAGTGCGGAAACGCAAATGATTCACATAAACTCTTTTGTGACGTGTTTGGAATGACTAGTCATTTATTGGGATGACCTGTTGTAGGATTACAATTTTGCTTTTGACCTCCGTTGAAAAATTTACAAGGGTTTAATTTAGATATGAAAATTGTTTTTCTTTAACTTAGATTTGAAAAGTTTTTTTTATTTATTTTATATATATATTTAATTTAGATTTGAAAGAGTTTTTCTTTATTTAATTTAGATTTGAAACATTTAATATATTTAAGTTAGATATGAAAATGCTTTCTTTTGGATTCTTGTAAATGATCGCCTAAATTCTTCAGGGGCAGTTTGATTTTAGTATTGTCTTTCTCTCTATTTCCATCTCTTTGATTCTTTTTTAGCAAAGTTTTTATTAATTCTAACTCTTTTTCAACTAGTGCCGAGACAATTAGCATGAAAGTCATATCACATTTGCTTTAAAGGCGACGATCATTCCATGGTACAACAATCAATTTGTTGGACACTACTTTGTTTTAACTATATGACTCAAAGAGATTTGGTGTTCATGCCAGTCCCAAGGCTTGCAGCCATGCTGATCTTGTTGACAAGGAACTAAGATATTTTAGATCAATGGTGGGGGATTACAATCCAAACCCAGATCAAGAAATCTATGGGGGCTGTGGTGGACTTTATTGGTGATGTTGAGCGTTGGGAATGCAACCGAAGTTCCACATTAATTGGTTAAGAGGAGCATTATATGTATTCAAGTGAATAACTATTAGTATGAGACATTTTGAAGTGAAACAAAAGGGGAAGAGAGGGAAAACCCACATAATTATCAAACTCAACCACCGTACAAACAAGGCGATGAGTAGCCGTATTCGACGCTCTAGGACATCATACAATAGACACAACCCAGGGCAGGCCAAAAAGGGAAAATAATACAGCTAGCCAGATCAGACAACTTTGACAAATCCCCTTCCTCAGGATTATATATTTATTTATTATCCAAGGTTGTGGTTAATTTTTTGTTAATATAAAGCCTATTCAATGTGATGCACATGTTTTGAGTTTAGGCTTACTACTGAAGTCAAAGAAACAAAGAGAAGAATTAAAATTTACCATGATGTAAGAAGTAAAAGACAAAAAAACCAGAAAACAAAGGTTTTAAAACTTAAAATGAGAGGAAATACATAGGTAGAAAATAGATTAGTTCTAGACCTCCTTGACTTCAACAGTTCCCACCTCTTGTTCCTTCTTCTCACTCACTACCTTTACTGGCTCTTCAACCTGAAAAGCTGAGACTGGAAAAGTCCTAAATAGCCCTGCTGGTGTTTGAAAGGTGATTTTTCCAGTGGGTGGATCATCAACATAGATATCACTCAGTGTAACCCAAAGCAGAAGCTCCTTGGTCTTAACACCAGTGAGTTTCTTGATTTTGTTTTGCTCTACAATGGCTGTTACTTCAGTGGCATAAGAAACAAGCTTCCCAATCTTCTCAAACTTGTGAGTTGTGCTTTTTTTCTGCTTCAACCAAACAAACCCTGTTTCTCTTACAATCCCACATTCTTCTATGTCTTTCAATGGCAAAAGCCCATTTGGAAGCCCTATTTCTTTCAGTAATTCTTTGGATTTCTCTTGGCACATCTCATCTCCATGGTATACTTCATCTGCTTTGCCTTTGATTTCCTCTGTGACAACAGACATTTTTCTCTTTCTTTTTGCTTTTTGCTTTTTGCTTCTTGTTTCTGAATCAACCCTTGATATGAATATGGTAATAGCCAAGCAAATGGATGAAGTGGGGATTCATATACTCCTTTGCTTTCTATTTTGCCCTTTATTCTCATTAAAATTACCAAATTGACATTCCCAAAAGTCAAAGTCACGAACACCAGATACTTCACAAGCTATGTATGGCATGGGGCCCACATGCAGACACAATTAGTTGGTCTGGCAAAAGCACCTTTTACACCTCTCCATACAAAATTATTTAAAAAAAAATTAAAATTAAATAAATAATCTTTTTTCCTTTTAAAATAAGTATTAATCTCTGTGTTAAATTACAACTTGAATTTGATTTATATGATTTTAAAATTCTTAATTTGATTTGATCACATCTACCAAAATGTCTCTTTTTTACTAGATATTAACATTTTAGTTTATATACTTTCAGTAAATATTAAATCTAGACTCTAATATTAATTTATTGTTGATTTTTTGTAAAGTGTTTTGTTATTTATTAGTATTATTATATAAATTTTAAAAATATATTCATATATTGTATTTTCTTACATAAAAATTATTATTTTTATTTAACTAATTTTGGTAAAAATTTACATTGAGAGACTAAATTTAAGATTTACTGAAAATAAAAATACTAAAATTGAATAATTGGTAATATAAAGATTAAAATTAAACTAAACTATAGGAACGTCTATGGTATTTTAATGTAACATTTTGATGGGATACATTTTCTTCAAACATAATGCATGTACAAAAATGTAAAGTAGTTTGATTATATTAGAATTGGAATTTGAGAATTTCTTTGAGAGAGATTGGTGTGTTTTGGGGTTACTTAACTTGATTAAATTAGAGTCTGATTAGTTGAAACTTTAATGCATTCATCCCCATAGGATCAACAATTTAGTTTTCACACACACCTAATATTAAGTACTGTCTCATAATTACTCTTTGCCAAAAGAAAAATTGTTGGTAACCATCCATATCAGGCTATGGCCTAAAAGCTTAGAGTTTTTTTTAGTACTACTATAGTTAGTTCGGTTCATTGTTTGTCATAAAAATCGTTCATAAATAGTATAAGGACTAGAAAATAAAATAATATATCATCTAATGACGTGTCAAATACTGAATGAAAAAAGTATGTATTACTGTAAATTTTTCCAACTCAATCAAATGAAGGCAAGAAAATCAAAACTTACTTTTTAAAATATAATGAAAATAAAAGATTGGAATAAATCACCTTTTGATCGTTAATACATATTATATGCTAGCAATAAAATCTCCGTAAGTTATCTTAACGGAGGAGAAGGATAAAAAAGTAATTTAGTAGGGAAAAGGGATTGGAGGAAGAGGTATGCAATTTAAGAAGTCGTTGAGAGGATTTATTGCAAAAATTAAGAGAGGTTGGAGGACGATAGCCAATGAAATGGCGACACGTCAAATATAGGTAGGAAGGCTATTTATAAGGACAGTGAAGAAACAAAGTCGGTGCACATTTTGTGTTGATGATTTTAATTAATGCCACACCGTAATTAGTTGCTTTAGCTCCAACCTACAAACTACCTACCCAACTATTTTTATACTTATTTATTAGAAAAGTTATTATAAATATAAAAACTGTCAAATTGTTTACAATGCGATAGATCGTGACAGACATCTATTGCTATCGCGATAGAAATCTATCGTAGTCTAGATAGAAGTCTATCACTGTCTATCATTGATCAACAATGAAATTTTTCTATATTTGAAAATAGTTTGAATTATTCCGAACTAACATATCATTTTTCTCCTGAAGTTCATTGTCAGGTACCTATTCGAACTTGCAAATAAGAGTTGGTGCTTGAAAGGATGTGAGAGGTCGAATCGTGGGTCTTCTTTATATACGCCGTGGGTTGACACCGACCTAAGAAATAGATCTTGTTTACACGTTATGAACTTTAAAGGAAAATTTCACCACTTGTGGTATTACCCCTATTTATTAAGGGTGATAGTTAATTCGATTTTGTCGGTTTTGAGGTCAATCAAGAACTAAACCAAATGAATGAGTCTATTAAAGAAGACATCCAAATCAATGTTCAATCAAGAACAAAACCAATTAATTTGTTGTTATTTAGTTTAACTTATTAGTGGTTTGGTTCTCAATTTTTTACATTTTTTTTTCTTCCAAAGTTTAATCTTAATTTTTAATTTTGTTTTGAATGGATCTTTTTTGCTAATTTTAAATTAAAATTGGGTTAATTTCTTTTTTTATAAACTGAAATTGGACATTTTTATGTTATTTTATTTTATTTTTTGTTCTTGACACTTTCTAAATAAAAAACATACTCAACTCATAATAATTGGTCTTTTTTTTAAAACAATACATATATGTACACCATAATAATTAAAATATTGAAAGATACTTAATAATTGGTTCGGTTTTGATTGGTTTTTCTAATCAAAATCCAATCTGAACCAATAATTTTCAAACCGAACCAATACTTTTTGGCTTTCTCTAAATACAAACGAATATGTCTAATTTTATACTAAAAAATCAAACCAAACTAGAATATCAGTTTGGATTGGTTTGGTTTTGTGGTTTTTCAATTTTTTGTTGCACTCTACTATTCATTGTGTAGTACCATAATTAAAATAATATATCATTTAATGACATATTTCAAATATGAGTGGGAGGAGTACATATTTCAAATCTATGACATTCTTCTCCCACTAACAACATCATCACATAGAATTGTTTTAAACTAAACACATTTAATTTTAGAGTTCCAAGATTGACACCGAAAAAGAAGGTGCATCTCGTTAGTATATGTAGTAATTAATTATCCATTCTTTTAAACATTTATTAGTCATACTTTCGTATTCTCATGATTAAAATTAATAGATACATTAAATATCAAAATTTTAATTAGACAAGTGTCTAATGTAACATTATTCTCCTTTCTATGTCAAATAGATTAATGAAGTTTTAAAAGTTGTCGAATAGATTAATAAAGTTTTAAAAGTGTCAACTAAGTCATTCATCAATTAGACAGGAAAGTTTGAAGTTGATAAATTTAATAGCAAGATTCTAAGTTTGAAATTTGTTAGACATCTCTTAAAAGTGTAATGACTTTACTAGATAAAAAATTGGATGTTTAGGATTTATTTATTTTTTTAACATTTCTTAAAGTAAACTCGTGAATTAACTCAGTTCTTTGCTCAAAGTTTAACCTTTAGATTTTTTTTTTCTTCAATGAGTTTGATGAGTACCGTTTTGTTAGGCTTCTCTGCAATTCCACACTAATCTCTATTAAAAGCTACATTGAATTCTATCATACATTCATAACATTTTCAATAAAAATACCACTTCTATTCCTTTATAGACTTTAAATATGCAAAAACTCAACAAGTGAAAATTAATATTAATTGAAAGAAAATAAATATTATAGGAATTTAAACACAAGACCTCCTAGACCATATGCTCTAGTACCATGTTAAATCACGTGTTGACCAAAAAACTTAAGTTGATGGGTGAAGATAGATTTAATATTATATCATCGAACAATTTATAGTCTTAATTTTTGAAAAAAAAAAAAAAAAACTAAATAGTTACTGAGGATGGCCTAATATACATTATGCTGACACAATATCAATATCAACCTAAATGATCAAGTCCTAACAAATCAATACAGGACCATTGAATAAATCTCTTAACATATATTTCAATAAAAATGTAAGCCTCCCGAACCCATCAATTTTGTATTTAAGTCTTTATTTGTAATTTATTAAGGTAGGAATTCTTACTGCACCGATGGCCATATCCTTCTCAGATGATGACCTACCCAATTGTAAGCTATCTCCCCATATCTGAGCTCTAAATTGAACTTATTGGCAATCGTTCAAAAACCTAAACATCTATCCTCTATCCACGCTACACTGGAAGGACTCTCAGGCTCCATTCTTTAAATGGGCAAAACAATTACTCTTCACTCGAATTGAGAAAAAGATGGAAGAAGCCGAAGCACCAAAGACGCTCGCTTTCTTGTTTGGAATGACTTGAAAAATGTTTTTAAAAATGCATTTTCATTTAAACATTTTTGGTATAAACTCCTTAAAATAGAAACACACATGTGTTTGGCAATTCTTTTTCAAGAGTGTTTTTATGTAAAAGTTTGTTTGGTTTGAAAGTGTTTTTATTAATTTCAAATTACTATAAAAGAATTTGCCGATGGAGGTGATGGCCGGTTGTCAGAAGTGGCCGCCAATGGCCTTTGGAGACCATGGCCGGAGGTTGGCCGGTAGAGGTCAACGGAAGTGGTGGTTGGAGGTGTTGGAGTTTATGCCTTAAAGCTCGTAGCTTTGTAAATGAACTATTTATCATTAATAAAATAAGTAGTTATTTTATTTTGTGTTGTACATAACATTATTCAATAAACCAGAAAATCAAAGATTATTGTATGAAGTCTTGAACATGCATGTAGTTGACATACGAGTGGATGATGTTCAAAAAATAACCTAAAGGTCTATAGTATATGGATAAAACACCTAACCTTCTCTATCGCTTCATAAGATGGAATTCATTGCTACCCATGTAGGATAAGTAGATGAATAGTTCACCTTCTTTATCGCTGATAAACAATGAAATTTTTCTATATTTAAATAGTTTAATATTTTTTCTAATTATAATACTTTTCCTTTATTTTATTATTTATTATCATTATTATTAGGCTAAATTATACAAAATGCTCTTGAACTTTGCACTTTGTGTCAAAATACCCTTTAACTTTGAAAAAGAGTTAAAAAATACCCTTATCGTTAGTCTTGGATGGAAGTCATTAGTGTTTTATTCAAAAATATCCTTGAACTTTTAAAAATTTTAGAATTACCCTTAAAGTAAAAAAAAGAAAAGTTCAAAAATACCCTTACTGCCAATATATGAACATAAGCAGTTAATATCTCGTTGCATAAATATAAACTTTCAAACGTTGCATTAGTACCCTTAAAAGAAAATTAAAAAAATGCTCTTACCGTTAATCTATACATCATCACCTCTTCCATTTTCTCTCTCTCCTACTTCAACCTATGACCTATAACTTTTCTATTTTCTCTAATTTTTTTCTCCCCTCTTACTCTCATTCTTGTTAATTGTTTAACTTTTGTTTATCTCATTAAAGAAAATTGCTGCCTTAAGTTATGATATATAGATTATAACAAAAAGAAAGATAATATAATGGAAGTACTAAGGGAACCTTAAGATTTGTATGTTTTTACAAGATTGTATATTAGTAGTTAAGTGTGTCAATAACCAAATACATTCTTTTGTTGTTGACTATTTTTGTAAGTTTATAAATTTAAAGGGAGATTTTTATTTTTGGAGTTTTGTAGGATTTTATATTGTAACTTGAAGTTGTGGTTTATATTTTGCTGTGACAAAATAGGTATAAGAATTGGACAAATGAGAGTATCTATATGAAAAAGGAGAATATCTATATAATTTATTTTAAACTTGGTTCTTTTCAAACTCAAGAAAACCTCAACTATATTAACGGTAGGAATATTTTTAAACTTTTTTTTTTTTTTGCAAGGTAAGAGTATTAGTGCAACTATAAAAGTTCAAAGATATTTGAAATGAGTATTTACGATTTGTATTCATATACTGATAGTAAGGATATTTTTTAAACTTTTTGAAAGTTTGAGGGTATTAAAAATTTGAAACAAAATACTAATGATTTCCATCCAAAACTAACGACAATGGTATTTTTTTAACTGTTTTTGAAAGTGTAAAGGTATTTTTGAAACTTTTAAAAGTTCAAGGATATTCTTGAAACAAAATACAAAGTTTAGAGGTATTTTTTATAATTTAACCTTATATTAAATGAGATCACTTCAATAAGTGCTCCCATAATGGAGAAAAAGTTATGGTAGGGGTCATTGAAGTTATGTGAATGGAAAGGCAGTGAGAAAGACAACAACAACAACAACATAAATAATAACAACGATAACGATGATAATAATAATAATAATATAGAATACTCTTGGTCCCTCAACTTTCATAAAAGTTACAATTTAACCCTTGAGTTAAAGCAGGTAACTATTCAGTTCATGTATTTTCAAATTTATAACAATTTATTCCCTAAACTTTAATAAGTAAGAATTTAGTCCCTAAACTTTGAAATTTGTAAAAATTTAATCTATATCATGAAAGAGACATGTATGAATCGAGATCACATCCGAATGAGAGGGATCTCGAGGATATTAAAGTATGGTTAAGAAAGGTTTAAAAGGGTTGAACAATTACTATCTATACCAAAAAGGTACATTTTCTTTTTTGGTGGCTTAATCATAAAAACTACAAAGTTAAGCATGTTTAGCTTAGAGCAATCCTATGTTGTGAGTACAAAACATGTTAAAATGACTCATGTTGGTTTGTGAGAATAGTCTTTACTCTTAGAAGCGTTCAAAACAAGCAATGATGACGTTGTTAGGTCATAGGGGCAAGGAAATGCTAGGGCAATCAGGTGCTGAATCTTAGGCCTAGGGTATTACAAAATTGTTTCAAATTATAAAATACAGAGACTAAATTGTTCCTTAATGATTATAATATATATAGAGACTAAGTTGTTACCTAAACTTCGAGGTTTGTAACTTTCAAATGTTTTTAATAAAACTTTAAGCTTTCAATTATGTGTTCAATAGGTCCCTAAACAATATTCAATTTCTTTGTTTAGTAGTCTTTAGTATACTTTGCACCTTTATACTCATTATTGATAAGCTATAACAATAGCATATAATAATGGCATGCTAATAATAGTATACCTTTTTTAGTTCAACAATATGTAAGATTAGGAATTTAAAGATTTGACATTTTTGAGTGATGACATAGTTATAGTTATGTTGGTCCACTAAGGTGAAAGTGAACGTATATAACTAAAAGATTATTGACATGTATAATTACCTTTGAGATTTGAAGTTCAAATTGACAATCCTTTCACTCGTTGTATTAAGATTGGCCAATTAAAACATCCCAATAACCTATACATTTATATGACTAAAAAAAATAAAGATGGAATATTATATCATAATTATGGGTATATATAGCTTGATATATATATATATATAAATCACCATTGACTTTTCGCCATATTGTGCTTTTTTGATATTTTAGGTTCGACTGTTTCAAAATTTAATTTGTACATTATGGCAGATTTACGATAACACTGAAGATAACTATCTTTCAAATAAAATTAGAAAATTACTAATAAATTAACTAATAATCATGCAAAACTCAATTAATAAAATCTTCGAAATCAACCGGAAGATATGCTCCAACCTAACGAAGAATGTTATAGATCGAGAATTCTATATTGAAAAAATTTAAAGACTTCGTGATATAGAAGACTTCATACACTTCATGAAATAGATGAGTTACTCATTTCATTGCCAATTGATTTTGAGATTGAACCTCATGCTATCTAATATGGTATCAAAGACATGAAACTCCTAAATGGATAATTGGTCCAATGAAAAGAAATTGTGATTTGATCAAGAATGGTGAACCTCAAAGAGGCACCATCTTGGAAAAAAATTACTCCTCTCATTGCCAAATTATCTAATACTATATTAGGCCTAACCACCATAATTCATTGTCTGGACCTAAATCTCAACGCATCAGGATGAAAGGATGGCAAACATCATTGTCACTTTTGTCCTAAATCAAAGATACGATGTGCTAGCTGATTGTTGAACAAAGTACTAACAAATTTACGTGAGCATCGACGGTCAAGCACCACATGGCCTATCACAATTATGAGTGATGCGTAACAAAAAATGTTAAAAACCTTTGGAAAAAAAAAAAAAAAGGTTTTCAGTCTTTAGTGTAAGTGGACATTGTCAATAAGTAGGAAGTATTCTAAGTATTGAACCCAATGAAATGAATGTAACAAATTTCCTATAATGAAGCAAAGATTTTCCTTAAGAAAACAACTGAATCTAAAAAAAATAAAGTTGGAGCCATCTTTGGTTTTTAACAAAAGACCATGAAAATAAAAGAGGAATTCAAGCATGCTTGGAGAATGCAATGTTTTTATACAATGGCAACTTTGACTCAAACTTAACATAGTGAACCATATTCAACATCTATTCAACCCTCTATGAAGTATTTTTAGGAGTCTAAACCATTAAACCTATATGTTTGTATTATTAATACGTGAACATAGATAAATAGAAACAGAATCAAAGGTTCTAAAGGTCTTGTCCTATGTCCTAGGGTAAAAAAACAAAGACTTATGTCTAAGTTTTTTTCTTTTCCTAGATTATGTTTATGAAAACCAAGTTCTATATAACCCTTTCAATAATAAAATTAAACTTTTCCTTGAGGGGAATGAACAATTCATCCAGCAGCATAGAGACATTGAATCACATTAATTTTAATATTTAAACTTAAACATAAATAGCAAAATTTAAACATTTTCTCTTGTAATTTGAACAATATTGTCTAAAATATTTATTTAAATATTTTTTAATAGATTTTCTAGAAACATCTATCAACAACAACATCTATACTTAATGGATTGTCATTGATATTTCAATAAAAATTAAAACCACAACGTTTTGAGCGATATCGATATTTTAAAGTTTTCAACAACCTTTTTGCCTAATTGATTATTTTTTCAATTTATTTATAATTTTGAGACAGCCTAATTGATTGATTTCAAATGCGGTGGATGAGGTGTAAATTGTAATAAGATTTCAATCACATCATTAAACAAATTGAAGTTTTCCATCTCAAAAGTCAAGGAGTCTTGCTTAGTCTATAATAATATTAACTCTAATATGGGAAGTGAGGAATTTACGGGTTAAGATATATTAAAGTCATCTTAAAATTTAAATCTTAACTTATACGTTATTAATAATAATAATTATTATTATTTTTTCCTGT
Source organism: Citrullus colocynthis (assembly GCA_031780015.1). NCBI lineage: Eukaryota > Viridiplantae > Streptophyta > Magnoliopsida > Cucurbitales > Cucurbitaceae > Citrullus > Citrullus colocynthis. The sequence continues at coordinate 1,340,249 of QLSR01000100.1, read as the reverse complement.
CGGTATCTAAAGATATTCAAATAATTGAAGATAGTAGTGATGCAAACATGCCCACGTTGACATGTCTACTAAATAAATGACAAATGCAACATATATTTTTGTAAAATTTTAACGAAAACATTAAAATTTGGTTTACCATTTGAATCACTAAACTTTAAAACTCAACAAGTTTATCTATTGGTTTTGGTAAAACCACTCCGTCAATTTTTCTGTTAGTTACTAATAGAAAGTTGACGTGATATTAAGTTATTAAAGTCGCTCGGATCTAAAGCCTAACCCAATTCAAGTACATTATGAAAATATTAGACCAAAGAAGATATTGAGCCCAAGCCCAAGCGCAAACTCAATTTTTGGGCCCAAAAGTAATTGGGCCGAAGCCCTTGAAGGCCAATAAAAAACTTTATAAATAGAGGTCTTACCTCTTCATTTGAGGGAAGTTGGAAGAATTAACAAAGTGTTGAAACTCTGAAGACTTGAGAATTAAAGCTCAGAAGCTTTCAAGACTCTAAAGCTCTGATCGATCTCATGTTTACAACTTCTAAAAAATTATAAGAACTGAAGGCCAAAAATCTTTGAAATTTTGAAGTTCTAAAGAATGCAGCTCTGAATATTTGAAATATATAACTCCTCTGAAGATGGAAGAATTGAAGGCTAAAGCTTTGAAGCTCTAAAGATTGAAACTCTAAAGCTATGAAGATCAAAGGCTAAGGCTGTAAAGATTTGAAGATCGAAGCTCTCAAGCTTACTAGTTCTGAAAAATACAAACCTCTTCAAGTTTTGAAGATCAAAAGACTAAAGCTCTAAGACTAAACCTCTTCAAGTTTTAAAGATCTAAAGACTAAAACTTAGAGGACTTCCGGAAGATTAGAAGACTCTCTCTAAAACTCTTGGAGTTAGAAACTCCAAAGGTCGATCCAAGCAGATTAAAAAGCCAGAGGCCAATCCAAGTCGATCAACAAACTGAAGTTCGATCCAAGCATATCAATAAGCCAAAGGCCGATCCAAATAGATCATCAAGTCAAAGGCCACTCCAAAATCAATCAACAAATCCAAAGGCTGATCCTCGAAGAAAATCACAAAGCCCAAAGGTCGATCCTCCGAAAAGATCGTCAAGCCCAAATTAAAGGTCAATCATCCAAGAAGATCAACAAGCCTAAGGATTAAAATTTACTTTTCGAAAGGAAGAATCAAATGATCAAATATTAGAGATTGTACTCACAACACTAAAATCAATACAAATATAAAGTTCAAATTCAATGAATTAAATTTCTTCGAAAATCTCGTCGAATAGACATTTTAATTATTAAAAAAATATTTGTTTTCTAAAATTTTAATTTAAAAAGACTAACACTTCTCTCGCTTAGCAATTTCGGAGCGTCACGGTGCTACGGAAAAACACTATGTTTTGCCTTGCAATCAAAGCACTAAGGCGCTAGGGCACAGCGTTGTGACACAAAATGCCCAATTTCCAGCATTTCCATCTGTTTTCCTCTGGTTTGGTGTTCAAATCCTCAACAACTTCTTGCCAACAAACGACACCAACATAAATTGAATTTATCAACATAAAACAGTAATCTAAACGCCAAATTTCAAAAACATCTATTATGAAATTCCCAAAAATTAATTCCACAACATTCATCACATGAATATGTACAAATTTACACCCACCAATAATTATGATTTCGCTTAAACAAAAACAAAGAAAAATCAATCAGCACTCTGATACCAATTGAAGGGTAATCTCAATGTAGAAGCAATTCATCGCTTTTTGTCCTTGAATTGGAATGAAGACTTTCATAATTAAAAACAAGAACACTGTAGGCTAAGCATGTGAATTAAGGTATACAAAAAAATAGCTTTGATGAAGAACGATTCTTCAAATTCTCCAAAAAGAAAATTTTGGTACAAATTTTTAAGAATGCGAACACAAAGACGCCACGGTTAGTTTCCCCACTATCTCCAGTAAGGAACAATAGGATGGTGGGATCCAACTTGTTTTTATCAGAATTAAGGGAAAGAGATGGAGAATTAATATCGATATGATTTTCTTTTTTAGAGAACTTGGGAGATGCAGAGAAGAGATCCTTCAAGGGAAATTAATTTTTTGTGTAATATATCTTCGTATCTCATACAGGATATCACAAGAAAAAAATAGGCAAGGGAGTTACTCCCCTTAGCTAATTCCTGTTTCCTTCCTTTTTATATTTTTTATTTTTATTTAATTTAACATCAAATTAAAGAAAAATTATCTTAAATGGCAAATCTGTTGAAAATATTTACAACTAATAGCAAAATACACCGTCTATCTGTGATAAACCGCAATAAATCGCGATAGACTACTAACTGTGTCTATGTGACACTATCGTGACATAAATAGTAGTCTATCGCAGACAGACAGTGAAATTTTGCTATATTTGTAAATATTTTAGTTTCTTTTGCTATATTTGAAAAGAGCCTCAAATTAAATCTAGTTTAATTCAAATAAACTAAAGAATTAATTAATTAATCAATATCATATATTTAATTAATTTAATATTTGAATCATTTTCAAATATACTTTTCTCTCATAACCTATAGTTTTAATATAAATCTAATTCACATTAATTTTACTCTATAATTTTAATATGAATCAAATCCATATTAATTTAATATTTGAAATTTATTCAAATATTATTCTCTCATATTATATTATGTAGTTTTAATTATAAATCACATTTATAATTAACTATATATATTATAATGTACCAGTATACATTATACTTTATATTAATCATATCATATATGATCAATATATACATATTGTTTATCTTCCTTGAATAATTTGAATAATTCAAATTATTCCAAAAATATTTATTCCTTATTTAACCCTTAGTGAGCTATTAGCGACCTAATGGACCTACAAATTAGAAACTTCAATGATCCGAGAGTAAATTAATTAAACTTTTTAATTAAATTAATCAACGTAGCATTCAAAAAACTATGGGCACTCCACTAAAGACCCACAGCTGTACTCTTCGCAAAAAGGATTGGGTAGGGTAGAGTGGAGTCAACTAGATGTATTGAATCGAATTGCTACTGTAGATATATTTCTATGTCCATGGATATAATCAATCATCAGTAAGTCAATCCTTCACAAATTGCTCGTAATCACAACTTGGTCAAATTACTATTTTACCCCTTTAATTACTTCTTACTCCTTAAGTCCCACTCATTCTCTAATGAACAACCTGTTTATGATCCTATCATTAAAAAAATCCTCTCTGGCCAATGGGAGGGAGGGGTCCTATTGTTCAAGACTTGGAGTCAACACTTAAGAGAGCAATTCACTACTTTCATTGAAGGCAGAAGAAGTAAACTCCATCTTGTGTAGGTATGTTTCTAGCTTCCTACTTGGACAAATCCCAAAATGGTAGGTCTATTGAGTCGACGACACGAGCCATTCTCACCCATACAAAACAAAGGAATACCTTCATGGACAAAAGTTCATATCTCACTTAGGATTGAGATCGAGTTACCTATATTCATCCTATGAAATGTTAGTCTCTTCAACCAACGATATTATAAAGAGAGACTAATCATCTCGTGGTTCAGTCTTATACAAATTCTTTATAAATGATACCCCCACTCGCATGTCTCCACATGAACGATTTGGATCAAATCATTTGTAACACTTACAACTCTTGCAACACTTACAAGGTGGGTTGTATCCATAGTGGCACCAGAATAACACACCTAACTTTATCTATATACTACAGATCTTTTAGGTTACCACTTGAACATGATCCACTTGTATGTCTACTATATACGATTTTCATTTGACACCAAATGTCCACGATATTCTCATGCATCCCTTGCGACTTGGCAATGTCATTCTTGCTTTTCTTTAAAAGTGAAGACTATCCCCACAAACCAACATGAGTCCTTTCACAACATGTTTCGTCTTCAATCACATGTTTCCTAGGAAAATTCTCAAGAGGTCACCCAACATAAGATTGCTTCAAACTAAACATGCTTAACTTTGGAGTTCCTATGATTGAGCCACCGAAAAGGAATGTGCACCTTGGCAGCATAGGTAGTAACTTCCAATTCTTTTAAACCTTTCTTAACCATACTTTCATATCCTCAAGATCCCTCTCATTTAGATGTGATCTCGGTTCATCCATGACCTCCTAAACTTGGAGCATTACATTAACTTAGTACTACTCTCAGCCAAGAGCGTAACATGTCCTCTAAAGTCTAGTTCAAACACTCAATCTAACAACCGATCTGTAGGTGGAAGGCTACATTGAGCTCTAACTTAGTACCAAACGCTTTTTAGAGATTCTTTAGAAAATATTGAATGTGAAATTGGGATCTCTGTCTGACATAACTGAAACTAGTACCTTAACAAGTATGACAACCTCTTCGATATACAACTACGAAGCTCAAATTATTACAAATCTATAGTACTTTGACATACTCACTCTAAAAATTGTTGTGAGCTTAAAATGTCTTATTTACTAAAAATTTGTTTCTCAATTGGTCATACTGGGATAGAAAAAAAAATCTCATATGTTCGATTAAGCAACTCACCCTACTATACGCAGTGTAATCTCTAGATACGTTGTTGTGCAAACCTGGTTAACTAAAAATTACTTCTACTCCATGAGCATCAACTGTGATGCCCTTCTTAGTAGCTACGTGTTAGAGAGACAACTTTGTCCAATTAAGTCTCATACACATTAGAAAGTCAACATAAAACTTTCTACTACTAAGGGCTATAAAATTTAATACAAACAATCTCATGTTACTCTTTAGTTCTAAAACAATTTCATATCATTATTTAGACCCTACTACGAATGAGTCTAGAAATTTGTTTGAAAATGAGGTTCCTAAAACTTTGGATACCATAGAGCATTAGTCAATCGAAAACACATCCTCGTAACCTCATAATAATTGTAACCGATTAGTGAAGATAACTTTTTAAGATAAAAATCTTCCTAATTCACAAAGTTATATTGAGAATATTCATCTCAATAAAGTTGGTCAACTCGTCGTCTACGCAAAAGGAAACAAACTATCATGTGGTGCCCCAATGCCAAAATTCGGAATTTGCATTCGACACCTGATGACCTTGACAATCCCCTTCGTCCATTATGATGCTACCAAATTCAATTGATAATAGTTGATACCTAGTTGCATGGTTCCATCTTTCCTTTTGACCATTAAAATTGGTGTGCTATTTGGCAAAACATTAGGGCGTATGAAAACTTTGTCAAATAGTTCCTGGATCTGCGACTTCGGCTACTTCAAGTCTGCTAGAACAACTCTATAAAATATATCATTTGATTATCAAATTGCACATATAGTTTTTTCAGAGTCTATCAGTGATATACTTCTAAAAAAAAAAAATAATAAGTCATATCCTTATAATTCTACTAGTGATATTTTAATATACTTTTATCACGATCTGTCAACATACTAAATAGACTTCTATATACTTTGATCAAACAGAGTCTATCAATAATAAGGATAGACTTCTATCACTATCTAACAATGATAAGAATAAAATCAGTAATAGAATTTTATCATTCGCTATCAGTGATATAATAAGATCAAGCTAAAATGCAAAAACGTCATGTATGAAGATTCAAATCAAAGATCATTGAATCACAAACCAAACTTCATATGATCAACAAATTAAAAAAAAAAAAAAAAAAACCGCTGATAAACCTTGATAGATTGATATTATTTGATTATCAGATTGCACATATAATTCTATTAAAGTCTATCAATTACATACTTTTATTGTTTTTAAAAAAAAAGGTCAGACATTTACTTATAATTCTATCAATGCTACTTCTATATACTTTTTTCATGGTTTATCAGCATACTGATAGACTTTTATATATTTCTATCAAAGTCTATTAGAGTCTATCATGAATAAGTATATTAGTGATAGACATCTATCACTATCACTATCAGTAATAAGTATAATAGAATCAGTGATAAAATTAGAATAAATGATAGACTTCTATAACTGTCTATCACTCATAGACAGTGATAGAAGTCTATCACTAATATAAGTATGCATTTATTTGCTTCTGAGTCTATTAGATTATATTAGTGATAGACAATGAAATCAGGAATTTCGTGCCTCTAGCGTCTTTTTGTGCCTTCAATGAGCGTTTTGGACATATGGGCTTAAAGGTAAATTTTGATATATTTGCAATTAATTTTAAGTTCCACTATTTTTGCAATATTTTAGTATCATTTTGCTATATATACAAGAGGCACTTTTTAATTTTTAATAATTGAAAAATTAGAAAAAAAATATTTTTAAAATAAAAGATCGGTGTCAAGTCAGATTCTATTAGTACTTAATTGAAAAACTGACGGAAGTGCCTAGCGTTCTACCAAAAGCACTCCAGAGTTAAATTATTAAGTTTGAAAATTCAGAGACCCAATTGCAATATAAATCAAACCTTGGAGATCAAAAGTATATTTGTTTTTCCAGAATTTTTTGTCTAACTATTCATTTATTTCTACCTTTGGTTATGTTGTGCCAAACTGGTTCATATATTATTTAATATTAGATTTGTACACATATATTATGTCATGTTCATGCTTGTTCAGGAGGTGTTGCTGGTGGCCTATTTTTGTCAACTTTTTTTGTTTTTATCATACTTTCACGTTATATATTCTATTTTACAAGTTTAGTTTACCCTGTAATTTTGTCAATGTGTGACTCCTCGCTTCTTTCTATGTCTAAGGGTGCCATATCAATCAATTCATTAAGGAGTAAGATTAGTAGTAAATCTTTCCTATCAAAAGTTGTATGTTATGTAAGTTATTGTTGTCCCTTACTTATTTGCTAACCTACCACAATCATTTTTCTCAACATCCTTTCGAATGTTTTGCAAAACCTTTTCTTTAACATTTTTTTTTTCTGACACAAGGGTGGAGATTGCAAGATACATCTATTGTGCCACTAGCTATTAGATTTCGAATTGGTTGACTTGCTCAAAGACAAAGAACAAATACCATACAATCCCATTGCGATACATTGCACACATTTTTTGTTCATACACATTTGTAGATGTGTAATGGAGGAGGGTACATTTGGAACCTAGGAGTTAATTGTCTCTTTTAAGTAACCGCTTTGGTTCGTGAGACGGGTTGTCCCTTTCTAATCTTAGAAAGAAAAAAAAAAGAAAAAAAAAAAGAAAAAAAAGCGAGTGAGGCATAGCAAGTGAGGATCAGCGATACATTTTTTCTTAAAAAAGAAACAAAAAATAAAAGGAAAATTCTTCTCTTTTTCACTTTTGAATGATTCCAACCTGGATCAGATGTGCCAAATCGAGCATAGTTCAACTAGTATACGAGTGTGTTAATAGCTATGAGGTATGTTGTTCAAATCTGTCTACCCCCAATTGACGTAATAGGTTTGGGATAATTTGGTCATTTTAAGCTAATCTTGGTAAATCTTTGATTAATTACATTTTGATTACCAAATTAGGTTTTTCGCCTTTTCCTTAGTTATCTTTTAAAACACTTATAATTCTCTATAAGTAGAAAGTTCCTCTCATTGCATTTGACATTTTTTTTAATACAATAATTGTAGAGATGAGGGATGGAACCTCCCACCTCTAAGATAAAAAATCATGTCAATTACTATTAAATTAAACTCGCTTTGGCTTTTACCTTTGACCTCTCGATCGCTAACACATTTGTATGTCAATTGACATTTGATCGTTATGTCTGTTCATGTTTATATTTACATAGATACGTAAGTGTATGTAATTTTTTTTAGTAGTATTTAGGAAGATAATTTAAGCATTATTTAAAAGATCAAAGTTAATATCGTCCAAAACTACTTTTATTTAACTTATTAATTATAGATATAGATATATCACATATAACTTTCTAGGTTAATGATATGATCTAAATTATTAAGTAAAAAAACCTCAAACTAATGGGCATGATTATGAAAATTTAGAACAAAAACTGTAGCATTACCCATAAAATAAGCACCTACCCTGGAAATAGTGAAATTACAAAAGGAAATTATGCAAGTTATTGTTAAATAATCAGAAACTTGCTAGCTTATAGATCAACTAAAACACCAAGCTTTGTAAATCCTGCATTACTTTGATGTAAAAAACTTATAGGTAAACTAGAAATTGAACAAGTTAGTAAAAGAATTCTACAATTAGCTAAAACTATGAAGCAAAAAAGTCCCGTTACAATCCAAGAGTGAACCAACGTTTTCTTCGAGAAATAAAAAATAATCCCTTGTATGATCAAGCTCTCTAACAACTTCAATGCTTGTAGGTTACACTCATGAATCCAATCAAAGAAAACGCTGAAGGAACTCTTTTATCTCGTCAATGTAGGGAGGTCGAGTAGGGATTATGTGACCACAGTCGTGTTCAATAATCACAGAACAACCTGCATCAAAACAAGAAGCAAGTTCTCTGCTCGTTTTGTTAGCAATCTGCCTATCGTTTCCCTGATCACTACCAAATATGTGAAGTGAAGGGCAGTTGATCAGTCCATGGTCCAATTCAGGCATTTGAAGAGGAAACCCAGAACACAACACTGCAAATCGGAAGTCTACTGCACCCTTTAGACTCATTTGTCTCGAACAAACTGTGGCAGCCATTGCTGCTCCTTGTGAAAAACCTAAGATCCCATCAAATGGTCCTTTCTCGGAAAATACAGTCTTCAAATATTCCAATGATTCTTCGAACCCATCAGTTTGTTTCTGGTACTGGAGTGGATCAAATGGCGCATCTGCAACTTCCCATTTAGTTTCACTCCTTTCACCTGCATCGTGTGATAGTAACCAAGCAAACTTCTTCCTGCAACTCTCTAATGGCGGAGGATGATTTGGCTGTACTGAAGATGTCACACAAGTTCCCTGAGGCTCACTGTCCCGAGGATGGTATATGAACGATAACTCGTGAGGTGCATCAACATACACAAACTCCACCATGGTTTTGAGTTTCTTTGCTAACGATGCAGTTCTTCCTTTAAAATTCGAAGCATTCTGTCTAAATCCATGCAAACACAGAACTCTCAATCTTCTTGGTGACCTACAACCTGAATAAAAGTTTGAATTACAGATCAACTAAAGGAAGAAGAAAGATCTGACTTCCAACTCTTAGGCTCAAAATAGAAAGGCAAGGCAGAACTTTAAAATCCATATTAGATTACTGAACATAAGAAATATGATTTGATAGAAAACATGAATACCACATTGAGGATTCTATAGTAAAACAATTTATGCTCATAAAGAGCTAACATATTCCGGTTGGGGCTTAGTATGGAAAGACTGTAATATCACATCTTTTGGCCCTCAAAACCATCATGTCTATTGTGTAGGAGTAACGTAAAAGTGCTTGGGTAAAAAGTCAAGAAATCATTTAAAGTGCTTTATGAAGGACTGGCAAAATGTTTTTGAGTGCTTGAATGAGAAAGATTCCAAAAGCACTTTTTGTTGATAAGCGTCTCAATGGATCAAAATAGTTTTGCTCATACAAACACTAAATCACTAAATCAAGGAGTTGACATTGTGATGATACTGAACAATGTAACGATAACGCAAATCATATCATAAAATACTAGATCCATATATTCTTTGTACAGCAAGAAGTAATAGAAGAATTAACACAGACCTTACCGTTACTCCACAGAAGTTGCTGGGAACCAATTTCAAGTTCACTTTGTGGCAAGACTACTTTGGATTTTGAGCTCTGGAAGTGTGAAATCACCTCACCCTCCTTGCCATGCTTCCGACATAGTTCACAAACATATAGGGTCTCCTTTTTCTGAGCCGCAAGAACAGGATGCAGAAGCAGGATACCACAAATCACAAGAAAGATAGAGTGATTTTAAAAAATGATATAATAACAGGACGGGGAAAACAAATTTTAGAATTCAAGTTGTCACTAAAAAATCACTAAATAACGGAACAGCAAGCCAGATAAGAATGAGTACAAAGAGATTGCTATCATAGCAGACCTGGCAATTTTCACACACCAGCACAAGCATTCGACAATATTTACACCGACAGCGAGAAGAATAATCATCAAATGGGTTTCCACAAATAAGGCAGGTGCCTATAATATCTTGTGTTGAGCTCCCAACTGATATCCTATAACCACAGAACTGAATATTAGAAAATTCAGCTCAAATTGCAACATCATCCATTTCCCCACACCAATTCCTGTTAGAATATTTGACGATTTCAAAAGTTGGAAATTTACTTGAGGAGCCAAATTATGAATATATATCACGTTTCATGTCTCTCTCTTCAGAATCTTGTCTAACTCTAAACTATCACATCCTAATCAGTACCATGGTGAAGTGAGAGCAACAGAGATTTCACCTGTGATCAAACACAAAATTCTTTCCAGCAAAAAATCCACCATCAGGAAATTGTTCCAAATAACGTTGTATTCCACCATATAACTGCAACGAAAAGCACCCCATCACCAACATATTAAATGACTTTGATGTCATAAAACTAACACTAACTAAAGCTATACACATGATGCATGAACGCACCAAGGCATGGCTTAAATCTTTAGAGACTAGATAAAAAGAACATTTTAGCCTATCCTTTATTAGTTAACATCCATAGGTTCAAAATTGGGGAAAATGAAAATATGCCCATAAATCCAAGATATATTATAAATAACGTCAATATGTACGTGAAAGAAATAAAATGCAGAAATATTTCAGATGATAGCACCTGAAAGACATTCTGAAATCCAGATCCTTTGGACTTAATATATGCTGAAGCCATCTCACATCGTATTCCTCCAGTGCAATACCTATTAGATAGGAAGAAGATGAAACTTGAGTCATAATGTATAATTCAAAAAATCTGCCTTTCGAGCTATTGAACAAATCTAGTACTGTTAGCACAAGCATTGATGAAAAAAGGTTGGCAACAAGGAAGAAATTTTATACAAGGACCATCTAGATTAGCTATTCACGTGTAAGACTACCTAGAAAATATACAATAACCAAATTTGATTATATGCAGCTCGAAATGGTAGTTCAGAACTTGAAAATAAAAAACTAGCACTTTTAGCTCCACATACACACTTACTCACATCCTATGCAGAGAAATGAGTGCTAAACTAAAATGCCCATAGTACTCATCATCCAAAGGAATCAACAGATTAAACCACCGTAAGCAGCATGCCAAACGGAAGCAATTGGTGCCACTATTTTTTTAGCCATGTCATGAACAATAAGAAAAAGTCATCCAGATTCGAAGAGTGTATAGTTAACTAACATAAGAATGTGTTTTCCTCGCAACTTTTCAGAATTATCATCAATCCAAGATGGCAAATCACTATACTGCCTAATTTCTGGATCCAGTGTTTCAACGTTTGGTGTTTGGAACTTCCCAACTCTAGTTTCATATAAATTCCTTGCATCCAATAGAACAACATCTCTACTACGTTCCAATGTCTCTTCATTCGAAAGTAGCCCTGCAAAGCATGTGATTACTAATCAAAAGAACTTTATTTCGAATCATTCCAGCCCCAGTTCTGAGTCACCCCCTGTTGTTATAAGTCAGTAAAGTAACAAATAAAGCACAAGAAGAAGGGAACAATCTAACCAGCACTCTCAAGAACAGAATGAAATTCAGCTGCAGAGAGATGGGTTCCAGCTTCTGTAATTTCAGGTAACTTCGATAGAGGATTTGAACAAAGGGTGACCAACTCCTGCGAAAAGTGCAAGTTTTTAACATTAAAATTGCTGAAACTTTGGGGTTTATAATTGAAAGGAAGGATCATCTTTTACTTGAACAACTCGAACTGACAGAGAAGTGAATCCACATTCTCTCGCTACAATGTCATTCAAGGGTTGGTGACACGATGCAAGCTTGAAATCAGTCCCATCAAACAAGCTATTCAACTTCATTACAGCAATATGACTCTTCAACGAGCATAACTTCCCACAAACCTGATGGAGAAAGAGGAAAAATGCAGAATCATCACAGAGCATAGAAATGAGGAAATCGGGTCAAAAAATGAAAACCCCATATAAACAACTACTCCAGCTGATTCTACTGCTCTCTTAGAAACGAAATAGAAAAAGGGAAAGGAAATAGGTAGTTAATAGAAGCTTACAGTGACATTGACGCCCTGAGAAGCGAGGCGGACACGGCCGACAAGGGCGAGGGAGGTGCAATTGGAGTGGTAGAAGGAGACGAGGTCGTCGAGATTGGGTATGTGAGCGTACTTGTAGTACAAGAGGACGCCATATTGGTGGTCATCGTCTTCGTTATTCGCCATTGCAAGCGAGGGGCAAAGTTAACAAATTTTGAGGATGCTGTTGGGGCTCCAATTTCAAATGGGTTGGATGGGTTATGATATATTTCAATAAAACTATTATAACAAAAATAGGAAAAGCTGAAGGATCCAAACCCGGCCGAATCGACGTCAATCACCGGTTCGTATGAGGGCGGCGGTAGGGGTCGGGGTCGGTTCTGGTTTTAAGTTTCCGACCGAACTGACCCAAAATTAAAAAAAAAAAAAAAAAAAAAACGATGGTTCAGCTGCCAGCCTTCCCTCGGTAATAAATATGGTTTCCGAAAACATGACACACTCACACTTTTCGAAAAAGAAAAAGGAAAGTAATTATTTCATTTCTTTTTTTTTCTCTCCCACCTTTTTTTTTTTTTACTTTCCCTCTCATCTAACACTTTTCTAAGTAATGATTTCCTTTTATTAACGTATGTTTGGTGTGTAGATTTGAGTTAGGTCTAGTAATAATTGTCGGTATTAATAATAATTATTTATTTTTGGAGTGCAAAATTGGATTAAATCGGTTTAAGAAGTCTGTATTTAAAAATGCAAAGTTGAGTTGTGTTAAGCATGAATATCAGGTATAGTTTTTTGTATGAGAAATTATTTTAAATGACAAAATTATTAAAAATCAGACTACTATGTGTCTAAACACACATATAGTCTTATATCACAAATAAATAGTAAAATTTCGTTATATTTGTAAATATTTTGGTTTATTTTCCTATAATTGAAAACAACTTTCTTTTGTAACCTAAAAAAGCATACATTTTTATAGTTTTTTTTTAAAATTTTTTTATTAACTTTTTGTTCCACCATTCAACTATACATATTTTTTCAAACCACTTTTTCCATAAGGTTTGGTTCCAAATCTTATTTTCCTCTAAGGTTTAACTTTGTTTTTTTTTTTTTTTAAATCTAAAAATAAAAATGGTAATTAAAAAAAATTTACAACTTACCTGAAAAAATTCAATAAGGTTTGGAACCATTTTTTTTAAAAAAAAAGATCATAAGTTATAGGAAAACAAATTTTTGGTAAGATTTGGAATCATTTTTTCAAATTTGGCTCCAATTTAAACCAACTTGCTTAAATTTAAGTTGAAAAGAAAATAAAATTGGTATAAGCGTAAAAAAAAATTACCAGAAGATTTCCCAATCTTTTAGTAGGCTTTCTTTTTTCTTTTCTTAAGCAACTTTACAGTAAATTTTCCTTTAATCTAGTTTTTTTAATATAAAATGTTTATATTAAAAAATATAACTAACTAAATTAAACTTATGAGAAAAAAAAATGAAATTAATTTAACTTTAAAATAGAAAAGAATGAGAGATTTCCCGTGAGCAATTAACTTAAACTTAGGAGGGAAAAATATCGAATTAACTTAAACTTAGGAGGAAAAAATATCGAATTAATTTAAGTTTAAAATATATATATATATACTAGAAAATAAAAGATTTCCTGTAAGCAACCTTATAGGAAATCTTCTAGTAGACTAGTTTATTTTTTCTTTTTCTTTTTTAAATTTATACTAAAAAATCTAACAGACTCAAAGGTCTTTTGAAATCGATCTCTTTAAAAAAAAAACAAAAACAAAAACAACCATATTTAGAAGTTGGGAGTGAAAAAACTAGAATATGAAAGTGAGATTAGAGAGGGGATATTACATGTGCAAATTCGGGTTGTCTTTTATCCCTTATTTCTTGTAATGGGGTTGCTCATTCGTTAGCTCGATCGGCTTCTGCTAATGTTGCAGGGGTTAGTAGTGCCTTATTTTGCCTACTTGGCTTGCAAATGTTGAATGTTGTTGAAGTTGATGCTTATGTTTGTAACTTGATTAGGAAAGTTATGAGTTAATGAAGTTGATGTTTCTTTTCAAAAAAATAAAAATAAAAAAACCTCTTAATTTGCATGTATTAGAAATTCAACTCTAAGCTATAACATTGAAAAATCATAGTTCATAAAAACTATCAAAGATCGAGAAGCTATACAAAAGGATCATAAAGATTGAAATAAAAGAAGACAATTTGAATTTCAAAAAATGAAATAATGTGAATTTAAACTTGACGATAATGAAAGATGAAGCTTTGAAGATACAAAAATAACAAGATGGAGATAAAGATAAAAAAGAAAAAAGGAAAAAAAAAAAAA
>QLSR01000100.1:1302100-1324672 GCA_031780015.1 Citrullus colocynthis | reverse complement strand
TTTTTTTTTTTTTTTTTTTTTTTAAAACTTGGTTTGATTTTTTAAACCATTAGTAAAAAATATATAACTACAGGCTTAATTTTAAAACAAAATTTAACAAATCAAAATGTGACCAAATAGAATCTTAATTACACTGAAATTAAATGTGTTACTAAGAGATATTTTTTGATAGACGAAATTTGAGATAAGAATCTAGAAAAATGATATTAAAATTTGTAATTAGAAAGATTTAATTACACTATAATTAGAACATGTTTGGATTAACTAGAGAAAAAAGTGTTTTTCAAAAAACTTATTTTTATTTAAATTATTTTGATAAAAATTATTTAAAATAATCCTCAAAATCTATTTTGAGTGGTTATCAAATATTTTAATTTTTTTAAAATAATCTATTTTTTAACTTAAACATTTGAAAATGTATTCTAAGAGATTTAGGAGAAAAATTAAGAAAAAAAAAAAAAACCCGAGGGGAACGAGGTGTTTTTACTGTAATTTTGAACACATCCAATTTTTGCCAAAACAACTTAAGTAGATGCTACAATCCAAATTCCCTATAATAATAATAATAATGGATTCATTTTGGGTGGCATATAATGTATATATAAAATAATAAATTTAGTTCTTTTTTGTTTTTTTATATATAATTAAATTATAATAATTATTATTTTTTATGGTTTCTCAAGATACTGAAATGAGAACCAAACCGGATAAAATTGGTCCTCCCTGTAACTAAACCGAAAGAACAGGATTTAAAAAACATCGAACCGGAACGTCCGGTCGGCTCGCCTTTTGGACCGATTTTTGAACACCCTACTCCCTAGGCCCCTATCTCCCTCGCGTTTCTCTCTCTCTCTCAAGCTTCCTCCTCTCATCCGCCGCCGCCGCGCCGCTGGTCCACCGTAGACAATTTTGCTTAATTTACCTAAACGCCTTATCATTTGCTTTCGTTTTCTCTGGGTTTCAGACGATTGGTTCTGGTGTTGAGAATCATGGATATTAAGCTTTTGTCATTTCCGGCCGATACCCCTCCATTCTCCGTCATTGTGGCTGCCAAGCTTTCCGGTATAACTTTTTCTGAGGATTCCTCTCTTGCTTCTGGCTCCGCTCCCACATTTCTCTTTACTAACGGGTATAATCAGATCCCTCTCTCTGCTTATTTTTATCTTCTTTAACTTCTATTAGAGCAAGATGTTTCAGATTCGACCTTCAAAAGATATTCATTTTGATTTATAACAATTGTTTTTCTATAATTCCAATTTTGTTTCTCTCTCTCTGTTTTTTATTTCTTTGCGCCTATTTCTTGAGTTGAAGGTGTGAAGTCATTGTGGTCTGTTTTATGAACATTAAACTCTAGTAGGTTAAGAACAGAATTTTTATTTTATCCAAGATTATTATTTGGTACTTTGCATCATGATCTAACCAGATTGCCTTTTTTTTCTTTTTTTTTTTTTTTTTCCCAGTTTCAGAAACCCGAAGCAATTAAAAATGTATTTCTGCATAAATCTTAATACATGCTAATTTTCTACACGGGTGAACATTTTTTTTTAATTGATGAAGCTATAATAGTTATTTGAACTTGATTGAATTGAACCATAAAATCATTGATGTATATACAGAATTTGTATACATGGGCCTACTGAGCAAATTTATAATATTGACTAGGGGATTAACTAAACTTCTGCGGTTTAGTTATATTTTACCAGAATCAGCGTACAAGTTGAAGATAAAATTTAGATATTGTCAAGGACAATGGAACCCTCTCAATTGTCTACTTGACGTGACTTTGCTTTTGATTTCAACCAAAAGATTTTATATCGATAGAAATATTCTCTCATTCATACTCTTGATATTCCCTTGTCCAGCTAACGTGGGACTTCGGTTGCATTCCCAACAAAAATGTTGATTCTAATCTTGTCTTCCCTTAATTACTTTCTCTGCCTTTAACTTGAAAACCATGTTCATTATAAATGTTCTTGTTTTATATGCTCTCTGTTTAATCCATTGGCCTAGAGGGAGCCTCTATCTGTCTTGATTATTATCTTCTCATCTTTCAGATTTGCCAACTTCTTGTACATGGAATTTATCCTCCAAACTTTTCTAGTCTTCTTAAATTCAATCTATAATTGAACCACAAATGTACCACAATTTTCGGATAATCACTTTATTGCATGAATACACTGTTTATGCCTTGACATCCATTCGTGCTTTATTGGTTGTCTTATAAAAAACATGGGGGAATGCATCATTTGTTGTCATTGTCTGCTTACTTTTATTTTATTTTTTTAATAGTTTAGGAGTTGGAATTTGACTTTTGCTGAGGCAACATTAGTGATTATTTTAAATCTTGCTTGGACAACCTTTGATCCACTTGTAAATCATTTCCACTAAACTTTTATCTTTGGAGGCTTGCATTACACTCCTGTTATTTAAACTTTAAAAGGAAATTTACTCTCCATTTGATATGAATCAGAGGAAAGAATGTGTAATAAACTGTTACTAATCTGTTGTAGGTCGAAGTTGTATGGAACATCTGTGCTTCTACGTTATATTGGTCGAGTCACTAACATTCCTAATTTCTATGGACAGAACGCATATGAGTCTAGTCAGGTAAGATGAAAAATATATTTATTAACACGATCTAAATGTTCATTCTGATGTATGGCTTGGTGTTTATTTATTTTTGCGATTGTTCATAAGGCTAATTTCTTAATAATGAACTTCTCTCATATCTACGCATGGATTTTAACCCAGATTGATGCATGGCTAGAGTATGCTCCTATCCTTTCGTCCGGTTCTGCATTTGAGAGCGCATGCAGTTATGTTGATAAGTACTTGGAAAGACAGACGTTTCTTATTAGCAATTATTTGTCACTTGCAGATGTAGCTATCTGGTCCGGCTTAGCAGGTATATATGTATATATATCTATATTAAAAATAAAGAACAGTAATTACCAGTGTTTTAAAAAGCGTTGTGCGTCTAGGCTCAAGGTGTAGGTTTGACACCTTGCCTTGAAAATGCGAGGCTTGGAAAATATGACGCACCTCAAGCGCACGCCTTTTGTGAAGTAGGGCCTTGGGTTTTCTTTCACTACCTTTTAAAAAAATAGTAATAATTAACCTTCTTTATCAACTAAAAATGTCAAATTTACTAAGCCTAAATGCAAAATTTCTTTTGTGAGTATCTGTTTTTAATATAATTTTTAATTTTATATATTTCCATTTCAAATATGCTTTCTCTACTTTAAGTAATACTTTTATATGTACTGCGCCTCACAAGCAAAACCCACTTTTTTCTCCAAGCACTTGAACTCCTCTTGCACTTTGAGCTTTAAATAACATAGGTAGCTACCATTGACCCATTGTTTCTCAAATCTTTTTCTACATCACCAAGCCTATCTCGAGAGAGGGAGAGAAAGACGAGATGCCATGTCGTGTTTGTTTTTATTAAATTAATCATAGTGTTCCTTGTTTTTAACCCACATGCCTACTTATATACAGACACAGTCACAATCACACACAAACGCTCCATATATAGAGTGAGAGATAGTTGGCTTATTGAAACTATGTGCATTGTGTTCTTTACAGGAACTGGGCAACGGTGGGAAAGCTTGAGAAAGTCAAAGAAGCACCTAAATCTTCGACGATGGTTTAATTCACTCTTAGTTGAATATCGTGATAACTTGGATGATGTCTTAACTACATATGCTGGCAAAAGAGGCGGAAAGGCTTCAGGAGCTAAATTGAAGGATCCACAGGGTCTCATTCAAAAGCCAAATAGTGTCAACCACGAGACATCTGATAAGGGGAAAGCGGGAAGCAAATCTACCTTTGAAGTTGATTTTCCAAATGTGGAGATCGGGAAGGTGCGTTTGCGTTTTGCACCTGAGCCTAGTGGATATCCTCACATTGGGCACCCAAAAGCAGCATTGTTGAATCAGTATTTTGCCCAGAGGTACAATGGTGAAGTAATCATCAAGTTTGATGATACAAATCCTGCTAAAGAAAGCAATGAGTTTGTTGAAAATCTTTTGAAAGACATTGAGACATTGGGTATAAAGTATGATTCACATATACTTCAGATTACTCCCCTCAATCAATGGAAATGGCTGAAAACTTAATTCGTCAGGGTAAAGCATATATTGATGATACTCCACGTGAGCAGATGCAAACAGAACGAATGGAAGGCATTGAATCAAAAAATAGAAGTAATAGTGCTGAAGAGAAGCTAAGATTATGGAAGGAGATGGTATTCGGAACTGAGCAGGGTTTACTTTGTTGTCTTCGCGGAAAACTTGATATGCAAGACCCTAATAAATCTCTTTGAGATCCAGTGTATTACCGTTGTAATCCAATTCCCCACCATCGTATTGGTTCCAAGTATAAGATATACCCAACTTATGATTTTGCCTGTCCGTTTGTAGATTCTATTGAAGGTATTACCCATGCACTTCGGTCTAGCAAATACCATGACCGTAATGCCCAGTACTCGGAATTCAGGAAGATATGGGTCTAAGAAAGGTTCATATATATGAATTTAGCCGGTTGAACATGGTGTATACTCTTCTCAGCAAGCGTAAGCTTTTGTGGTTTGTTCAAAATGGGAAGGTCGATGGGTGGGATGATCCTCGTTTTCCAACAGTTCAGGGGATTGTTCGAAGAGGTTTAAAAGTTGAAGCTTTAATTCAATTCATCCTTGAACAGGTGCGACAATTTTGGTTACAAATAAAGTCCTTTAGTTTATGTTTATTCAAAAGTCAGTGATAAATCTTGCTCTAGTAGCACCAAAGCTGGTATGCACTTGTAATAGTTGTCCTCCCAAAAGGATTTTTATTTGTCACAAGCCTCAGTGAATGCCATAAATTTATGCTTAAAAACTTGATTTTCATTTCTATAGAAGATCAAGGTATTTTATGATGATCCTTGTATACTGCATCTGTCATTTTTATATTTCAAATGATAGATATCATGGTCTTTTCAGTTTTTGGCTAGGAAACTAGGTCTCTATGACATGCATCTTTATGAGAGTTGCTCATCTTTTTCTTTTCTTTATTTCAGGGTGCATCAAAAAATCTCAACCTTATGGAATGGGATAAACTATGGACCATTAATAAAAGATTATTGATCCTGTGTGTTCAAGACATACTGCTGTTATAGAAGAACGACGTGTGTTATTTACCCTTGAAAATGGTCCAGAGATACCATTTATCCGAGTAATACCAAAGCATAAAAAATATGAAGGTGCTGGTGAAAAATCAACCACTTTCACAAAGAGGATATGGATCGACCAAGTTGATGCACAATGTATCAAGGTGGATGAAGAAATCACCTTAATGGATTGGGGTAATGCAATAGTGAAAGGGATCGAGAAGGATGAAGATGGATTTGTCACACAGTTGTTAGGAATTTTGCATCTCGAAGGTTCTGTGAAGACCACAAAGTTGAAGGCCACTTGGCTACCTGATATAAACGAATTAGTCACCCTCTCACTTATGGAATATGATTATTTGATCACAAAAAAGAAGGTATGGACGTTTAATATGTTGTGGTATCATATGCACTTTTCTTACTAGTAAATGATGTGAGTCCGTTTGTTTGGTTGATTGTGATATTTTATTCTCTTTCCTGTTGGTTTCGAAGATCTGAAGGAGAGATGTGGCTTAAAATCAAAGTTCAAAACTATGCATACTGACATCAGTGTATTTGGATTGAGATTTTTGTGTTTTATTTGTCTCCTATTTTTAAAAGCCAGATTGCAATCTACATCACTTGGTTTGTTTGGGGCATGTTCGGGAGTGATTTTGAAATGGTTTTAATCACTTTTGTAATTTTCATAATTACTCTAAAAAGTGCTTTTAATCATTTAAAACCAATTTTGATGATATGGAAATTGCATTTAAACGTGCAAAATTAAATATTAAATAAGTTGAGTGATTAAAGACGTGTTTTAAGGGTGATTTTGAACATGACAAAAGTGATTTTAACAATTTTAAAATCACTATCAAAACTTGCATTTTTAATGAATAGTTTGGATCACATATTTATGTGCAAGCGGGAAAGCCAGTTTGTCAATGTATGGATGAAGTTCAGTTCAAAAGATTTATGAAATTAGATTTAATGTGAGCTATGTTATATGCGTTAAAAGTTGTTGGTGAACCTGTTCATATGTTGTTAGGAGAGTGGTTATAGAAATTATAAATTTTAGCTTGATATATATAAATTGCTATTACAGCTGGAAGGAGAGGATTTTCTTGATGTATTAAATCCATGCACAAAAAAGGAGACTGTTGCTGTTGGGGATTCAAACATGCGAAATATAAAGTGTGGAGACATATTGCAGTTAGAGAGGAAGGGGTATTTCAGATGCGATGTTCCATATGTTAGGCCATCCAAACCGGTAGTCCTATTTGCAATCCCAGATGGCAGGCAACAATCTTCTTTGAAGTAAAATTTTTTTTTTTTTTTTTTTTTTTTGTGTTTCTCTAGGTGATCATTCTTACATCTACCTGTTATAATCTATGATATATATATATATATTTTGGAGAATTGACATATATGCCTAAATTTAAATAATCACATTAAAACAGAAAATTTACAATAACTATTCAGTTGCATTTTTTTCTTTGTTTGTTAAATGATTAATTTCTCATCACCGTTGAGATATTAATTAATTTCACTTTCGCTTTCTTGACTATGACTTCTACACTTATGCCGGTCAAACTTGTCCGTCCTTTCCTCATACATTCTTCTTGATTTGCTGTGAAATAGTTTTGGGCACGGGAAAGAAGCTCTGCCTACATAGCTGACACTTTCTTTCTGAGAGGCCATAAGAAGTTTCCATCCTTGAGTTCCGCTACGATGGCTGTAAGGGCGGCCCTGTTGGTGTATCCCTTGACCTGAAGTGCTTTACTATTGGAACCTCAAACATACTCTCTTGCTACCCTGCTTGATGGTGAGTAGATGGATTGATAGTTTTCTCTAGTCTCCCCCTCTTGGTAATTGGATAACAACTACCTAAAGATGTCCTAGGCAAGGTTTGTCATTCCTTACAAATCCAGAATGAGGTTCTATGGTTTGAGGTATGTCTTTAGTTTGCAATCTTTCTGTATTATTATAATTATTTATATTTGAATTGCTTGTAAAATTTTAGGCAACCGAGAAAATTGTGCAATCTTCCCGGTCTTCAGTTGAGGAACTTTTCGAAATTGAGATAGGACAACCATCTGTTAGCTTGAGGGGAAAAAATTTCAACCAATCACAATGTGTCATGTCATCACAACCAAAACCAATTCTATTAAATTTTGGGCCAATTAAGAATTATTGAACCCAAAATTGAAATTTGGAAGCAAGCAAATAACTAACTAAAAGATGTCATGTGTCTTCAATCTGGCCATTTGATCACAACAATGGGTTTATGAACTTTAATTATGATTGATCTTGGACCACGATCAATAAATTTGGTTAGAGGTCTGATTGGACTTGAAACCTTAAATTGAATCGACTCGAGGAATTAAAATTGTTGGGGTCCAAAAATTCAATTCAAACCGAAGATGGAAATTTGGGGAAAAAAAAACTAGGCCGAAGCCCAAAAGCACATGGGCATGCCCATGGGAGACCTTTATAAATAAAGGCTTTTGCTCTTTCATTTTGAGGAAAGAAAAATTGACAATGAAGTGCTGACCTAGAGACTTGAAAATTGAAGCTCTGAAGCTTTTAAGACTTTGCAGTTTTGATCGATCTCAAGACTACGATCTTTTGAAAATTGAGGACTTGGAAGAATAAAACTTGAATTAAAAAAAGTTGAAGCTCAAATCGATCTCAAGTTTACAACTTCCTAAAATTAAAAACTTGGGAGTTTAAACTTTATTCTACATTTGAGAGAAAGCATCAAAGGAACATATACTAGAGATTGTACTCTACCTACTTATACTAATGGCGAACGAAATTCGTCACCTAATTCCATGTCAAATAAATTTACCTAACTTTACCAACAATAGTAGTGGCAAGCCGAGTTGAACACAGAGAGCACTTTGAATCTCACAATTGGACAGTTTTCAATTCAAGTAATCGGAGTGGGGTTTTGTGAAAAAGTTGATTGCAAGAAAAATTAAATTGCGTCAAGTAAGATGCAGAAGTTAAAAGTGGAGTAAAGTTCAATTGGAGAAAGCTCTAGCTTGGGTTGGACATGATTTTCTTTGTTCGATATTCTCATTCATTGGTTTGTCATTACTAATTCGTTATACTTGGCACCTAATCAATTTAATTGAAAAGGCCAAAATTAAATTGTCCTAATTGGCGAATTAGAATTAAAACAAACCGATGAAAAACATGTAAAATTTGTACTAAATCTAATTGCATTAAGTTTAAGAGAAAATTAAGTGGAACATTCAACTGGAAAGGCCTAGATTAAATGTCCTATTGATTTAATCCTAGGTTGGTTAGAACAATACTTGCTAATTAATTGGCTTCTATGATTTACCTACGACCAAGTGTCATGAGCCGTAGTTCAATCAAAGTGACAATCAAAACAAACACCAGTGTCATTATTTGATCATAACAAAATGAATTTCAGAATTAAATCATACGTACAAAGAATTTAGTTCGAAAACTCTTAAGAACATCGATTACAAAGAAGAATCCCTAATACCCAAGCTAGAAAAAGTTTATCTTAGCCTATAATAGACATATTGATTAATGGGTTCGAGTTTCGATGCAAAGAAAGAAGAAAAGAAGAGAAAAAACAGAAAGAATTCGGGTGTTAGACGACTTGAATGCCAAAAAGTGACCTAAAAATCAAAAAGAAATTATTTAAAAATCGTCGGAGTGCGCGCTTGCTGTGTTTCACTAGCAGAAGCTCTCTGGAAAAAGTGCCGCAACGGTGCCTAGACAGTGTCGCTGCGCCATGACTTCAAGGTTATTTTGGTCATTTTGGAGTTCTCTCTCCCGGTTGATGCCATAGAACTCCGTTTCGATCCGTTTTAGCTCCAATTTATTGCTAATGCCTCGTTCAACCTGTTAGGTTCTTGAAACCTACAAAATAACATAATTGACAAATTAAATAGCACAACGATCCCGAGTTAAGCCTGAGGAAGATAACACATTTTAGGTGCCATCAACTAAACATCAATATAAATATAAAGTTCATTCAACAAATTACATTTTTCTGGTCTCGTTGAATAGATTGACATGCACAATGAAACATCTCTACCTTTCATCTCTTTCTCTCATATAAGATCAAATGATATCTAAAGGGAATGCTCCCAAAACTTCAAGTGACATTTACAAGAGACCAATTACTTGTAGTCAATCCAAGGAAATTCAACAATTTAAAGAGTAGCCAACCTTTGAGATCACGAGGAAAATATAGGAATAGATCTCCAAGTAACCAAAAGTTAGGGTTGTCATTAGAGAAAGTCCTGTATTCAAGTATACTTCACCTTCTAAACAATAAAGTGAAGAGACATCAGATACAAATATAATGTTAGTAATGATGGCTGATGTTGGTACAGGTGAAGAAAAGATGACTGAACTGGAAAAGAAGGTTAACATGCTAATGAAGGTTATGAAATTGCTGAAAAATCACATTGAAAGTTATGATGTTGCTGAATCAAGTCACACACTCGCTATCAAGATTGATGACAAAGGGAAGACCATCTTGCAAGAAAGTCAACCACAAAATTCAACGTCAATTGCTCAATTATTTGTTTAGCAATTGGAAGAGATGATTGCAAACTCTATCAGACCTTAATCTGGTGGACAACATTCAAACTTCCCTCTTGTATTTTAAGCCGTACATAAAGAGGATTGACGACCTAAGAATGCCAAATAAATACCAAACACCTAAGTTTCAACAATTTGATGGAAAGGGCAACCCAAAGCAACATGTCGCTCATTTCATCGAAACCTATGAAAATGTTGGTATGGGAGGAGATTTGATGGTCAAACCATTCATATGAATGCTTAAGAGAAATGGTCTCAACTGGTACACCAATCTTGGGCTTGAAACCATTGATAGTTGGGAGCAACTTGAAAGAAAACTCCTTAACCATTTATATAACATGAGGTGTATTATTCACATGATAGAGCTTTGCCACCAAACAAAGGAAAGACAAACTAGTCATTAACTAGCCATTAACTACATCAATCGTTGTAGATCACTAAGCCTTGATAGATTAACTGAACTATCAGTAGTAGAAATGTGCACTCAAGGAATACATTGAAGATTTTTATATATCCTATAGGGGATAAAACCCCACACGTTTGAAGAGTTATTAACGTGGGCTCATGATATGGAAATGAACGTTGCTAATAGAGGGAGTAATGATTTACTAGTCCCAGAAGTAAAGAAAGAGGTAAAAAGCATCTAGAAGGTATTGAAGGGTGTTTCCAAAGAAGTAGCAGTTGTTAATACAACTCCTTTAAAATTAATCTCTAAAGAAAAGAAGAGTGAGAAACATCAAGATGGAGGCGAGAAACGATGCCTGATGTTCAAAAAGAGTCAAGAAAATCTATTGATAACACCTAAAATGTGCTATCCTCCTCAGCTTAACTCGGGATCGTTGTGTTATTTTGTAAGTTTCAAACACTTAACAGGTAGAATGAGGTGTTAGCAACAAAATCGAGTTAAAACAGACAAAAAGGAGTTCCATGGCATGAACTGCGAAATAGAACTCCAAAATGACCAAAATGCCCTTAAAGCCACAGCGTTGCCTAGGCGCAGTTGTGACGCTTTTTCCCGAGGAGTTCCGCTGGCAAAGCGCAGCAGGCGCTGCGGTGCTCCAAAAGTTTTGTGCATGCGAATTAGCGTCAGTGCCATGGCGCTGCGACGGTTTTTAGGTTAAATCATTAGCCACCAGCCGACTTTTGGCTCCATTCTCTCCTCTTTTCTTCTTTCCGTACCTAAGAACTTGAACCTATATCGACTATTGGCTAAGGTAATGTTTTTCTAGCTTGGGTATTAGGGATTTTCCTTGTAATTGATGTTCTTTTGAGGTTTTGAACTTGATTCAAGTGTATGCATGATTTAATTCCGAGTTTTTCAAGAATTACGATCAATTTGTAACGTTGGTATTTATTTTGATTATTGCTTTGATTGTATTACAAATCGTGACAATTTATTGTATGTCAATCATAGGAAATAATAGGTTAGGTTAACTTGCAAATCTAGATGGTGATGCGTGTTGTTCTAATCAACCTAGGATTAAATCGATAGAACATTCAATCTAGGTCTATCTAGTTGAATGTTCCGCCAAACTTTCCTTTGAACTTAATGCGATTAGGTTTAATTAAATTTTGCATGTTTTTCATCGATTTGCCTTAAATCTAACTTGTCGACTAGGACAATTAAATTCTAGCCTTTCCAGTTGAATTGATTAGGTGCTAGCTTCAATGAATTTAGTAATGACAAACCAATGATAAGAACATCGAACAAAGGAAATCCCGTGTAACCCAAGCTAGAGCTTTCTCCAATTGAATTTTACTTCTTCTACCTTCGCATTTTTCTTTCATGCAATTTAAGTTTCTGCAATCAACCGTTTCTCAAAACCTTGCTTTGGTCACGTGAATTGAAAACTTTCAATTGTGAAATTTGAGGCTCCCTATGTTCGACCCGGCTTGCCACTACTATTGGTAAGTTAGGAAAATTTATTTGGCACGGAATTAGGCGACAAATTCCGTCCGTCATCTACCATTTTCTAGACTCTGACCTACCTGATACGTTAGAGCAATTATTGGAGAAACAACTCATCAAACTCCCTAAATGCAAATAACCTGAAGAAATGGGAAGAGTAAATGATCTTAACTATTGCAAATATTATCTAGTTGTCAACCATCCAGTGGAAAAATGTTTTTGTATTCAATGAATTAATTTTGAAGTTAGCTTAAGAGAAAAAGATTGAGCTAGAACGTGACGATGTGACTCCAACAAATCACGCTACAGTAATGATTCATAATATTAGACTATTTGCAATGGGAAGTTCAATCTAATTTGGATCCTTTGAGCCTATTCTCATGTATTCTTTTTTAGAGGCTCCACCAAAGATAGTCCTCCAAAAAGTTGATTCCCAAGAAAAAGAAGAGCAAGTGAAGGATGTTGATTAAGGATGGATGTTAGTAACTCGTCAAAAGAGGTGAAAACAAAAGTTTGTTAAAAAAGAATCCTGTTTGTACTGAGACTATAAAGGGAAGGGAAAGTCTCAAAGAAGAAATACATAGAAGAATACGAAAAGATTTTAACTAATCATTGAGGACAGTGAGGAGCTTCCTTGACCTCGACAATCAACAACTTTGAAAAACTTCTTTCCAAAGAGCTTTCCAATTGAAATTGTTTCTTGTCATATTGTTAGCACAACAAAAGATGGTGACGCTCCTTCAAATTCTGTAGAGACAATGACAAAGTTGGAGGAATTACCTACTTTCAACATGAATGATCCGTTGACACTACCATGGGAGAGGGGTGTACATGGGTTGGGTTGGGTTGGGTTGGAGGTACTTTTTGGACCGGGAATAAGGTACTCAACCCAAGCCAACCCAAACCTTAAAATTCAAGTTGGGTTGTCGGGTTGTGTGTTTTTTTTCCTTTTCTTTTTTTGGGTTTTTTGGTAAATTTAAAAACATTATAACAAAAGTTATAAACTACACTGATCCAAGATAAAGTATAAACTAGTTCTTAAATACTAATTGGCATATCCATGAATCCATAGTCACAAACATATCCATGGATCAAACTTCTAAAACATAAAGTTCAACATATCCATATTTAGTGTAAATTTGTTTTTCGTTATTTTTTTATTTAAAAAAAAAACAAAGAATCAAGTGTAGATCTGAAATTTACAAAAAGAAAGAAAAAAAAAACAATTGACGAACTGACAGAATTGCTGTAGACGAACTGATAGAATGGCGGTAGATGAGCGGTCACGAGCTATCATGGTGGCAAACGAACATTGGCACGGTGGCAAACGAACGACTGGATCTAAGCGGTAGACGAGCAGAGGAATAATTGGTGGTCACGACGGAGCTTTAGTCACGAGCAAACGTAGTCGGAGAGGTGTTAAAAGAGGGAGACCTTAAAAACCCTAAATGATAACTTAAAAAAATAAAAAAGAAATATATATATTAAAATTATAATTAGTAATTCGGGTTGGGTTGGGTCAACTCGCGTTTTTCAAACTTGCAACCTGAGACCCAACCTAACCCGAAAAATACCAAAAAGAAATAACCCAATCCAACCCAACTCTTATAATTCGAGTTGTTTGGGTTGTCGGGTAATTTGAGCACCCCTACCATGGGAGTCCAAGGACATGTTTATTGAAATATTAAAAGATGATGGTGCTCCAATTGCCTCTGCATCTCAAATAATTATATGTGCTTTATGTTGTATATCAATATCATTCATTGATGAACATTGCTACTTGGGTCAAAGCTTCATAATAAACCCTTTATTTGTGTCATGATATGTTCAAGAGCAAAAACTTAGTTAAATCCTCATCCATAATAGCTCAATTGTCAACATACTGCAAAAGTCAACCATGAATCATTTAGGCATTTCAACGGAGGAGTTATCAAGTAGTAAGCTGGTAATTGAAGGCTAAATCAAGGAGGACAACGAGCGATAGGCACGATCCGTCTAGAAATTATCATAGGAGAGTTGAGAGCAAATACTCTATTTCATGTGATTGATTCAAGACCCACCTACCATGTAAGACCCTAACTCAGAATTCTTAAGATGGCTAGTAAGAGAAGAAGAAAAGAAGACTAGTTGAACGCCTAATATTAGGAAAACAATGGATATTCTTGAACATAGCTTGGTTAATGCATAGATGGTAAAGCGCTAAAGTGTGGTACCTAAAATTGGAGAGAATTTGGTACTGAATTTTGAAAAGGGAAATAAGAATTTGGGAAAAGAGAAAACTCATGGCTCACACTTAGACTTGGAAATTAACAAGTTATGGGATTAGCTTTGGAGAGTGTTAAGCTAGAAAGAAAAGAGACACCGAGGAACCTTAAGGCGAGAGCAACATGTGCTGGAGGTTATTATGCGTTAGTAAGGATTTTGGTGATGATAAAGAAGTCTATGCCCAACGACCAAATGTTTAAGGTAACTACGATCGAAGGGTTGCTGTGTGTTGAAGGGTGGCTAAAAGCTATGCGTTGAGGAGCTCAATTCTATGGTAAATGGAAATATAACTTTGATTTCGGGTAAACGCATAGGTTGTAATTCAAGAGTTTAAAGGGTAGGAAGTTGGACGCATGATACGATGCGGTAAGGTACAAACGCATAGTAGTATGCGTTTAGGACATTGACGCCTAGTAATATACGGTGAAGAAACGGTTTCAATGGTATTATGGCAGAAGGCAAAGGAAATAAGTAATGAAACTAAAACCTTAAAAGGAAATTCAGTGAACGCACAGGGGCCGTATGATTGATGAATAGTTGTATATTAGAATATGTTAGACGTATAAGATAAGCTTATAACAGGTGGCTTCATATAAACTTGACACCTTATAAGTGGGAGGTGTTAGAAAGTATGTTAAGTATTTCATGCAAGGTGACGCTTGGATAAATGCATGATTGGTTAAGCATGCAACTTGACATGTGGCAAGCAAATGGCAAAGAGGGAGAAGTAGTATGATCAGTCCTCTACTACAAAGCTATAAATAGGACCTTGAGAGAAAAGGAGTGACTGATGATGCTGAAGTAAGAGTTCTTAAGAGAAAGGAGAGAGAGAAGGCAGGAAGAAGGAATCCTTACGTCCGTAGTAGAAGTCTGAGGTTAAGAAAAGACATACTTGACAACTTAACTATCTCTTGGGTTAAATAAATTGTCTTGCGCCTAAAAGGGTCAGCCTTGCGTCTAAGTTTCAAGGTGAATGATGCGTCCAAGTTGGACCTTGCACGGTTGACGCATCCGAAAAGAGAAGTAAGGAAGAGTTGGGATACACCTCGCGTTAGCTATCAACCTTACGTCCAAGGGTAGGATTGTGACCATCCAAGCTACCAAAGGAATAAAAAGCCTTGCGTTCCAGGATTAGGATGCTGCGTCTAAGAAGCTCGGAAAAGGGGAAATAGCGGATAGAGGAGAAACTATTTTTAAAGAGTTCTGTGAGTGATACTTTTCTTTCTTTGAAAACGAAATTTATTGAAAATGTTTAGTTTGGTTTTTCTTATGAGATATAGCTTTGAGATGAACTGTTTTCTTGAAAAGCATGATGTTTGATGATATTGTTCACAAGACATGTTTTATCTGTTTTCTATAAGATGTTGAAAGGCATGTTGTGAAATGTTGTTTATCATGAAATATCTGATTCTTCATGTAAGACTTTCATGTGAACTATTTACGTAAAATATTGATTTCTAAAATGTTTTAGAGGAGGCTCAATGCTGAGGGACTTGAGAAGGCATGTGAGTTTCCCCGGGACCCAGTACTGAGGGACATAAAAAGGTACATGGGCGACCCGCCATATTCCTATGTGCACATAGAGGTTGATATTGCTGGTGCGTCGAGTTTTGCTCTGCATCGAGCCAGGAATGTTTTCGACATTGAGAGCGTTGAGTCTTGCTCTACCTCAACTAAGGGAATTTTTTTTAGAACAAACAGATTTTTTGTACAACTCCTCTGGAATGTATTTATGTGATCTGAGTTTACGTTGAAAGTATGATTTTATAGAAATGATGATTTGAATTAAGTATTTTGTGATATAATGATGATAACATGCGTGCTTTTGAACTAAAGTTAATTTCACAAAAATTAGTCACTCACTGGGCGTTTAACTCATTTTTTTTTTATATGTTTTCCATGTTCCAGGTAGCATCACAGTTCCCGTTGCCGATCGAAGTCGAGGTTTGTCATAAAGCTAATGGTATTGCCGTTCTAGGAAGTGTGGTTAAACGGGCTTATAGGAAGTTTGACAGTAGAAATCAATAATAGGGTCGATGATTGTTGTCCTCACGCTCTGTCTCGGGTTACAGGAGGGTAGATCGGGAAGGGGTGTGACATACAAGCTGTTGTTAGGGTGTCCCTAACTTCGTGAAAATGGAGTGGTAACTTCCACACTCCATCAATGTTTTAAATTCTATCAACAGTGCATCAAGAAAGTTCACGCCGACTCCAAGCCATTCTCAGAGGCTTAATCTCACTTTGTTGATGCAAAGTTTTATATGAAAAGTGATAATATCAGTGAAGTTGTATCACTGAAGTTCTTGTGGCCAAAGGTGCTAATAAGGCAGAGCAATGAACGAGGAAAACAAAGAAATTAAGTGATGCAGATGCTTTTGATAGCCGAGGGAATGATAAACCAATTAGCCAAACCAAGTATGAAGTGATAAAGAACGAAATGATAGTAAGCCCACAGGAAACGGTGTCAAAACCTTCCGTTTTGCGCTATGTTTCTCTCTCGACGCAAGAAAGGTGAACTATTGTTTGTAGAGTGCTCCAAAAACTTAATTGTCATACCCCCTCCTGGATTTGCCTACATAACCTGAAAGGCGATGTGAAGATAACATATATCACCCCTTTTGTGACGCATACCATCTACTAAAACACACTATCCTATACTGTTCACAACATACATATCACTCCTTAATACATTTCAACCATAACATATAAAAAATTATATACATAACAATAATTCAGAATACAACTCTTCCATAAAGCCCTTATACAAACCATATTCAACTCCCAGTAAATGTACAACTAGGTCTACATGCCACCTATATAAGGTTTACATACATACAACTTTTTTCAAAACAGGACAATTTTCTGGAAACTTGAAGCTTAAGCAGCACCAGGAACGTCCTTGCTACCTGGAGGGGAAAGAAAAACTTGAAAACATAAGCTAACAGCCCAGTGAGTGACTAATTTTAAACAAATTAATTTAGTTTGAAAATCATCAGGATTTAAACAAATTCTGACAACATGAGTAAAACATAGAATATCTCATTTTCATTGATTAAATCACGTTTAAATGCCCTTATCAAATCATACATGGTTTTTCAACAATTCGTAAGTAAAACAGTATGGTTACAATACTTTTCCTTAGTTGAGGCGGAGCAAAACTCAACGCCCCAACGTCGAAAACAAATAAGGCTTGATGCGGAGCAAAACTCAACGTACTAGCATATAACCTCTATGTGCACATAGGAACATGGCGGGTTGCCCAAGTACCTTCTCCATGTCCATCAGTACTAGGTCTCGGGGAAACTCACGTGCCTTCTCCATGTCCATCAGCACTGATTCTCCTCTAAAACATTTTTCCTTAGTTTAATGCAATACTTTATACAAAATAGTTCATAGTCAAATCTTTCATAAGAAAAACAGGGCACTTCATAAATCAAATCAATCCATAAATCTGCTTTTCAATATCGTTTAGCAAAACATCAATAAATAAGAAAAACCAAATTGACATGTACAATAGATTCGTTGAAACAAGAAAAAAAGTGTCACTCACAGCTCTTTTCTAGGCATTGAGTGCATTATACGTCTTTCCTATCTCCTCTTAGCCTGAAATAAACATTTTTCCTTACATTACGCTTCTTTCACTTGATCATTTAGTTTGCATAATTAAACTCAAATCATTATTCATCACCGAGCCTCCCATTTATCCAAAGTAAACTTAATAAACAAGACTACTAACGAAACTCTCCCATTCCAGCGAGATTACTAGCGATATTACCAACAGGCCACGATACTAACGACACCAGGATAAGCGAGACTAGCGTGATTTACCTGACGAGCGATACCTAGCGAGAGTCAGCGAGATTTGAGAGACAAAAAGCTCTGCAATACCAACAGCGTGATTTTGTCTCGCTACTAACTCTCTAATTCTCCAGGATATCAACTTCCTAGCGACACCCGACAGTAGAGTTCCCTTTTTTTCTTTTGTTCTCACTTCTGTCGATTAAAAGTCATATTTCCAGCTAAAATTAGAACTTCTTTCCTTCTACAAACTTGTAGAGAAATATGTTTTCTAGCTTACCTCAAATTTTCGTAGTTAACTTGTCTTTGTTCGTCAGATATTGCAAGATTTCTCCGCACTACTACAGATTGCACAGAAATTCCTTATCAGTCACTTCCAACTAAAAGTTTACATGTTTCTATTCCATTTCAACTTAAACATCCTTCATCTAAGTTGTTCAGAATTGAGTTAACTTACTAACCTTAAAATTTCAGCCTTAGACTCGATCTCCTTGATTCGTTTCACTCCAAACATCCGATACTGTCCAACTTGTGCGTCCGTAAATAATGTGCTGTTCCAGTTTAGATTTCGATGCCAAAATGAGTAGACTTTTATCCGAAATCCACAAGAACACCTTCTTCTACCTTCCCTTGTAGTTCTTCTAAAAAATGGAACCGATTTAAGCTCTCGAAAATGTCTAAAAATGATAAAATATTCAATTTACTCACCTATATGTACTGCCGACTTAACTCTCTTATGCAAGATGGCGCGCGGGGTTTCCCTTCTCAATTCAAGGTAAGGAATTCAACGCAGCCTACCATCAATGCCCTCAGCAGACGGCCACCCTCAACGCCTCCTACCTTCAACGCATACAATTCAACCAGTTATATCCGTCTCCAACGCATGGAGATCTTAACGCATGCAACCTCACCAACGCATAGTTGTTAAAAAAACATTTCCTTCCTCGCCAATGATCAATTTCTCCTCCAACGCAAGTGACTGCTTCAGCTCATGACTCTTCGTGATTTTCACCTTCAACACATGGTCACTCAAAAGAACAATGCTCTTCTCTGCTTTCATCAACGCATAGTCTTGGCCCATGCTTAACTCTTCCACTCTTGGCTACTTTTCTCTAACAACGCATGGCCACATTTCACTTGTCTTGTCCCAACACTTAGTATTATAAGCCAGTGCTTACATTAATGATTGGGTTCATCAAAATTTTGAAGGAAAACTTCACCACATTGCTTACAAAGATAGAGAAAGGAGAAGTGAAAAGATTGAGAAAGAAGAGGTGAATGCAATTTTTCTAGAGAAAGGAACAAAAGATGGGTTCGATCTAAAAGCATATAAGCTATTATTGAAGGTAGGATATGACTTTATGACTCATATTTTGTTTAAAAGCCTAAGGATATTTGATGAAAGGCCCGAGCTTTCCCTTACTCAAAAAAAGCTTAAAAAAGAAGGGTATTTTATACCTAGTTCAAGAGCCGAACTTGGATATAAGTCCTTCGAGCCCTTTCGCATAATTAGAAAATGGAAAGCAAAAGTTGTAGACATGTTCCACAATACAGTAGGAGAGAGCAATGATTCCAAAGAAGACAAGAAAAGTGAAGGTCAAAGGACTTCTGTCTTTAAAAGGTAAAAGAAAACAATGTTTCTATCTTTTGGATTCTCTTCATGTATCTGTTTGGATGTTTCATTCATCAATGATATGTTTCTTATTAAAAAAAAAATCTCAAAAAGATATATATTGTTATAAGGTGATGTCTTTCGGATTAAAGAATGCAATTGTCACATATTAGCGTGCTATGTAAAGGATCTTTGATGATATGCTACATAAACATTTTGAATGCTATGTCGACGATCTTGTGGTAAAGTCCATACATGACATGATCACCTAAAAGACCTGGAGTTTGTCTTTGACCGCCTAAGGAAATATCAATTGAGAATGAAATCTCTCAAATGTGCATTCGATGTGACTTTAGGAAAGTGTCTTCGGTTTGTTGTGAGGCACCAAAGAATCGAAAAATCGATGTTATCCAGAAAATGCCAACTCCTAAAAACTTGCATGAGTTAAGAAGTTTTCAAGGTCACTTGGCTTACATCAAAAGGTTTGTTTATTTCTAATCTTTAGGTCGATATCAACCATTCCAGAGATTGATGAAGAAGAATATAGTTTTTAAATGAGACTAGACATGTCAATATGCGTTTGATAGCATAAATAAGTATTTGCTTAATCTTCCAATCTTGAGCTTGCCTACAGCTGGAAGACTGTTGATATTATATATTGTTGCTCAAGAAAAATCGTTTAGAGCACTACTTGCACAGGAAAAGAGAAGGGTAAGGAGTGTGTACTCTACTATCTGAGTAGAACTTTGACCAAAGTTGAGCTGAATTATTCCCCGATTGAGAACATGTATCTCGCTTTATTCTTTTTGAGATAAGTTGAGACATTATATGCAAGTCTTCACTGTACACCTAGTGGCAGAGGCTGACCCTATCAAATATATCCTATCTAGTCCGATCATCTTAGGATGCCTTGCTAAATGGGCAATTATACTAACAATATAATATTGTGTATATACCTCAAAAGGTAGTGAAAGGTCAATCATTAGTGAATTTTTTGGTTAATAATCCAATCCCATCAAATTGGAAATTATGCGAAGGCTTCCCTAATGAAGAAGTATTTTATGTCGAGTGCATGGAGTCTTAGACCATGGACTTTGATGACACAACACGAAGAAATGGAGTAGGCATGAACGTTGTCTTCATTTCTCTAGAGAAGCATATGTTGTCGTATAACCTCATGCTCAGTGAGTTGTGTTCAAAAAAACATTGTTGAGTCAAGCACTCATTATTGGCCTATAAATGACTTTAGAGATTAGGATAACATATATGGAGGTTTATGGCAATTCAAAGTTAATAATAAATAAGCTTTCGTGCATGTATGATGTGAAACATGAAGATTTAAAGCATGGATAAGTTCGAGGGTGTAATACTTGAACATATATCAAGATTGAAAAATAAGAGAGCAAACATACTAGAAAATCTTGTCATTATGTTAATGATTTCATATGATGTACCTATAAACATCTCTCTTTGTCCAAAGTGGATCATTCTGCCAATCGAAGATCAATAATAAGAAATTGATATGATATATCTTTTTTATATCATTGAAGAAGAGGATCAGCGACAATGCATTTTAAATTATCTGTAGCATATAAAACTCCCTACAGATCTTTGACGTAGAGTTGAGATATGAAGAAGAGTTGCTCAATCTATCTATTACAATGATATACTTTAATGATCCAAGACTCAATATAGTATGCAAATTGATGTGAAACCTGTCAGTTCCATGCAAATTTTATACACCAACCACTAGAACCTTTTCATTCAAGAGTAGCTTCATAGTCGTTTGAAGCTTGGGGGATTGATTTGGTCGGATATATAATACCTAAAGGATTGATTACTTTTCAAGATGAGCTAAAGTTGCACTATCAAGAGAAGTTAGAAAGGAGAACATTGTAATTTGTCCAACCACACATCATTTATCTATATGACATTCCTCATTGTATTGTGACAGATAACGGAAGACAATTTGCAAACAATATGATCAAGAAGGAGCTTGTTCACACCTAAATAGGATGAACCCTATGTTGTTAAAGAAGTCTATACGAACGGAGCATAAAGATCATCAATCAAGATGGATTAAGAGTTGACTTGATCACCATAAATTTTCTTTAGAAATTTATATTTAAAGTTATTAGGTTAAAAAAAAAAAAAAAAAACTCCTTAATGTAAGAGTATAAACTACATGTTGCAACCTGCTCTTGAAGAATAGTCTTCTTCTCATAGTTGGCTTATCAAAGTCCATGATTCTTTCACACGATAGGTCTTCTCGTCCAATTGGTGATCTTTATCGGTCAAAGACAACTATGTGAAATTCGAAGATTGTACCACATTTAAAGTATCTATTCTCTTAAGATAACTACTCATAGCCTCTTGGAGTGGAGGGAAATTGTTTGCATGAATCTTAGAAATGTTAGACAATACCTTTGTTACTTGTCTGAGGCTCAAGACGTTTTTGAAAGGAGCACACAATCTTGGCTTAAATACTTTCCCATATGGATAATGCTGCATATCGATAGAAGTTTGAAACCAACACATTGCCACAATATAGAGAAGTCTTAGGATTTCAACAATCAGTCCCTTGTGGGCACATCAAGCCGGCTAAAAAATCTTGAGGAGACAAGGAGAGGCTAGGACTTTATCTACTAAAGGCACTTTGGAACAATCAACTTCTTTGGTTGGAGGCTCCCAAACTTTGGTTCAACTAGCGATGCTTCAGAAGTATCAACCTTCTCGACAGCTGAATCCAAAGCATAAGGTCCCATTAAAGATTTTTTGCTATCTTGTCCTACAAGTTCCTGAAGATGATTGCTCAATGGCGACTACAAAAGGAAAAAAAAAACATAATTTATCGGCTATAGAGGAGAACGAGAACATAAAGAGAAGATATACATACC
This sequence comes from Citrullus colocynthis, assembly GCA_031780015.1. Taxonomy (NCBI): domain Eukaryota; kingdom Viridiplantae; phylum Streptophyta; class Magnoliopsida; order Cucurbitales; family Cucurbitaceae; genus Citrullus; species Citrullus colocynthis. The sequence goes on along the minus strand of QLSR01000100.1, from coordinate 1,302,474 downwards.
TGCAGTATAGTAACACTAGGAATTGTTGAAGCACTTGGAACACAAACACAGCACCTACGCGGATTACAGGTGACAGTTACAAGAATGGTAGGACGGGTGATGAATTAAGTCAGAACGGTACTATGGAAGATTGAGTTGATGTTAGAAAATACTCTTTGGTATTTGAAATAAATAATGTTTATGTTTTCTTTAAGCCGAATGATTTTAACTATGATCTTTTAGAAGAAGATATTCTAGGTGGTCCGCATTGTTGGGCTACCAATGGATGATTTGATTTGAAAGCATAGAACATCTAGTTGATCAAGTCGACTGAAAAGAAGAGGGAGGAGGGGGTTCACACACACACACAAAAAAAAAAAAAAAAAAAAAAAAAA
>QLSR01000100.1:1234020-1302007 GCA_031780015.1 Citrullus colocynthis | reverse complement strand
AAAAAAAAAAAAAAAAAAAAAAAAAAAACTTAACACCTTTGCCTTCTTTAAAGGTCTTTATCCAATGATGATCATTGGTGCCATTGACTCTCTTCTTCATGAGCTGCAACATTTTTTTTAGGAGTAGGAGCTGCTTCTTCGCTTAAACAAATTTGTTTACCACCTTGGTTACTCCCTTTGTTCTTGGCTAACTTATGTTGCAATGGAGGAGGAATAACACTACCGATTAAATGATGTATATTGTCCTCAAAATAACTCCCATGCTTCGCTAGCCACAAATTTCTGTATCTAGTGTAACATGGTTGCATGGCTCCAACGTATGGGCTGATAAGAATACTTGCTGCAGACCCTCCAATGATATAACACACTTTTAGGAGTGACAATAGATGGGATTTTGCCTATAACATTAGGATGTCTTGATAATATCTAAACTACCGGCTAAATCGATAAGGATTATACAATTCTATAATCAAAGTGGTCCCACATTGAGACGATAAGTTAAATGAACACATACTAGAAAAATGGCAAGTATGGAAATAACATATCTCTATTATCACTCATGCGCTTATGTCTATTGTTGCACTGAATATTCATGTGCCACTTAATAGTTGCACCTCTATAGAGCAATTATCCCGCCTCGTATTCTCGAAAATAAATTTAGCCACCTTCATTTGAAAAGTTGGCCATCTTTTGACCCCAAATATCTACAGAAATTGGGGTAATGCTTGTTAAAATAGTGGGCTAGCCAACCCTAGACATAATGCATGGGAAAGAAAAGTCCATGCGTTCAATTGGGTTTGAAAGAAAAGTCTATGCGTTCAGCGTCCAATTGGGTTTGAAGTTTTAGTTATCAACCTTAAGCCATGATATATATAGGCTAGAACTAGAATGACAAGACTATACATATGCCTGTCAGCTATCAAACTAGTAGCCTTTAAGACTTTAGGACGAAGGAAAGCTCCTTTTTGCGAAAAACAAAAAGGCGCAACCTACGTTCTATTCTTCAAGTTGCCTTCTACCCGTAGTTTCATGAACAACATATTTTCTCTACTTGACTATTCCTAAGACTTGATCTTTATACTATTGGGATTATCAGTAGACTGAGAGAAAGAGGCTTTCTTTTGCTTTCATGCAAGTGGTTTATCATACTTTAAACCCCTAAGAACTAGAAGGAAATCCAGGAGCCAATGGTTACTTGGGAATCATTTTTAGAGGACATCGCATGATTGTTTTTTTATGAGCAAACTATCGAATAGTAAGCCTGAAAAAGATGTTCATAAGTCTTCAAAAGATGTCTTCTTGTCCCACAAGCCAATTAACTCTCTAAAGCAATGAATGACTTCCTCATAAAAGCCCACCTAATTGGAAGGCCCCCAAATGACTATAGGTCCCACAAAGAAATTGATAATTTGCTTGCTAACGTGTAAAGAATGTTGAAGGACACCAAGCTTCACAAAAGGCTTGAGCCACATCACCTTTATGATTGTACGTATGCCAAGAAGCCATCATAGTGCCAAACAAATGGACAACATAAGGAATCACTCATTTCGGCTGACTATAAACTCTAACCATTATGAATAGTAATCAATGAAGGTAAATTCTCCCGGGACATTCATTATGACATTCCAAAAAGTTTGACCCTCGATCATATGACGTCCGAGAGTTATCACCTGGATGAGATTAGAGGCATTGCTATTAATAGAAGATTGTAAGACTTACACATTTTCTCCTTAAGTTAAAGGCACTTGTGCTGAAAAATCAGAAAGGATCATGTTGTTGTCTAAATCTGACCAGAAATTTCCCTGCATAAGAAAACTAAGTTCCTTTTTTATTTATTGATCTGTAAGAATCACGAGATGCATTTTTCCAGATAAGATATGTTCAGTGAAGTGAACCATCATTTTTCAAAATATCACCATAAAAAAAGAGTCTCGAGCGTGTAATCTAAAAGAAATAGGGGTATAGAAGTTTAAGAAAAAATGGTGAACTAAATAAGAATTTATCATATTCTTAGTTAAAGTAGGTGGAGAACACTAGAGACACAATTGTTAGAGCATGCATTGATCTTATAATATCACTATCCTTAGTAGGCGATCAAACACTAGGGTCATTCAGTCCTTTCTAGGTCATCACTTTATGTGTCGAGATGGTGATCAAATGTCCGGGTTGTTAAGACCTTTCTAGGTCATCCCTATATGTGTCGAGATGACAATCAAATATGTAGTTTCAAACTTTTCAAGGGTCATTCCTATATGTGTCAAGGCAATGACCAAATAACAAGATTGTTCAGATCTGTTGGGATCACCCCCATATGTGTCAAGGTCATGATCAAATACCAAGGTTGTTAAGACTTTTTGTAGTCATCCCTATATGTGTTGAGAGAGGAAAAAAATTTCTCATTCAATCTCTCAATGAGAGAAAAGAGCGATTGCTGCCACCATCGACGATAGACAACATTGATCATGGTTACTAAACGACTACGGTACACACACACAAAAAAAAAAAAAAAAAAGCAGCACTAATCGACATAAGGAACGACATAAGGAAGCAGTTTAAAAAAAATATGCAGAACCCCTATGTCCAAGACAACAACAGTTCTCACCAAGTCTAGTGACCCAACACCAATTTTGGATCTAGGTGCAATCAACAGTAGGTTCGATCACCAGTTTGGAGTAACAAAAAATAAATAAATAAATAAAAGGAGCTTTTTCAAGAAGTCTTTAGGAGAAAGACGATTCTCAAATCTAACTTCAAAAAATTTGATTGATTTTTCAACCTTTCTATGGTGCGATCTCTAGGAAGATGATATAAGTTTGTTGCTATAGTTTAAGGAGCTATGATTCAAATGATTTCATTGTGTCAGTTTCAACCTAATTTACAGAGGAAAAGTTTGGATCAGTTGAAAAAAATCTCCAAGGAAGTTAAGATTTAAAATCCAACTAAGTAGAGATTCAAAATCTAAATCCTAAGATTTGGGAATTTAATCTCTAATAAAATATTATGGTTTTATTTTGGCCAAAATATTCAAATTTATTGGTTTTTTTTATTAAAAAGAAAAAGTTTAATTTCTATGAAAGAGTGTATTTGGCCTTAAATTCTAACAGGCTAATAAACTTCAAGTTCCATGGAAATTTTGGTGGCTACAAATGTCTACATCGTTAGGAAAAAAAAAAGAAAAAGAAAAAGAAAAAAATTTGCTTTGACAAACGAATTCAAGTGTATATAAGAAAGAAAATCAAAGTATGACTCGAGTTCATATTTTGATAAACCAAGTTGAGATTGTTGCTCAAAACATGCAATATTCTCGAAATTCATCCACTACATGAACGCTTTAGTCAATTGTTGCAAATATGTACAAAAATGAAAGTCAAATTATGGATTAAATTCATATTTTGATTAGTGAAACTGAAATTATGGATCAAATTACAATGTTTTCAAAATTCATCAACACCTGAACATGCATAAATTTCGAAGAAAGACATTTATTGGGGAAGAAATTTCAACTAATCACCAAAGTGCCATGTCATTACAAGCAAAAATCAATTCTATTAAATTTTGGGCAAATTAGGAATTATTGGGCCTGAAATTAAAATTTAGAAAAAGACAAAGGGAAATGAGATTTTTACATAAAAGGCATCTTTGGTCATAAATGTATTTAGTTTTCAATCATTTTCAAAAAAAGGTTTTTCGTGTTTTTTTTGGACAATTTTACCCTTTTTCCATTTATTAATATTCGTTTTCCATTTATTTATATTTTTTTTTTCAGTTTACGAATCTCACTTAATGTGAAGAGAGAATATGCATTTATTATGGTAGTTTTGAAATTACCGGTATCTGTCACATTTCCCAGTGAGCGAGAGCAAGAGCGAACGAGAGCGAGAGCGAAAGAAAGAAAGAGAGAAAGAGCGAGAGAGAGCGAGAGTGAGAGAGAGTGAGAGAGAGAGAGAGAGAGAGAGAGAGAGAGAGAGAGAGAGAGAGAGAGAGAGAGATAAGAGTGATTGTGGAAGCGAGAGCAAGAGCGAGAAGTTCAAAGTTCCGTCGAAGTTTGGTCATGTTGAACATAGTGGGAAGGGAACTCTTTGTGGCTTTTCCCATAAAGTTCCTATCAACACTTTACGGAATAAGTGATAGTGAGCTAATTTCATCCCGGTAAGTTTAAACTTACCCGTATATTTGATGCGCACTTTAAGTGTTAACTGCAAGTGTATGGGTCAAGTTATAATATAAGACGGTAGAGTCAGAATATCGTTCCACTGAGGACCAATTGTGAAGGTTAAAGTTACTTAAATACTATAAAATCAAATCGATTTTACTTGACGATTGGAATTGAAGTTGTGATTTTGGAAATAAACTAAAAAGGAAAACAAATAAATAAGAAACATAAGAGTCAAAGATAGTTACAGGGTAACGAATCCTTGTTTATTTCATCATGCAATATTCTAGGGTTCATGAATTGTATTGTAATTCATATGCCTAAGTCTAAAACCTTAATTCCAAGTTATTTTCTCTCGAAAACAATATTTTCTCATGCAACTCAATTGATTGCTAATCTCTCGAAATCAATACCAATTACATGGCATTAAGCATAGTCTTTAGCAACTTTCATTGTTAACCTAACTATTATCATGATAGATTAACAACAATTCTTTGTTATAGATCTAGTTAAACATACAATCTTTCAATCATACATCTAACCTAACATTCAAAACATGGTCATTCACCAAGAATTTAAGCACAATAACAAAGAAAAGCATAATCATTACAACAAAACCATGAATAGTCTACAATATCAACATGATTTCATAAACAATCATCAAAACCCTAAAACTAAAGAGTTTAGCCACTCAAAGCTTGAAGCAACATGCTCAAACAATATAAACAAAGAAAGAGTGTAAAGAAAGGAAAACTCTACTGAAAAGAGGCTCTTGATCGAGGAAGCACCGTTACGATCTCCTTGGTCTTCACGTTGGAACTCGAACGGCAGTACAACTCTGTCTCGAATTGTTTTCTCTCTTCCTTGCAGCTAACTCACTCTTTGAACTCTTAAACTATCTTTCACTCAATTCTCTTCTTCTTGTGTCTCTTTTTCTCTGTAGATTCGTGATTAGGGCTATTGGAAACCCTCTTATTTATAGAGTTGGCGCCTAAAATTCTTCCTAGAAATACCAAATTTTCAAAATAGGAAAGATGGTGCTGCGGCACTAACCGATATGGAAAGTTGGCATTGGTGCGTTGTTGGATGGCGCCGTGGCGCTAACCGTCATGGCACAGCATCACAGCGGTGGTGCTGCGCTGAAATGCCTTTTGCTCTCTGAAAAAAGCGTCGCAGTGCTGCCCTGTTTTTGGCAGATTTGGAATTTCCTTCACTTTCGAATTTTTATTTTGGCTCGGTTTTGATCTTTTGGTCTTCACTTCTGAGTTTCTTTACTTGAAAACCACTAGCAAACAAGTGAAATCTAATATAAACTCCCTTAATTTGAGAGAATAGAAAGCACTTTTCAAGCACTTTTCAATATTTACCCAGGAAGGGAGCTCTCTGTGCTTTTTGGTTTTTGTGTTTATATACAAGGCTTAGTTCAAATATATACAACTGCATATTTCAAATATATATGAGGTTATTCTAAATATATTAAGAAGTATAGATTTAATGTTGTTAATACAATATATACTCCAAATTTTAATTATAGTATCGATTCTATTGAGTTATATATTCCACATGTTTTGTCATATGCATACATGTATATTTAGTTACTTTCTAAATATATACCTCATATTATATGCTACAAATTAGACTATAAACTAAGATTGATGAATTATCAAATTTAAAAAAAAAAACAAACCAAATTTGTAAAGTTCCAATTCTTAAGCTAATGCTCTGAAATGTGTTAGTAATCTTCTTTTCCCTTACAATGCAAATATGTCATGGTATATTTGATATAGATTGTAGGAAAAACCATATGTATATATAATAAACAGTCAAATATCACATTTAAACAATAACAATAGAGGTAGACGATATGCAATAAACTATACATATACAGTCAAATATCACAAAACAACTATATTTAAACACCAGTATATATTTAAACAATAGGTTAGACAATACTACATCTGTAATAAACCCTTATATATTTGAAATTGAAAAAAAAAATGTACAAATACACCTAGATCTATTGCCCATCCATTTGGAACCTTGAATTCGTTGACCAGATCGACCTATATATTAATTATTTGAAATAAACTTGAATACATATGGTTATTTGAAGTAAACTGTGAGATTTTAGATTATATACCACGAGCGAAACTGTTGATGAAGGCCGATGAAGCTTGATAGTCGACGAAGTTGGAATGAAGATCCACGATAGAGCTCGAACACTTGAATGAAGATGGATATTTGAACGAATGCTTGACGGTCAACCCTTCACACGGTGGTGGCGAAAGAACCTCAGATCTAGAACTGGAGATGAACTCTTAATGGAATTGTTGACGAAGACCGACAAAGCTTGATAGTCGACAGAGCTAGAACAAAGATCCACGGTCGACGAAGTTGGAATAAGAGAGTGAGGAAGAAGAAATGATTTTAAGGTTTAGAAGAAAGGAGAAAGAATAGGGATTCAAAAATTTTTTTACTTGCCTTCTTGCTAAACTTTTTTCATTACTGTCATAGGCCATTTACCATTTAGGGTTTATATATATATAAAGTCTCTCTCTCCTCCATAAAAATGGGATAGTGTAGACATGAACATACTATAGGCCTTATATTAAGTCTTTTATGTAGAAGCCTCAAGGCAATTGGAGTTTATTGAAACTTTCAAGTGGTTATTTGGATTTATGTCAAAAACTGGAAATAATAAAATTTTTGTCAAAACATGTGCTAGTCACGTATGATCATTTTTTCATAATACCAGGGTTACCCTTTATGTGGTTGTCCATAAAAAATTTAGAGTACGATGTAATTCTTATCAAATGAATCAACCAATAAAATACAGTGTAAATTGATGGGTGTCTATTATCAATTTCTAACCTTACGAATTCAAGAGAAAAAAAATGCCTTATTTTTCGCCTAATTTGAATTTCAGATTTACATTTTGTTGTCTAATTAAGGTTGTATAACTACTTTTTGTATCCATTTTTTTAAAAAAAATCCCTGATATTTATTACTCCATTTAAATTTTAATTTATTGTACATCTCCAAAATTTTCATTATCTTATTAATTTTTTTAACTTATTGGATCGTTATTAAGATATTTTATTCCAACTGAATTATTTCATGATTCTTCAATTTTTATCACGTTTTATCACTTATCATATTATTATAGTAATATTGTTTTATACTTTTTGTTAGCAATATCTTAACAAAAGTTTGTCTTCTCAACAAACAATTAACCTATAGTTAGTTTTGCTATCTTGTTGTTTTTGCTATGGCTTTACAACGAGTTAAGTTTCTTTTTTACCATAGATGGGATAAATTCGCACATTATCATGATTTTTGTGTTTTTTAGGCTTATATTCCATCAAGTTCGTCCTTCCAACAATTTGTTGAATATATTCAAGGGAATCTTTTTCCTTCCGACGAAGTTAATAATGTATCGAGATGGTTCCAACAATTCGAGTTTTATTTGTATTGTTGAAGATAAGGATGTTTTATGGCTGACATCAGTTTTATCAAACCTCCCCGAGAATGATTTAAGTGTGGTAGTTGACCACGTATCGTTTGGTACTTCTGAAAATATAGTGTATTTTAATAATGAGTTAGCAGTAACAGATCATTCTCGTCATCAATTTGATGACAATACTGAAATATTTGATTTCAAAGATTTTAGGTCCTCTCAATATGGAATTTCAAAAAAGGTTCATTTTTTAGGAGCAAATCTATATTGAATAAAGCAATTTATTTGCTTGATGTTAATAATAGTTCTGAACTTATTATCACTAGATCAAATCGTACTTCATTTGATATTCGTTGCAAAGATTTGTCCTATGGTTGGTATTTGCTTGCATCCGTATATAGGAATAGTGGAGTCTAGATGGTTTAGAAATTAACGAATACCCATCAATGTGCTGTTGACATTGTTAAAGATGTTCATAGACCAGAAACAACATAAGTTGTTGCTAAGTGTACAAAGTCTTTTTTTTACAATGAATGACAAGGTGTCATGTCGTCCTTCTGACATTGTTAGCTATATGAGAAGACACTATGGTGAATGTAAGTTATGACAAAGCTTGGAGAGGCCATGAAATTGCTCTCAATTCTATTAGGAGCACTCCCAAGTCCTCATATGCTCCGTTGTCATCATTTTCAACTGAATTAATTGAACAAAAATCCTAGTACTTATTTTTTACAATGTTTAGTTTAATTAATTAGACATACGATTTAAGTTGTAACAATATTAACTTTGAATGTGTATTTATTATAGGAACATATACAACTCAAGAATATGATGTTGAAGGTAGATTTAAGTATTATTTCATGGCCCTTCCTACTTCTATAGATGCATGAAATTATTGTTTTCCTATTATGTTAGTTGATGGTGCCACTCTGAAGAACAAGTTTATGGGTACATTAGTATCTGTTTGCACTCTTGATGGAAATTCTCAAAATTTTCCTCTTGCATTTGTCATTGTTGATTTAGAGAATACGGATCATGGTCTTGGTTTTTCCGTAATCTTAAAGCTGATTTTGGAGAGTCTAATGATCTTATTATTATGTCTGATGGTCATAAGAGTATAGGTAAGGGTGTTAGTTTGGTCTATGATTCAGCTGAACGTGGGTTATGTCCATTTCATTTGTATAAAAACCTTATAAAGAATTATAAGTTCAATTAAGAATGCTTTCCATATGCCTACAAGAGCATATACAATTGTGGAGTTTAAGTATTACATGAGATAGTTAGATGACCTTGCTCCATCTATTAGACATGAGTTAGAAGATGTTAGCAAATCTAAATGGGTTATTAAATTTTAGGGAAGAAAAAGATATTCATTAATGAAAACAAACATATCTGAAAGCATGAATTCATTGTTGAAAGAAGCGTGTGAACTAATCATTATTGGTCTCCTTAAATCGATGCGTAGTTTGATTCAAAAATGGTTTCATGAATGTCGTAGTCGTTGGAGTTTTGAGTGTTCCAAATTTTCCACATATATGGAGGACATGATTCGATCAACCTTAGAGGACAGTAGGTCAATGAATGTAAGTTTTTCTTTAATAACTTATATGTATCATATTTATTATATGATGATTAATATTCAGATTTATAAGTTACATTAGTTGTTATCTTTTTGTAGGTATACCCTATTAATTGGCACGAAATTGAAGTTCATGACCATACAAACCAATTTATTGTCGACATTCTGAATCGTACGTAATCATATCGAAGTTGGGACCTAGACATGATCTCGTGCTCCGGTGCACACATTACTTTGTCTAGTTGGAACCTTTAGCTACAGTCATACGCTCATGATTTCTATTGTGTTTCAAATTCAGTTCTATTATATGAGGAGACATGCCCTATGGGTAATATTGAACAGTTTACTAGTATTCATGGAGTTGGCAATGGTCTATTTCTTCCTCCTGATGTTAAACGTTTGGCTAGGAGGCCTAAGAAGAAGAATTTCAAGCTTGCTTAGAAAATAGAGCCATAGTTCGTTGTAGTAAGTGTGGGAAGAGTCACAATTGTAGGTCTTGTAAGGATCCCATACATCCTTGGATCCTTTTATTAGTTGTTTTTTGGACACTTTTCAATTGTTACGTTATGATTAATACAAACAATTATTGTTGTTTTGTTTTTGGAAATTAAATGAAATGTGATTTCAATTAATATTGTATTTTTTATTATCTATCTTATATAATATCCAAGAAATAACGTTGTCATCTATTACAGAATTTAGAATTATAGTGTGTTTGACGTTAGTTATCATTTATGAAAACGCAAATGCACGTTAAATCTAGATTACAAAGTATGTTAAATATTGAAAAGATGACTATTTTAGTTTGAGAGCTTTGTATATTTGGTTTATGAGTTTGAACTTCATTAGTTATCACATCTTACAATTATAGGTTGTTGTTAGTCTAACTTGTATATAAAGATGCATCTAGGTATGAATTAGTGTTAACTTGCAAATACATTGTATATTAAATATTTTTATAACTGATATTCATTAATTAGAGTTTGGAACCATTTAGTATTTCGATACTTTTGGCAGTATTTTTATTCAAAAATTATATTGATCATACATTAAAATATATGATAACATATATGTGTACAAGAAGATAATGTCTATTAGAATAATTTGTCAAGATACTTTTACAATGACGGGGATCATGTCAAGTCATTGTATGTTAACTATTTCCTTTGGATTAGCGTTTGGAACAATTTGATATTTCGTTCCTTTTGCTAGGATCTTTATTAAAAAAGTATCTTGATCATACATCAAAATGTTGGATAACGTATTTGTATAAACATATCATAATGTCTATTAGAATAGTACGTAAAGATAACAATATCGAGGATCTATCAAGTATAAACATCAAAGGTTTCCAAAACATTAAATAACATTCAAGCTTTCAAATTCAGAAATAACTCAAAACAGAAATACCAAAGTTTTCAAAACATTAACAATAAAGTCAAAACTAAATTGTTTCCTAAAACAAGGTTCGTTAAGTCCATATAAAGTTTCATGCTTGACTCAACATCTTCATGCTTGGCTCAAGTGCAAGTTAAATGATGGTCCATCCAATGTGGCGTTTTCATTCCTTTCCTAGGGTGTTTATATTATTCATCTTGCTGCATCTATCCATATCCCTATCATTAGTGGCTTATTCCTCTTTCTGCATCTATCCATATCCCTGTCATTAGTGGCTTTGCATCATTAATTTCTACTATTTGTCTTTTTGTTTCTTCTTGGATTGTCATTATGACCAACTATGCTTTAGTTGTGTTTAACTAACATTTGTTAAACAATGACTAATTGTTAGTACTGAATAAATGGTAGTACTGATTAAATTTAAAAGATTAATTTGTTCTTACGTGTTTGAGTATGACTCTTGTAGCAGAGTTATTCTCATCAATATTGTACAACTTATCATTCATGTCCAACTTCCTCTTGATCTTTTATTTCATATGAACTAAATACCATTTGTTAATTATTTAGACATTACAAGATCCAAAATAGTATTTTGTTTAGTATCGTACCTTTTGAGTCTTTGTGTATTTGTGTACCATGATGACCTTACTTTTTGAAAGATTTTTGTTGTTGAAGTCATAGGAATCTCATTCAATTAATATGTAAAAAATGCGAATAATTTAGTTTTTGTGGATATAACAAAAATAAGTTAGTAAATAGTTTCTGGTTCTTTATTTTCTTTTCCCTGTTGCTCCTTGGTTTGGTCTCCTTTACTAGTTTACTTGTGTTTAGCCTGTTCTATTGTGGATTGTTGGTCCTTTTTTCCTTGTTCTTCTTCATCTTGCTCGTCATCTTTTCTTCAAATTGTTGGTGGATGAAAGACATCTAAAATGTGCTTTTATTGTCTTTGATTTAGGGATATTTTTAGTAGATTTAATGTGTGTGCTAGTGGTTTTCAGGTGATAATGATGAAATTAAGTGTCCAAGATAAAGTGAACCAAACCAAACCAAAATTGAGAGAAAAAAGGAAGAAATGCCCTAGAAACAGGGCAGCGTAGCTGAGAGCGTCGATGCGCTGCCCTCTGCGCTTTAGACCTGAGGGCAACAAAAAGGGGGAGCATCGCGACGTTGAAGAAAGGGCGTTGTAGCGCTACGGCATTACACTCGAGACCTGGAATTCATGTCGGACAGCGTTGCTACGTTGGGTTTCAATGGCGGACAATGTCAAATAGCAGCGGCGCCAACTTTTTTTTCCAACAAGTCATTACTTCTGGGAATAAATTTGGGGTGGCCACACCTATATAAGGAGGAGTTCCCAGCCACTCTAATCATCAAGAATGGGAGGATTAAAGCTGAGAGTGAAGGCTTTGTGCAAAATATGAAGAATCCATGATGCCGGAAGGTTCGAGGATCGTTTGAAGGCCAAATTCATCCCCGAGACAAGCTTGGACGCCGGATAACTTTCCTTCTCTTTCTTTATTTTTGGTTTATCTTTTGTATTTTGTGATTCTACTGTGGGTTTTGTCTATGGAAGCCATGTTAGGCTAAAATCTGTTAGTTTTAGGCATAGATGAATTCTTAGGCTTAATTTTTTGAACAGCTTCTTGAATGTTAATTTACATCTATACTTTCTAGCATGACCGTTCTTAATGCCTTTGAATGTTTGATTAGCATTTGAATGATTCTATGGTTTAAATCTTGCTTGGAAAAGTATGTTTAAATTAGATCAAGCATGCTAGACTATCGTTTGAGAACACAGAAAGTAGTTGGATAACAGTAGAAATTGTTGATGAAGGTTTCTCAATGCTTTGCTTAATACCTAGTTTCAAGAGCTTAATAATTAGGGTTTAAGTAAAAGAAAATATTATTTTCGAACAATTCAATCAAGATAAATGACTTCTAGATCTATGTGTTGTGTTAATTACTTCAAAAGTTAGCAAGTGTGTTCAATAGTACCTTTGATGAAATTTATTCTCTAAAACGACTCTTAGTTGATAATTTGTCCATATCTTGATCACTTTTATTTGCTTTTTTAGATTAGTTTAGATTAATTGTCATTACAAGTCGGTCCCCTAAATAAAATTGGAAAGATCTCTGAATAACTTGACCTGTTTTAACTATATTATAACTTTAGCCATACACTTGCAGTTCGTGCAATTAGTGGAGCATCAGAATGATCGACGAACACTTGTTATTCTTTCTTTTCTTCCTGTTCTTTCTCAATTTCTTCGAGCTCTTGTTTGAACTCTGATGCTGCTTGTTATCATATAATGTATAAATATGTGAACTAGGAAAGGAATCAAATACAATGTAGTTGGATTACATACCATAAATAGATTACTTGCGATGCTTGTTTCTCACCAACTCGTGAACTTTTCATGTAATCAATCATGGTTCTCAATGTGTCTTCCAAGTCATCTACTTTTTTTTACAACCTTTTGATCAATCCTAATTTCTTCAAAAAAAAAAAAGTAAAAATCAATCTTTTGGGCATCAATTCTTGTATTTTTTCTATTCTTTCAAACCTTGGTGTCATGTCATCATAGTGCTTTTGCCAATTCCTTTATTTAATGATAGTTCGACAACTCTTTCTCTCGGCATATACTTGCACAATTATTCTTAAACCTCTTTCAGTACTTTTTCATCCTCTAGAAATAGGGTAAAATATGACATGGTCATTTCCTCTGCGGTTACTAGCAAATGGCATATTTCAAGCTATCAATTAGATAATAAAAACAAGTTGTTAATTTAGATGATAAAGGGAATCTCTGTTGAGAATCGGGTCCCCTCAGGGAAAATTTTCTCCTTTTTTTATTTTTATTTTTATTTATTTATTTTATTTAAAATCAATTAAAATTTGATATTATATTGAAATTACAAATATTTTATGTAAGAAATTAGTATTATTATTGTTTTATTTATTTAAATTACTAATAAAAAACGTTTTAGCATTTGTTTATTATAGATTTAATAAAAACTTAAAGTTAATTATATTATAAAATGAAATTAAAAAAAAGTTTTTAAAAATAAAGCAACAGTGGTTTAAGCTATTGATATAATATAAATATAAATATACATATAAATAAATAAATATACATATAAATATATATAAATATATATATATATATATAGAGACACTCACACATATATATTAAAAAGTAATAAAAAAAGTATTCAGGGCAAGGTCAGGGACAGGCAGGGATATTTTCTCCATTCTCGCCCCATCCTTAGTTCGGGGACTCGACTGTGTCCCTGGTTTGACCCCATCCCTGATCAAACTAGGGATTCCTCGCTCTGATTGAGGCGGATAGCTACGGGTTCAAGGTCCTCGTGGGGATTTCTGCCAACCTTAAAAGCAACTCTTCCCCATGGATAGTTGTTAAACAACTCATCATCATCCACCATTCGCATATGCTCCAATTCCAAATTCAAATTCTTTATATATATATATATATATATATATATATATATATATATATATATATATATAAGGAAGCTCTCCAAGAACTACAGTTTAGCCATTTTTATTTTGTCACTGTCAGAGCCGGCTTTGCTAATATTGAAGATTATGTTAAAGAACATCTTGGTCGGAGATTTTCAATTATCAAAGTACATTTTCTTTATATGTCCACCTCATTTTATCAGATTTTGATCAATTATTGGCAATTTAACCCAGTTATTAATGCAAACTCCCTTAAACCAAACTTCAATACTCAGCCGCATGTTAAGAAATTTAACTGAGTTGATGGAAGGCACATAATTCATCGCCCAATTTTGCTTCCCAAATAAACAATTCTACTTACTTGAATTGTAGTAGTTGCAAGATCGGGTTAAACACATGGAACACTAGAATTTTCCAATTAAAACTATTGACAACCCAAGAGTAGTCGAAGGGGGTTTGGGGAAATTTTGTAGAATGCAAGAATATAAATTGCGAAGAATTAAATTAAAATAATTTAAAGACCTAGCCTAGACATTCGAGCTATTCTTCGACTTTCGAGCTATTCCCCAATTTTGCAACTTGATCATAGGTTCATCAATTAACCCTTATGCTATCCAATTTTAGCCAACTAACCTAGAACGCTAGTTAAGAGCCCTAATTATCGAATTAACCAATTGAATTAGATGAAATGCTTCATAACTAGTTGATCAACCGCATTAAGATTAAGGAATCCACTAAGATGAATCACTAATAGGAAACACCAAATTAGCCATTCAATATGATTCCCTAGGTCATTGGACAATATTCGTTGAGGTAATTTTGCAACTCACAAGATGATTTAACCTATTGCCACATTGGATTATCATGCAAGTGTAACACCCTACTTTTTAAACCTATGCGCTTAAGAGCTTATAAGGAAAAGAAGTAAAACAAGAGAGGTGGAGCTTAAAGGAAAGAGAGGTTTGTGCTTAAGTATTGGGTTAAGTATAAGCCGTAGATAGGTTTGGAAGGTTGCATTGAGTGATTTCCGGATCTTGGACTTTGAAGTAATTCTTAGAGTTAAGAATTCTTCTAAGTAGAATAACTAGACTAGGAGAACGCAACTATGCTTTTAAGCTTGGAAGCATGATCTAAGGAAAAGAAAGGAAATCTCACCAAGTGATGGAAAGAGTTGAAAGCATAGCTGGGAGTTAATTGAGTTGGACACATTGGTAAGTGAGATACCATGTTGGACGCATGGTCAAGACTAAGAAAACGCATGGTAATGGTAACCATTGTGGGAAAGAAAATGGTTAAGTGTTGAAGTGTCGTAAAGAAAACCGAGAGCTCGGGGGAAAGAGGTGAACACATAGGAGGTAATTAAGGAAGGAGATGTAACTTTGGCATAGGTAGGACGTATGAGCAAAAAGGATTAAAGTTGAGTCGTGGTGTGTTGGAAGGAAACTAAGTCTCAAGAAGAAGGATAAAACGCATAAGGTGAAATCGAGGAAAGATGCTATCGTAATCTAAGGTAAACGCATGGACCTCCATCAAGAGAGTTTTCTTGAGTTTTGGATAATTTAGAGGGTTGAGAAGTAAGCCTAAAGGAAGGAACCAGGAGATGAACACATACTAGATTTATTGTTGAGAAAATGCTAAGTATGAAGAGGTTGGAAGCATAACCGTGGGATACATCTCAGGAACGTATAGAGGGACAATCAAGGGATCCTTAAGGATAGAAGGAAGCCATGGACGCATAGCAAAGTAGAGATAAACGCATGGTAGAAACGCATGAAGGAAGGTCTTGAGATAATTTGGCTAAGTAACAGAGTACCAAGCAGAGAGGGACGTTTATCAAAAGAGGGACTTGTAACTAAGATGTGGACATAAGAAAAGAAGTGATGGACGCATAATAGGAGGTACAAATGCATAGTAGTATTCGGGGGGAAACCTGGTTAAAAGTAGGAAGGTCGGGAGGAAGAAAAGAGAACAAAGAAGCTAAACCTTAAAAGAGAATTAAATAGACGCATAAAGGCACTAAGTTGGATGCATGGTTCGTATCTCGGAACAAGTCGAACGCATAAGATGAGTTTAAAAAGGTTACGTGGCTTCATTTAGACTTAACACTTCATAAGGAGGAGGTGTTGGGTTGCATGTCGGATGTGTCATGCAGCATGACAGGTGGCAAATAGAGAGGAGAAGTTGGATGACAAGCCCTCCATGCCAAAGCTATAAATAGGACCTTGAGGGAAAAGGAGCAGGTTACGATCCGTAAGTCTAAGTTCTTGAGAGAAAGGGGAGATAGAAGACCGAAAAGAGCAATCCTTGCGTCCGTAGAGGCAGTCTGCGTCCAAGAGAGGTTGATTTCCTAGCCACTTTGCGTTCAACGTTGTTGGTGCTTAGGGAGACGAAACTGCTTTGCGTCCAACAGTGCTGCCAGAAGGAGGAAATTAGTTGTCCTGCGTTCAAGGTAGACCTTGCGTCCAAGGTAGACCTTGCGTTCAAGGTAGATCTGTTCATCCAAGGGGTGAAGCCAGAAAAGCTGAATCCTTGTTGGAAGGCTGCACCTTGCATTCAAGTTATCAGCCTTGCATTCAAGGTGTAGGGTTGCGTTCAACCTAGCTGTCAGAGGGGAAAAATCAGTTGATTTGCGTTTCAAACTTTCAACCCTACGTCCAAGAAGCTCAAGAAAGGCAAAATTAGAAGGGAAAAAAGGGAACTTCCCTCACGCAATTATTTAACTCTATGAGCAACAGTAATGTTTTCAAAGTATGAATGTTTTCTCTGTGAATAATATCAATGATCTGGAACATGAGTATTTGATTATGCTTTCACGAGTTTTAATGTGCATATCATGCGTTTTATACTAAAAAGCATTTGAGTGTGCTAGTTGTTTGAATGAGTTTTATGAAAAGTATGCTGTCAACAATATGTGATTTTATGGAAGGTTTGAAAATGTTTAACTTATGAATTTATGATATGATGTTTTCAAAACATGTTGTGTATATTTTAAAAATCTTTGAAAAGGCTCCCAAAGCTCAAGGACTCGAAGAAGGCAAATGGGTAGCTGGAATATGGAAAAGGTTCCCAATGCAGAAGGACTCGAAGAAGGCAAATGGGTAACCTGGATATAGAAATGGGACCCAATGCTCAAGAACTTGAAGAAGGCATATGGGCAGCCCGAATTATGATACCTATGTGCACATAGAGGAACGTATGACGTTGATGTTGAGATTACTCCACACAGCTAAGGATATTCGACGTTGGGTGCGTTGAGCTTCGCTCCACCTCAACTAAGAGAAATGATTTAAAAATGTTTTCGATGTTGGGTGCATTGAGCTCCGCTCTGCCTCAACTAAGGGAAATGATTTTAAAATGTTTTCGACGTTGAGTAGCATTGAGCTCCGCTCTGCCTCAAGTAAGGAAAATGATTTGAAACAAACGGAATTTTTGAGTATCTTTTTCTGAAATGAGCATGTATGATTTGATAATGGCATTTGAGCATGTTTTGCATGAATATGACTTGAATCGATATATTATTCGCATTGTTTGACAATGTTTATATTATGATCAGTTTTATAGTTAAAGTAAAGTATTTCCAAAATTGTTACTCACTGGCTATTTAGCTCATGTTTTCATATGTTTTCCACTTTTCAGGTTTGTCGAGAATTAATAGATTCATCTTCCTAAGAACTGTGGTTAAATAGAAAGCTAAAGTAAGTTCGACAGTAGGAGTCAACCAGGGAGCCGATGACTGCTGTCCTCATTCTCCATCTCGGGCTAAGGAAGAGTAGTTCGGGATGGGGTGTGACAGAAAGTTAATGTCACCTTAGCATGTTAAACCATAGCGATTGATTGCATATCATATGCAGAAATATAATTGAAATTCGTTTATAATTTGAGAAGAATCAAGATACAACATAAGAATTTAAAAGTAACAATCTAAACCTCACAAGTGCACAAAATTGAGAAAACACTCTAAAAACCTAAGCTAGAAAACATTACCTTAGCCCATTGTCGACATGTCGATCGATGGGGAGGAGTTTTGGGTGCATAAACAAATGAAAAAGAGAGAAGTGGAAAATTCGAGGTTGAGTCGGCTGGACCCTTCAAAAACTAACCTAACAATCGCAAAATATCTTTTTTATAATAGGTCGGAGTGCCGCAATGCTTTTGGGCAGTGTCGTGACACTCTCAGGCAGCGTCCTGACACTCTCAGGCAACGTCGCGATGCTTGCTGCATTTCACCAAAATTCTTTCATTCAAGAAAATAGAGGCAATTTGGTCATTTTGATCCTCTCTTTCCTTGTTGATGCAATCAAAATCCATTTTTGTCAGTTTCAGCTATTCATCTCCATTGCTCGGTTCTACGCCACAAGTGCTCGACATCTGTAAATTACAAAATAAACGCGTAAAACTAGGGAACAATCTCGAATTAAGCAGAGTAAGATAACACATTTTCAGTGCTATCAAGCACCTCGAACTTAATTCTTGATCATCCTCAAGCAAGGTAGAATAAAACACACAATCACGCAAAAGACATGCTCACTCAACTATGCAATGTTCGCTACTCAAACCTTAACAATCTCCAAGGATCAACTTGCAATTAACCATATATTCAAATCATAATCAGTCATTGAAGCACAATTTAAGAATGATTCTAAACCTATTCATACAAGAGCAAGTTCAAAGCTCTGCTAATTAAGCCCAAACAACCCTGAAAAATTTTAAATGGCTCCTAATTCGTTTTCCCCTACTCTGGCTCAAACACTAACCATTAAGCATCAAAATATTCAAGACGGTAATATATCAACCAAGGCGCCTGAAATAAACTCTAGGGTCCTAAACTTGCATTCTTTTTACCTAAGGGCATTAACTTTCACAGATTTACTACAGGGAATTATACTCACTCTTTTCTCTCGAGTGTCCTAACTAATCACAACAAATACATCTCTTTCTACCTCTAGTTCATGCATAAACATTAAGTTCACCATTTTATTTTCTTCTTTTTCTTTTGATATATTATGTTCCATGACAATAATTTTATCAATTGGTCTTTTTTTTAACATGCATATAATACATTTTTTTCTCATCCCCAGTGTTACATTACAACCTATCACGCAAGATACTCTTTAATCAGTGGGGCCTTTTGAGGTGACAACAGACGTACAAGCCAAGTAAAGCAATTCTAAGCATGCAAGACCTAATGTATGCAGACAAAGAACTTAAGTGTGCATGAGAGATAAGGAATTTTTTTAAAAAGGGCTAAAATTCATGATAACTCAAATCAAACATCATCTCATACAAGCTAAATCACAAGGGAGTGCATCATAGACTACACATCATAATGAACCAAACATGAACATGAGCAAGCAAGCATGTAAAACATAGATACAGCCCAAGCTCAAATGCTCAAGGGCTCCAACCAGAAGGCAGACATACCTTACCCCCAATTTAAAATCGAACATTGTTCTCAATGTGATAAAAGAAAAGAAAGCATGGAACAAATACAAGGAAGACATAAAAACTTCCTTGAAATTTGGCTTAATGGATGGCAGTGACCTTTGGATCACAAAAATATTGTTTCTCTCCATTTTTCTCATGGCTACAGAAACCTAAGGATCAAGAAGCATCGAAAGAATTAAGCTCAATGAAAGTAAAAATCAATTGAAAAGAAACCTACACTATGAAATAATTAGGAAATTAACTTAATGAAACAAGGTCTACAATCCTTGTGGTTCAACACTAACTTACCACTATTGCTACGCCATCATAGTAATAGGAGTAGAATTCTGTATTATCAATTTCTTTTGATCGATTTCTTTTTTGGAAATTAAACGACACCCGAAAAGAATTCTCCATTAAAATGGCACCATTTTTGGAGAGGTTAGAGTTCCCTTCTATCCTTCGCGTATTAATGGCATATATCATGTGGTCGACATAGCTAATGATGATTTATTGTGTCTTAGGGGGATAAATTTAACTGTCTCCAACCAGATCTAACATGCTTTCATTTGTGCTAGATTGATGCTCGTCACCCGTCTCATCGAGGTGACCAAGAACAAAGCGAAGTTCAATCTGTGAACATCACCCACCCAATTAGATCTACTGTCTTTAGACCAATCTGTGAACATCAGTAAGGTCATTTGTGATTCTATCCGACGTACGGTGTGCCACCACTTGGGGCCTTGGGCATCCATGTTTAATCATGGAGTTCTGCCGACAGTCAAGTTGTCACACCCTCTCACAAGTTACCCTCTTAACTTAGGAAAGTATGCAAGGACAACATACATCGACCCTTTTACGAATTGATAGTGGTTTATTCTCTTCGGTGTCGTTTTATTTCCCAAAGAGAATCCTATCAAAAGAAATTTACAATACCGAATCCTTCTCCTATTACTACGATGACATAGTAACAGTGACAAGTCCCGGTCAAACCACAGGGACAATAGTCTTTGTTTTGTTAAGTTAATTTCCTAATTAAAGCGATAAATGGGAGGAGGGGGGGTTGGTGTGGATTAGAACTAGGCATGAAAAAGAAATTAAAGGCAACTGTAAATGTAAATAGGGATAAGATAATCAAGTTCCTGAGAGCAATTGGATTCCTATGCAATTTCTATCACTGATTTATTTTTTATTGAACACATATTAAATTGCTTACACACCGACTTATTTAACTTAATCAAATTAGTCGATGCTACAAGCAGCCAACCAATTGAATTAAGATAAACAAATGCCCTAATTACTAATTAAAACTAAGCCTCAATCAAACTACAAGTCTTGAGTCCTAATTGGGTTCAATAGCGATCAATTAAGGCCAAGAACAATTGCATTAAGTTTAAGAGTTTCAATGCGTGATTAATTAATGGGAAAGCTCTAACTTAATTAATCAATTTTTCATTGAACCTAGATTTAGCATACATTCTATGTTATGGACTGCCAATCACTTAGTACGCATACTAAGACCTTTGCTACTTATCGATTTTAAGCATAGACGAATATGAAGGAAACGCACGAGCAAAATTGATTAGCCAAGACATATATTCAAGGGGAGAGGTGTCAATCCATCCAAAAATATAGATCTAAATTTGCACAAGATTCAAAAAACACAACCATAATATGAAAATTTATACAAAAATTAAATCTCAAGAAATTACATGGGATTTTGCTCTCAAGAATAAGAAATCACTTACCTCAACATCTCCACAAACAAAGAAATTGAAGAAGAGAGCATCCAATCCATGGCTACAACCCAAAATAAAATAAAAAACCTAAACTAAAAAAGTTGGAAATATGAAGGGGGGAAGAAGAATTTTGGAAGAAAATCCTGGCCTTCATGGGATCCAACCTCCCTTTTGACCTGAAATGAAGAGATTGTTTATAGAATCAGGTAGAGCATCACTGCGCTCTTGGAGAGCGCCGTGACGCTCTTGCGCGCATGCGCCTCTGTCAGAGTTTGGAGAGCAGTTGCACTCCAAGGGAACATCATTGCGCTCTACACAGCCCACACCCAACCTACCTACCTAGCCCACCATGTGGCAGATCACTCAGTCTCACTGCACCGCACACATTGGCACTCGTGGGCGGCAGCTCCCCACACACATACAGACAAAATAACCTTTAAAGTGACAGGGCGCGCACGCGTTCCTCAGTTGCTCACTTCGACAAGGCGTCGATCTCCTACCTACCTGATGCCCGTGTCGTACGGCCACTCCGCACATCTGCATGCCTTGCCCAACTGCCTACACACCCGTATCAACAGTGGCATATCAGCCTGCCCATTGGGCTTCTAAAACACCTAAAATAACCTCTAAAGAAATCTTACCTTCAACCACTACCCAGACTCTTCTACACACACTCCGTCTTCAATCTTGGCTCAAACACACCCGATGGCCCTCAAAACATTGTCTCAACTTCAAGCTTCCAAAACTAACATTTCTAGCTAGAATTAAAATTTTCTTCCTCTTACAAACTTGTAGGTAAATGTCTTAACTAGCTTACCTCAAAATTTTAGCCTCTAACTCTTTTTCTTTCACCAGATATCAACAATTTACTCTACCCTACTCCAGATTGTTCAATAGCGTGCACCACCTTAAGTTTTCGACGAATTTTGACTTCTTCCTCAAATAATTTTCTTTTGGAAGCCCCCTCTCTGAAAACAAACTCACTTAGGAGCAATTTGGTTGAAGAAATTCTTAGATAGCACGAGTAGTTTGCGCAAATCGACCTTCAACGTTTGGCCTTCTATTTATAGCCCTCACAGAAATTTCATGCAAATTTTCAGCTTGACACCTCCTGCTTACCAATGCCACAATTAACCTCAATTTGACACCTAATAAGGCTTAATTAATATTTAATTCTCATACTAATTCTAGTAAGAAGAATTATGGACGCATCACCTCAAGTCTTCCGCTTCTACGCATGGTTGATCACCCTTAAAGGTTCTTTTTTCATTCTCTCAGCTACACCCCTTGCACGCAACCTCTTTTTGGCTGATGGACGCCCACTTAGACGCATCCTTCCTCTTACCACCAGCATCAAAGATGCATCATTCTTCCTTTGTTCATGAGTCCAAGCACACCAAGACGCATCCTTCAACAATCTCATGTCTACCTAACTAGCTTCAAGGACACTCATGCTCACATTATACACTCACACCCTTTTGCTCGGCTACCTCATTAATTTTCCATGCCCCATTCCAACACTTAGCCAAAATGTCCACATGTTCTTTCTCTTCAACGCTGGCCACACTCATAGACAAACTACCTGACTACTCTTCTCAATAGCACCTTAACCACCCACAACTACACAAAGGCCCTCGACTACGCTTCCTCATGAGCTTAACGCGTTGTCACTTGCATCAATTTTTTTTTCCATGGCTAAGTCCACAACAAGCCTTCTTTGAGCCACTCTTTTTCCATGCCTCATCAAGCCTAAACAAGGAAAATTTGCCTAAGTCCACAACATTATCACAACTCACTTAGCTTAAGTACGTGGAGATAAGAGTAGGGTTTACAATTTACCACCTCTTTATAAGAATTTTGTCCTAGAAATTCAATAGGCTTCTAGC
The DNA here is from genome assembly GCA_031780015.1 of Citrullus colocynthis. NCBI lineage: Eukaryota > Viridiplantae > Streptophyta > Magnoliopsida > Cucurbitales > Cucurbitaceae > Citrullus > Citrullus colocynthis. The sequence continues at coordinate 1,278,890 of QLSR01000100.1, read as the reverse complement.
TTCATAAGAACAAGTGTGGACATTTATCGATCATTTGCTCCTTTGATTCTCAAGTAGCTTCTTCAACGCTGTGATTCCTCCAAAGTATTTTTACTAAAGGAATCACTTTGCTTCTCGGGACTTGTTCTTTTTCATCCAACACTTGAACCGGCTCTTCTTCATAGCTCAAGTCTTCCTTTAGCTCAATTGATTGCAGCACATGGGTAGGATCAGGAACATACTTCGAAACGTGGAACACATTATGAATCTTGGACATCTCCATTGGTAAAGTTAACTTGTAAGCGGCTGGTCCAACTCTCTCCAAGATCTCATAGGGTCCAATATATCTCGGACTCAGTTTCCCTTTCCTACCAAACCTCATAACTCTTTTCCATGGTGACAACTTATGGAAAACTCGATCACCAACCTCAAACTCAAAATCTCTTCTCCTATTGTTTGCATAACTCTTTTGTCAATCTCGAGCTGCTTTTAGGTGTTCCTTAATCATTTCCACCTTCTCTGTGGTGATCTGCACTATCTCTAGCCCAACTAGCTTCCTCTCTCCAATTTCACCCCAACACACTGGAGTCCTACACAATCTACCATACAATGCCTTATACAGAGCCATACCTATACTTGACTAGTAACTGTTATTATAAACAAACTCTATTAACGATAAATGTACATCCCATCTACCTTTAAACTGTAAAGCACAAGCCCAAAGCATATCCTCTAAAGTCTGGATTGTCCTCTCTGATTGTCCATTAGTCTGAGGATGAAATGTCGTATTAAACTGCAATTTAGTACTTAAAGCCTACTGCAAACTCGTCCAGAACTTAGAAGTAAACCTGGGATCCCTGTTAGATACAATCGATATTGGAACTCTGTACTAACTCACAATCTTATCTACATACATTTGTGCCAGCTTATCCAACGTATAGGTCACGTTAATTGGTAGAAAATGTGTTGTCTTAGTAAATTTGCCAACTATCACTCAAACTCCATCAGCATCAGTCGAAGTCCTAGGCAATCCAAACAAGAAATCCATTGTCACATGCTCCCACTTCCATTCAAGGATAAGAAGTGGATTCAGCAACCCTATCGCCTATGGCACTCAAGCTTAACCTACTAAAAAATCAAACATCTTGTCACAAACTCAAGTATCTCCCTCTTCATACTTGGCCACCAATAGAAATCTCGTAACATCCGATACATCTTGGTACTGTCAGGATGCATAGCATAAGTTGAGTTATGTGCCTCCTCCAGAATCGCCTATTTAACTTCTGAATCCTTTTGGCACATAAACTCTACTGTCCTTCAATAATGTACCATCAGATCTTAACTCAAAGTCTATTCTCTACTGGGCCTCTACTTCCTCTATCAATTTCTTCTCCACAGCTAAGTCCACAACAAGCCTTTTATGAGCCACCCTTTTTCCACGCCTCATCAAGCCTAAACAAGGAATTTGGCCTAAGTCCACAACATTATCACAACTCACTTAGCTAAGTACATGGAGACAAGGGTAGGGTTTACATAGGTGTTGAGATAGGTAGGCGTGAGGAGAGGGTGAGTCCTAAGGGTGCTATCTACAGGACCACTATCTCTGCCTTTAGAGGTCATGGAGAGAAGGAGCATGGTGAGGAAGAGCACCGTGGGGAGGAAGCTCATGGCGATAATCGACAAGATCATCATGAGGTGGAGGTTAGAGAGGAGTAGCTAAGTGAGCGTGCTTTCAGGATGGCTAAAGAGGCCTTAAGGGTCAGTCGTGAGTCTGCTAATTGTGTTAGGCGTATAGAGAGGAGAGTTAACTTCATGAGTGAAAGAGATCACCTCTATTACGCTAGCATAGACTTCTAGTATGACACCCAGAGGGACCCGGACTCACCGAATTGGGATGACCACTAGCTAATCCACCTTAGTGCCTCGACTTTTAAGTTTCCTTAGTTTTCTTAGTTTTTAGGTTTTAGGTTAGTTTTTAGGAGTAGGCCTTAGTCTACCTTCTTGGACAGTTCTTTTTGGTTAGAATTTTGGTTTTGCAGGTTTCTCCTTCTTTTTCTTTTCTCCTTGCATTGCCCAAGCAACCCGTGTCACACCCCTTCCCCACCCTCCTGTAGCCTGAGACGGAGCGTGAGGACAGCAGTCATCGACCCTATTATCGACTTCCACTGCGCAACTTCCCATATGCCTGTTTAATCACCCTTCCTAGGACGGCGATACCATTAACTTTTGACAAACCTCGACTTAGATCGACAACGGGAACTGTCATGCTACTTGGAAAATGGAAAACATATAAAAAGATGAGCTAAACTCCCAGTGAGTGACAGATTTTGTGAAACTATCTTTAGTTCAAAAGCAGGCATGTTATCATCATTATATCACAAAATACTTAATTCAAATCATCATTTCTATAAAATCATACTTTCAACTTTTAATCAAATCACATAAATACATTCCAGAGTAGTTGTACATAAAATCAGTTTGTTCTCAACAATTTCCCTTAGTTGAGGCGGAGCAAGACTCAACGCTCTCAATGTCGAAAACATCCTTAGTTGGGGTGGAGCAAAACTCAATAACCCAACGTTGAAATTATTCCTGGCTCGATGCGGAGCAAAACTTAACGCACCAGCAATATCAACCTCTATGTGCACATAAGAATATGGCGGGTCGCACATGTACCTTCTCATGTCCCTCAGTACTGGGTCCTGGGGAAACTCACACGCCTTCTCATGTCCCTCAGCATTGAGCCTCCTCTAAAACATTTTAGAAACCAACATTTACATAACTAGTTCATATGAAATCTTTCATGAAGAAATAAGATATTCCTCGGTAAACTACATTTCACAATAGGCTTTTCAACAACTTATAGAAAACAATAAGACATGCCTTGTGAACAAAATACATTTAAGCACCATGCTTTTCAAATAATCATTTTTCACCAAATCATAGCTCATAATAAAATTAGAATAACATTTCAAAATAAACATTTTCAAAGAAAGAAAGGTGTCACTCACAGAACACTTTAAGGATAGTTTCTCCTCTATCCCGCTATTTTCCCTTTCCCGACCTTCTTGGATGCAGCGTTCTAATCCTGGAACGCAAGGCCTTATATTCCTCTGACAGCTCGGTTGGTTGCAACCCTGCCCTTAGACGCAAGGTTGATAGCTAACGCGAGGTGCATCCCAACTCTTCCTTACTTCCCTTTTTGGATGCGTCAACCGCACAAGGTCCCACTTGAACGCATCATTCACCTTGAAACTTAAACGGAAGGCTGACCCCTTTTAGACGCAAGACAATTCTTTAACACAAGATATAGCTAAGTTGTCAAGAATATCTTCTTCCTTGGCCGTAGACTTTTATTATGGACACAAGGATTCCTCTTTTTTCTCAAGAATTCTTACTTCAGTCACTCATTTTCTCTCAAGGTCCTATTTATAGCTTTGGAGTAAAGGGCTGATCATACTACTTCTCCACCCTTTCTACCACTTGTTTCCACATGTCACATTGCAATTTAACCAACCACGTATTTATCCAAGCGTCACTTTGCATGCAATACTTAGCATGCCTTTTAACACCTCCCGCTTATAAGGTGTCAGGTTTATATGAAGCCTCCTAGCCTTTATAAGCTTATTTCATATGCCCAACATATTTTAATATACAACTATTCATTCAACCATATTGCCCCAATGCGTCCACTGAATTTCCTTTAGGGTTTTAGCTTCATTATTTACTTTCTTTACTCTTGGCCATAATACCTTTGAACTCGTTTCTTCACCGTACATTACTAGATGTCAATGTCTCAAACACATACTACTATGCGTTTGTACCTTACCGCATCGTACCATGCCTCCAATTTCCTACCCTTTAAACTCTTGAATTTCAACCTATGCGTTTACCCAAAATCAAAGTTATATTTCCATTTACCATGGAATTGAGCTCCTCAACGCATAGTCTTAACGACCCTTGGTTACCTTAAACACTAAATGTCCTTGTGTTTGAGCATAAACTTCTTTATCAACACCAAAATCTTTACTAACTCATAATAAACCTTCAACGCATGCTGTTCACGCCCTAAGGTTCTTTGACTTCTCTTTTCTTTCTAGCTCACCCTCAAAAACAAATCCAATATCTTGTTAATTTCCAAAACTAAGTGTGAGCCATGCGTTTCCTCTTTTCCCTAATTCTTGTTTCCCTTTTTAAAATTCAGTATCAAATTCCCTCCAAATTAAGGTACCACGCTTTAGCGCTTACCATCTATGCATTAACCGAACTATGCTCAAGAATACATCTAAATTTTTAACTAATCTCCAAACTACGCTTTCAATCCTTCATTCTCACTCTTAGTGGAATATCCATTGTTTTCCTAATATTAGGCGTTCAACTAGTCTTACTTCTTTTCTTACTTCTTCTCTTACTAACCATCTTAAGAGTTCTGAGTTAGGGTCTTACAACCCGCCCCACATGAACTTCACTTCAAGGAAGGTTTTCTGTTTCCCTTTTATTTGTCATTCTTTGCTTCCTTGCATACATTAGGGACAATGCATTGTTTTAGGTTGGAGGTAGGTCAGTTGCATGTTACTTGTGCTCCATTGATTCTTATGTTGCATTTTGCTTGTCCTGTTTTTGTGCATGAGGGTTCCATAGGAAATGTTTGCATTCTTGCATGATTAGGATGGCCTAGGATATACCTACATGCTTCTTTGCTTGAAATTGTTGAAATGAGCGTTTGATGAGCCCATTTAAATTTTTTTTCTTGCACTCCTTACTTCCTTCAGCACTAGCCACCTTAAGTTTTCTCTCTTAGGGCTTAGGATAGGTTTATGGTGTCCATAAGTTCGTTGTCACCCAAAGGCCCCATCGGTTAGAGAATGACCTTGCTAGATAGGATGTAATGTGAGACCAAGGAGAATAAGAAGTTTTAAACTTGTGTGAAACAAAAGGTTGTGCAAAAGAAAAAAAAAGAAAATGAAAAAGAACATATAAAAAAAAGGAAAAAAAAGTGTGTGTGAGTGCATGGATACATAATTCACCTTCGTCGTGATCAGTTAGGATGCCCGCAAGAAAAGAGTGGGTATGAGTCCCTACGGTTAGAGTGTGAAAGTTAGTACCCTTAGGTAAAAGAAATGTGAGTTTCAGGCCGTGTTCGTTTAATTAAATTGAGTTTCTTAGCCATTTGCACACTAGATTTATCATTTCCGTATAAGGATGCGTTGAGAATTACTCTAATGGATCATGATTAAGCAAGTTTTCCTATAAAGATCCAAGTATAAGCCTTTATAGGTTTCCTGGTGAGTCTAGGGTTGAACACAGGGAATTGTAATAACTAGGCGTTGAGATTAGATTCTTGACTATGCGGTGAACTATACATGTAATATGTGCAATTGCTGTTTGTATGTGTAAAACTATACATAAAAAATTGAAAAGAATTTCCTATACTAACAATGAGGTGGATGCGGCGATGGTTAGTCATATGTCATTTAGTATCAAATAACATGCGTTGAGAATGAATGGAACCATGTAATAGAAGTAGAGTTAACACAAGAATTAGTTGTTGCCTAAGCTTTCTAAGTACAATTACATACCTACAAACTGCGTTTGTGAATCCATCTCTCGATGTTTCAACGCCACATTAATCTTATTTTTAAGACGCATGGTAAGTTTGCGTTGGCAAAAGATGAACTACATCTCTGCAACTCATCTGGTCTTAATACATGCTAAAGATTAACTGTCCACTCTCTCAAGCTAGACAGTCATGCTTACTACTTTTGTTTGTCAGACAAAGTTATGCAAGCTAAAAATATGCATTAATCAATATGTAATATACTCATAATTGCTCAAGAAAAACTAACTTTTAACATTTAACTCATTCAGCATTCAAATATGGTGCAAGGTGTTTAATACGGTAATAGATGGAAGATAATAGTCAATCGAACTCATATTAAGAAAATAAATCGTTCTCACGAATGTCATTAACAAAATATAAGCAAGAAGAAGGGAAATTGAAAATAAACAGAAATGGAAGACATCAAGCCGCCACTGGCAACTTCTGGCTTCATGGAGGCTTGAGATGGTTGCTATCTGATATATAAATTCCATAGGTTGAAGATTCTCACTCACTGGAAGATGACTCTGAAGGTGCTCAGAATTCTTCTCTCAGAAGAGCTCGAAATGGAGAGCTTTCGCCTCTTGAACTGGTCTCCCCCCTCCTCTCTTGAAGCTTTTAGGCTATTTATAGGCATCGAAAAGTTGATGTCATGATGACCTGACACCTTTGCATTAAATTTCCGCCATGCTGCGTAGTCTTTTCACATTGTCAACCCATTGGTTCTGCCATGATCTGATAACGTGTTATCCTTTTGCATAATGACATGACAGCTTTTGCCCAACCGTCCGTATCTACTTTTTCTCAATGCATGGTTTCAACGCATAGTCTCGACGCATGGGTTTCCATTTGTTCTTGCAGCAGCTTCGTCTTTAGTACTGGGTTATTTGTATTTCTTTTCTTCTTAATCCTATGTTCAAGAATAGAAAAGCTCATAATTTTTCAGGTATTTTCTTTTGCAAATAGTGCAAACGCATGGTGATACATTTTACATAATTCAACTACCAAAATCATGCGTTTTAGCTCTAAAGCTACTCTAATTAATTCAAATGGTGACTATAATAACTTGTATTTCTACAAGTTATCAGGCCCTTTAGTCGAATCATTACTTTCTTGAATAGTTTAGTTTGTTTGATATCGGTGCCCGAGCTATAAGTAGGGGGAAGATGGATGAAGGATGCTATAAGGTTGTCCCGAGTCTCTAGAATTCACCTAAGATGGCTAACACACACACATGTAAGGAAGAATAGAAAAAGTGTTAAATAGTTAATCAAGTTGCAAGTTTCTCGTTTCTAAGCTTCATTGCATGTTTGAGTATTGAGGCTTGATTCATATTGAATGCAATCTTTTCGGTTGTTTGCTCTGTACTTGTGTTTTTTCTTGCTCCAGGACTAGCAAGGTTTAGGTTAAGGGTGTTTTGATAGCTTCCAAAAAGAGCTATCTCTCTCTATCTACATCGTGTTAATTCTTAGTAATTTAATGTTTATTTAGTGTTTTTATAGGAAAATGAGCAAAGGAAACCATTGGGACATTGTGGGTGCAATTTGGATCGAAACGGAGCATTCAATAGCAATTTGAAGCAAAATGACGAAAATGCCTCGAAGAGCATAAGTGTGCCCTATGAAGTGCAGTGCTATGCTAAAATCATTCAAGTTGGCTCATATTAGCAAGAGCGTCACAATGCCCCAAGAGAGCATAACGACGCTCTGAATTTTGACACATGAGTGATGTGCGCGCACTTGAGCGCAACACGCAGCCTCACTACGCTCTGGGTAGGCACTTCTATTTCTACCTAGAGCGTAGCGATACTCCATCAAACCGCAACGACACTCTGAGACAGATGTAAATAGTTGCTTCATTTTTTAGGGCAAAATGTGAAGGGAGAAAGGGAAGAACTTAGCCCCAACTTGATTTTTCTTCTTTTTCACCTTTTAGCTTAGGTTTTTCTTTACTTTTTGGGTTGTAATCATGGATTGGACACTTTCCCCTCTACTTTCTTTGTCTAGGAAGATGTTGAGGTAAGTGTCACACCCCCTCCCAGGTTACCCTACCCAACCCGAGAGGAGATGTGAAGACAGCAAACATCACCCCTTTTGTGATCTTCACTGCCCATTTGTACCTGAATAGCAAGTGAGACTATAACATACATATTCGCTTACAAAGCCAGAACCATAAAGACCTATGTTATTACAATTAAACTTTCAACATATCCACAATATATTTGTACAATAACCCGTCTCACATCCCAACTAATATGTAACTAGGTCTACATGCCACCTATACAAGGTTATATACACGTACAACAACTCAAATGTGTCTATTTCCTGATATCTCGAAGCTTAGGCAAGGCGAACTGAAGTAGGCTAAGCACCAGGAACGTCCTCGCTACCTGGGAGGAAAAGAAAACATGTAAAGCGTGAACTAAAAGCCCCGTGAGTGACTAATTTTTTAAAACCATCTTTGTTCAAAAACAGGCATGTTACAGTCATTATAACACAATATACGTAAAACATGATTCAAATCATCATTTTTGTAAAATCATAATTTCCAACAACGTAATCAAATCACATACATTCATGCCAGAATGGTAGTACACGAAATCAGTTCGTTCTTAAAAATTTTCCCTTAGTTGAGGCCGAGCAAGACTCAACGCACCCAACGTCGAAAACCATGGCTCGATGTGGAGCAAAATCCAACACACCAGCATCATCGAAATAATGGCTCGATGCGGAGCAAAACTCAACGCACCAGCAATACCAACCTCTATGTGCACATAGGAATATGGCAGGTTGCCCAAGTACCTTCTACATGTCCTTCAGTACTGGCTCCCGGGGAAACTTACATGCCTTCTCACGTCCTTCAACATTGAGCCTCCTCTAAAACATTTTAGAAGCCAGTATTTTATATAAATAGTTCACATGAAAATCTTTCATGAAAAATCAGATATTTCACGATAAACAACATTTCACAACATGTCTTTCAACATTTTTTAGAAAATAGATAAAACATGCCTTGTGAACAATATAATCAAACATCATGCTTTTCAGGAAAACAATTCATCTCAAAGCCATATCTCATAAGAACACCGAACTGAACATTTTCAATAAAATCATTTTCAAAGAAAGAAAAATGTCACTCACAACTTGTCCTTAGGCCCTGAGCGGATTATATGCCTTTCCGAGCTCTTCTTGGCCTGTAAATGCACATTCCTCACGTTACGCTTTCCTTAAACTTCCTTTACATGATCGTTAAATATGCATACTTAAACTCTAATCATGATTCATCATCGAAACTCTTTTTTTTCCCAAGCAAACATAATAAGCGAGATTCTATGTCACTAGCGAGATTACCAGCGAGATTTCACCTTCTAGCGAGATTACTAGCGAAATTACACAACAGTTACACAGCACTAGCAACACCAGGATAAGCAAGACTAGCAAGATTACCTGAGGAGCGAGACCTAGCGAGAATGAGCAAGATTTGTGAGACAAAAAGCTCCTCTGTACCACCAGCGAGATTTGTCTCGCTACTCACTCTCAAATTCTCAGCGACACCAGCTTCCTAGCGACACCCGACAGTAGAGTTTCCTCCTTTCCTTTTTGTTCTCACTTCTGTCAATTAAAAGTCATATTTCCAGCCAAATTTAGAACTTCTTTCCTTCTACAAACTTGTAAGGAAATATGTTTTCTAGCTTACCTCAAATTTTTGTGGTTTAACTCGTCTTTGTTCGTCTGATATTGCAAAATTTCTCTGCACTACTCCAGATTGCACAGAAACTCCGTATCAGTAACTTCCACCTAAAAGTTTACATGTTTCTATTTCATTTCAACTCAGGCATCCTTCATAAATGTTGTTTAGAAATTGAGTTAACTTACTAACCTTGAAATTTCAGCCCAAAATTCGACCTCTTTAGCTTGATATTCACCAAACACCGAACCTGGTTTAAACTGTGCGACAGCAGATGAAGCTTCTGTTTCAGCTTCAGTTTTACCATGAAACCGTCCAAAACCTTGCACGAATCTGCCCTAGAACTCTTCTTCAACCTCTCCACGACGTGCAGCTGAAAGATAGCATAGAAATGGGTTTGGAAATGGAGGGAAATGAGTCGGCAAGTTTCATCCCTTCAATAAAAATAATAACCGACTTCCCTCCACTTTCTTTCTCATTTCTTCCCCCGTTTTTTTTTTCTAATTTCCTTTTTGTCTTCTTTCCCTTTTGTTTTTCTTTCCTTTCTTCTTCTTCTTTTTTCTTTTTTTTTTATATTTTTATTTAATTTACAAAATGAAATTATTAACATTAACATTAATTCGCGTTAAGCTTTTGAACGTGCTTACAAATTAGGTGCTTACAGTAAGTGTCTTCTTGTTCTTGAGAGCAAATCTATGTAATTACTTGAGATTTATTTTTATATTAACTTCATATTTTGATTCTGTTTCTTTGAATCTAATGCATATTTAAATGTATGTTCTTGAATGGATTGGTGCCCTTTTTCTTGAATGTATTTCTTAGCTAATCGGTTGTTGCTCGCGCGTTTCCTTCGTGTTCGTCCATGCTTTAAATCGACAAATAGCAAGGGTTTTTGTATGCACACTAAGGCATATAGGTTGTCCATAGACTTTAGAATGTATGCTTAACCTAGATTCAAGAAAAATTTGGTTAATTAAGTTAGGGTTTTCCCATTAGTTAATCACATTGGAACCCTATAGTATCAAATTAGCCAATTTGATAGATGAAAATCATCCTAATCAACTTAACAAACCACATTACGCTATAGGGATTATGCTAGGATAAATTTTCAATTGGAAAGGCCTAATTAGAAATTTAATTAGGGTTCCCCTAGGTCGATAGAACAATGCTCTTTGTTGTTGACCACAAATCACAAGTCTATCTAACATTTTGCTTCTTATAAATTAATTTATAATTATATGTCACATATTATATGTTAATCGAAAGCGTTGAATTGTACAATTAAACATTGGTTGTCAATCAATAGCAAGAAAATGTCATTCATAATCAATAAATTAAGAGTGAAACTCATAAACAAGAAATCTCAATCATATAATCAAAATACTCACAAAAATACAATGGGTTCCTCCAAAAACCTCTAAAGTAGAAAACTACAGATCTTACCTTCCCATGGTGGTGGAAAAGATAGAACCAAGCATTATTTTTGCATGATTACAGGAAGAATATGAAAGAAAACCTAAAAACTATTGATTTAGCTGGATAAAGGGTGAAAAAAATGAAGAAAACGAGTGGTAGTAATTTGCCCAAAATGGCCATCTGAATCAAAAGATATGATCTAAACACCAAAGTGCAGTTTTTGTATCTGCGTGACAATGCCTGTCAAAATCAACTGCATGGTGTTTTTAGCGCCGTGACAAGGTCTTTTAGGGGCGTTTTGGTCTTTTTAGCTTTTGTTTGACCTAATTTCTTCTTAGGACTCCAAATTGGTTTGTTTTAACTTTGTTTTCTTCCTAACACTTAGTTCTACCTTTCAGGAGCTTGTTACCTACAAAATAACATTTCTAACTTATTAAATAGTACAACGATTCCGAGTTAAGTTGAGAAGATAGCACATTTTAGGTGCTATCAGTCGAAGACTTAGGTTTACACATTCATTGTATTAAATGCAGTAAAAGCTATATGACTGGTTTGTAATCGAAAAATCAAGGAAATGTCCAAAGATTGTGTTTCTAAACTTGTCTTATAACTCTTCACCTAAGTTTTTCATGATTTTTTCTATTACTGTACACTTGGTCTGCAAATTTATTTTGAGTTTTGTTTCTCCTTTCAGCACTCATCGGATATAGAACATTATAATAGTTGTACATTGAACTATAAGTACAAGTTCTATAAGGTCAAACAATAATTAAAAGTGCAGTGTATTTTAGTAAACATACCTCCTTTCTATCTTCCCGTAAGGGTGTCTTTCCTTTTTCCTTTTTGGTTTGTTTTCCCTTTTCTATTTGATACTTTGTGCCTAGAATTTGTCAATCACAGCAAATAAGTTGGCATTGTCCAAAGAAAACCATTAGTTTTTTTAAGTAATGGAGTATTACATTTGTCCATTTCGCCTTTTGTTTCTTTTTGTTTGAGTCTTTGCTGGATGATTCCTTTTCTGATTCTGTTGTTTCTCCATGACTTTCTAAATTATCTTCTTCGTTGTCTTTCATTTCCTTTTCTATGTTTTTAAAAGTCTCATCAAGTTTTGATTCATCCTCTTCACCCTCATTGTTGGACTCTTCTTCCTGTTGAGTGTTTGATGAATCATATGATTAAGTCATTATAAGAAATACACTATAATTTAAAGAATTTACTATTAAAATGTACATGTCATACCCTAGTCTCTTCTTGTTATTCTTGTTCCTCTTCTTCCTATATATCCTTTGTATCATTCTTCTTTTTATCCAATGTCTTTCTCACACTCGTCACGTTCATTTAGATTATTATAAACTCATATTGTTAACATAGATTATCAAAATAGGTCAATATTACCTTTGGTTTTTGTTTTTGTTTTCTTAGTTGCAACATTCACATCTATTGTGGATGGAGTTCCACGTTTGACAACTACTCCTCCAGCCATTGTATCTTTTGTGCCTTGTTGAACATACAGTTTCAGTTTATTGGTTTCAAAATGATTGCAGTTAAAGATTTGAAACATACCTCGTTTTCACTATTGACGATTATTGGGCTTTGTTTGCTTTTTATTTTGTCCCTGTTACTCCAGCAGCCTTCAATCTTTCACTCACCCTTGTTCTTCCTTCAGTTTTCTCTTTTTTCATAACTTTAAGCCATCTTCTAATGCATTTAAATGGTTGATTATCATTATTTTTAAACATATTATTTAAAGACTAGAGATAAAATCAGATATTCGGTTTGTATTTTGGATCCTAAAAAGTATGACAAAATATTTATAAACAAAGATTAATTTAGTGTGGCTAAAGATTCCAAATAAAATATTATTTTATAATAACTTATTTTATTTAAAGAAATGGTTAGTTAAATCTTTGATTATTTATCAAAAAAATTAAGATCTCTATATCTAATATTAAAAAATTTATGCTCAATAGTTGTTTCTTACCTTTTAATGGGTTAAACATTGCATAGGAATTATGGTGCAGGGACGAAAATGGAGATGGATGGGTTTAGGTTTCTTTACCTGTGAGATAGACTATGAGAATCTCAATTTTCTTCTTCCATGATAAATATGAGTGGGACTCATTCTTCCTTTCGCATCCGGATCGTTTTTGAAGTCCCTTATATGGGTAAACGAGTTTTAGAGAAGATTATTTAGAGAAGGCAAAAGATTGGCCCAACGGAAGGGATTGTTCTCACCTTGATTTTGTGTTCCAGTTGCTTGAGAAGCGTGTTTTTTGTTCATCACAGAGATGGTGTGTTTTCTAGTAGCGTGAGGGAAGAATGGAACTCTTGTTTTTGCTTGAGGAAGCTTTCGAAATCCCTAATTTCTTTTTGTTTGGGATTAAAGTTGGTGATTTTAGTTTTAATTATTTTCTATTTTGAATGAATGCCTAGTGTAGACTAGTAATCATATCATTTTATAATGTAGAGTTGTTAGAGGTGTTGATTAGACGTTGGCAGGTTGCATTGGTTACTGTGGTAATGGTTGAATTATGGTGTATTTTAAGTTTTTGAACATTTTTTAAACTATCTAACTTCTGCTTTTGAACGTTAGATATGTATTTTAAGGTGAGGGCAGTTTTTATAATTTTTTGCTTTTATTTTTTATTATTTAATTCGATGTTGCCATTTTCAAAATTTTGAAAACATTTTGCTATTTTTCCAAATGAAATATTTAATTTTGCTATTTATCTAATCAACCTAAGGACAAATGGCTAACTAAAAGATGCTACATGTCTTCAATCTGGCCATTTGATCACAACGATGGGCTTATCAACTTTAATGGTGATCAAGCATAGACCACGATTGATAAATTTGGCTAAAGGTTGGATTGGGCTTTAAATCTTAACTTGGATTGGGCTGAATAATTAAAATCGCTTGGATCCAAAATCCAACTCAACTCAAATCCATGATCGAAATTTGTGCCAAAAAAAAAATTTGGGCCCCAAGCCTAACTTTGGCACTAGCCCAAAAGCATGTGGGCCTAAGCCCATGTAATAAGGCCCATAGGAAACCTCTATAAATAGAGGTCTTGCATTTTCATTTTGAGGAAAGAAAATTTGACAACAAAGTGTTGAAACTTTGGAGACCTAAAAATTGAAACTCTAAAGCTTTCAAGACTTTTAATCGATCTCAAGATTACAACCTTTCGAAAGTTGAGGACTTGGAAAACTAAGGGCTCGTTTGGTAAATATTCCAGATTCTATTTTATGTTTTCAGATTTACTGAATTCAAAAAATATGTTTGGCAAACAATTCAAATTTTGTTTCTAAAAATTGTTTTCGGATTCTGTGATCCAAACAATGCAAATTCTAAAATCAACATTTTTATGTTTTCATTATATCCAGATTTTGAATTTTAAATTCTAAAATGCAAAATTCTATTAAAGATTAAAAAAAAAAAACATTTAGAAATATAATATATCATGTTATAAACTCAATTCATTTTTCTAAAAAAATGTAATATTTCTTATGTAAAGTATTATTAATTATATAATATTACAAAATATTAATTATATAAATTTTTTAACCGAAATCATATTCATAAATTGTAGTACTACAAAAAATTCATATTCATAAATAAATTAATGATAATTTATTGTCAACTAAATATTTAGTTGGTAACTACTCAACTAGTTTTATGATTTATAAATATATAGTATCAAACACATAACACAACATGGGATGCAACTCTATTTTCATTGAATCTCTTGTTTTCAAATTCTCTACAAAACATACCCTAAAACTTCCTTCAATTTCAAATGATTGAAACTCAAATGGATCTCAAGTTTACAACTTACTGGATATTGAAGATTGTGGAATTTTAACTTTATTCAACATTTGAGAGAAAGCATCAAAGGAACATATACTAGACATTGTACCTACTTATACTACACATCAATACAAGTATAAAGATCAGTTAGCGAATTAAAGAATTAACGCAAGACGGGGAGTAATGGTGTAAAGGATCAGCGCATGTATGCATGTTAGTGAGAATTTTAATTGCAACTGAAGTCTTTGCAGCTGCATTCATGTTACAGCATATAATACTGCATTCAATTTGTTTTGACTTACATATTTGATAGCTTTAGGTATATATATTTATATTCGTTAGTTGTGTGTTTGTCTGTCATGTATCGCTCTTTAATGAGTGAAATTTCAAAAAATCATTGTTGATCAAGTTGTTGCTTGGGTTGCTATTTCTCATCACATTCGCAGTTTGCATTCTCATAGCTTTGGTTTTAGTGTTTCATAAGGATGAGCATTCAAACTTTCAACCTTGAGTACAAAAGCAACCCTACTCACCAACTTCACCAAAGTGCTTTTCGATATAAAGTATCAATGCTTATTATATATATTTTTATCAGTTAGCTCAATTTTACAATTTGTTTTTTAGCCTAACCCAAACTTGGCCAGAAAATTTTGGTTTTGTATATTTTGAACCTGAAACCACCAACCCAACCAGTTTTAACCCGAAGTGAATGAACGATTTCGGTCGATTCAAGCAATTTTGTCGGTTTTTCCTTGCACCCGAAATAACAACAATCAGAGAAAGAAGAGAGGAAGAACAAGACATTCATCGCAGTAGAGTCTAAAAGCCTTAGAGAATATTTTATAAATCTTAAACAAAAGGTGTTCCAAAAGGAGAGCGCCCTAGCCTTTATATATAGGCTTAACTCATGGGTTAATAAGCTTCAACTACAAAGATAATCTTAAATAATCTAACCTAAATAACATTGAATCCAAAACAAAAGCACATGAGACATTTATTATTCTAACAAATTAATGCTAGAATAATCTTCTCCAACATATCCTAAAACCAAAACTGACCTGATAGATTAAGCGTCCTATCCTCCATGTATGAGAAAAGATAAACAGAACAAACAACGTTGTTGTAGTTGTGATTATCGCCAAACTAAGTGTTGACATCTTCTCCTTATTTTGAATCCTTGTAATGTCAACATGCTCATCCTTTATGACTTGTCACGGGACAAAAGCGTGGATGTGAAATTTTTTTTTCCCGTGCGACCCAAGGAGGCTCCTTAGTCTAGCCTTATGTGTTCAACCCAAAATTTCCCAAAAGGTTGCTCGAAAGAGTCCCAAACTCAAAATAGACGTTTGTCACTCACACTCAACTTTAAAAAGGGAGAGGGAGGGAGAGAGAGAGAGAGAGTTGAGAGCACGTATAATTGTGGAAATATAACTTTAATTATCAAAAGACCACATCTCTGTAAGACAAGGAGCAAAAGCCCTACAAGACACTTGAATCTAGAAAGAACAAGATTACAAAGGAGAGGATTATTCACACAAAGTGAAGGTGCCCTTGGAGAAGTCCTAAGGTTCACCTTTTATAGGTGTGGGAGGAGGAGAATTAGTTAAATTTCGTGGAGAGTGGCCCTAGGAGGAGTGGTTACCAGCCACTACCCTTTAATTTAGGGTCATTCTTCATGTCCCACAATTTCCTATATTTTAGGAAAGACATGCCCACTCTTTTCACTAATTCCTAGCCTCCACTTCCTAGTTAGCTTATTTTTGGGACCACTACCCTATTTTGTACGAGCCACCATCCCTCACCCAGAATAGTAGGATCCACTCCGTTGGATTTCTCCTCCATTCATGGTCCACTTCCACAATGCCTGTATGCCGCCAAAGGGGTCAATGTGCAGTGCCTTAAGGGTTTTCCAAGTGCCTCAGGTCACTTTGGTGTGCACCCGTGTGCAAGCGTGTCCGAGCATGTCAGGTGAGCGTCGGCCTACACCTCCCACGCACTGCCTTGTGCATCTGGGTCTGCTGCTCGGCTGCGTGGCGAATGCATGGGACGCTCATGCATCTGCTTAGGGTGCACATGTCTAGCCCTGTTCATGTGCACCTGTTGCCTCCATTAGGCCTTGCCCCCCCCCACCGCGCACGTGCCTCATGGCACACGATGGTTGACGCGCACACCATGTATCCCATGCACGCCCTACCCATGCTAACCTTTAAGAATCGGGCATGGACTACTTGCCCACATCGTACCTGTGTCGTGATGCGCTAGCCCCCATGTCAACTCCACCTAATCTCAGCTAACCTTTAGTTAGCCTTGGGCATGCTTTCCGCCCTTTGGACATGGCCCTCCTGCCATGTCAAAAGCTTTGGTCTTTGAGGGTCTACCAAACCTCCCCCACCTGAGCTAACCAACGTCCTCGTTGAGTCTATCCTGTTTCCCATTCCCTACTTCCCTGCGTCTATACTCCACAGAGATGCTAGTAGCATGCACCCTCTCCTTTGCTGCTCGCCTTTAAACCTCCTGAGTGCTCAAGCTAAATGTGAAAGAAATGCATGAGCACTTCTTCAAGCCTTCCTATGACTTGGTCGGCCCGGCAAAGGCAAAGCGATTCTTTCTTGAACCTAGGTTTATCGTTATACCTCGAACAAAGCACGGGGTGGTCTTATTGTTAGCCATCACCCCATTGAGATGAGGCATTAGGGAGATCTTTTCCTTTACCAGGAACTCGAGTCCTAGTACTACCTCGAAGTCGTCTAAGGGTATCACTGAGAACTTACATTGGTTCGTCCATGAATGAAACTCCGATCGGGTCGTGGATGCGCTTTCTGTCACTCGAGCCTCTGCATTGACAGTCTTGGTCACTATCAAGCCCAACTTGGTCGCCAACTTCGTGGATATGAAGTTGTTGGTGGCTTCGGTGGCTAGCATAGCGAACACCTCTACCTCATTTATCTTAACGGCCATATGCATCAAATTATAATGACATGATTGTGGGATAAAAGAGAGAGCACTCAACAACTAGAGGTTGTTGACCTGGTAGGTGTCTTCTTTGGCCTCTCTCTTCTCAAGCATGACATTCAATTTTTCTTTTCTTGGGCAATCTCGTGCTCCATGCGGTCCCTTGAATAGAAAGCAATTGTAGGTCCTCGTTGAAAGAGTAGGGGGCAACAGATTTACCTTTGTCACTACGGTCCATTTCACTTTTAGACCTGTCCTTACGGTTGTTGGACTTTTTCCATTCCTTCTTCTCCTTCTCAGGAGGAGTGGAAGAGTTCATGGCCTTAAAATCCAATAAGGCATCTACAACAGCAATGGCGGAAGGTAGATCCTTGACTGCTTGTCTCCTTAGCTTGGTCTGGGCCAAGGGTTAGAGCCTCGAAATGAAATTGAATAGTTCTTCCTCCTCAGACATGTGCTATGTCACATCCCCTCCCAGACTACCCTTACTACTCGGGAAATGAGTGTGAACCAGCACACACCTGTATTCTGAAGTAACTAGAGAACAATCAACTTATGCTCATGCAATCTTATTTATATGCCATATTATTCCATAAACTAACCCAACTCTTCAAGATGAGTGTTCTTTATATACATTTAGAAACAAAACCCCTACAATCCTAAGGAACATGTTTGACAAAATAAAGCATTTACATATACGGGGTATTTACAACTATCCCAAGGACTGGTCCAAAATAAACCCAGGTTTCTTCTGTAGGCTAGGTGTCTCGAATACGCTCGCTACCTAAAACGAACAAACAAAAGAAACGTGTGAGCTTAATGCCCACTTAAATTTTCCCAATTATTATTACACTACTTGATTACGAATTGGCATGAAACATCAAAATATCACATGTCTATATAACCAGGAATTCAAGCTAACTCATGCTATAGAACACTAGTAATACAATTATTCTTTCTTAGCTGTGGCGGAGCGATGCTCTACGCACACAACTTTGTGTACCACTTCTCATCACATCCATGTACGGATACTTTCGCACTCTTTTCCTCGATATATAATCCCTCAAATGCCTTCACATACTGTCCCTTAGCATTGAGTTTTATCAGAACAGAGTTTCCATGTGCCTTCGCATTTAATTCCCTCAGCACTGGGTTCTCTCTCAATAAACTGCTCAAGTGCCTTCACCTATGATCCCTCAGCACTGAGCTATTACATGCATTGGATTCCCGCATACCTTCACACATTGTCCCTGAGCATTGGAATCCACATCCACCAACTATTCAAGTGCCTTCACACATGGTCCCTCAGTACTGAATATCATATACATTCTTTAATTCTTAAAGTACAACACAGTCATTCCATAACTACCCCATATGACAGATTTCACATACCCATTTTTATTATAACTGGCTAAGAGTATTTGATATATTAACAAGTAATCACTCACAACTTGTCTTGGCTCTGAGTGGGTTATACACCTTCCCGAGCTCTTCTTGACCTGTAAATACACATTTCTCGCGTTAGGTTTTTCCTTAAACTTCCTTTCTATACCTATTTAGTATACATAATTAAACTTTATACTCGTTTCATCACCGAACTCTCTTTTTCCCAAAACATTCACAATTAGCGACGCTCCATATCTCTTGGCGAGTTTACCAATGAAACCACACTTTAGGACACTATACTAGCGATTCCCGATTGAACGAGACTAGCGAGATTACCTGAGGAGCGATACCCAGCGAGACTTCAACGAGAGTTGTGAGACGCAAAGCCCCTTTTGCGTTACCAGCGACACTCGCTTCGCTACTCAGTCTCCCGCTCTTTCAGCGATACTACTGTCATAGCGACACAATTTTCCTTCTTTCCTTCTACTTCTTCCTTTAACCTGCTAAACATCACAGTCTAGCCAAATTCAAAACTTCCTTTCTTCTATAGCTGGTAAAGACCTAAGTCTTTTATCTTACCTCAAAGTCTCATAAGGAAAGTCCTCTTCGTTTGAGAGATATTCTTAAGCAACCCCGAGTTGCTCTTAATCATCCTGCAACTCAGCTTCACTCTCTTCTACCTGGAGTTTAACACACATTTACTCAACTTCAGCTCGTGTATCCTTCATGAAAATTTCTAGAAATCAAGTTAACTTACTAACCTCAAAATTTCGACCCTAACCACAGCTTTCACAGTTTGTTCTTCCCTCAGCACCGAGTGATACTTAGATTAAGTAACACCAACTGAATTTTCCGCTCCAGCTCAAGTTTCCTCCACGAAAACGACGAGAATTCCACATCAAACTAACATAAACACCTTCTTCCACCTCCCTCCGTTGTTTAGCTTTGAAATGGGATCAACTCGAGCTTTGGAACATGCTCAAAATAATTGAATACTCAGTCCGCCTATATATATATGTCACCGACTTAATCTCCATTTCATCTCATATATTGATCTCATCAACGCATACCTTCTATGCTTGGCTTCAGCAGTGCATAGCCTCGGTTTTGTGTGTCACAATTTCCCGACGCCCCATCACCGGATAGCCGACGAACGCATGGTCCTCCCGGCCATTCTTCTATGCACCAATGCATACCCGCTTTCAACACATGGTAGTGTTCAACGCATTGTGGCTTCCGACACAGAGTGGCCTTTAACACCTAATGGCCTTCCTTCACATCTGCGTCCACACCAACTTACTTTCACCAACGCATAGTGCCACCAACTTATGGCCAATACTTAGCCATTTTGCTCCCACACAATCCGGCCAACTTTTCCTACTTAGCGCCCAACTCTTAGTCTCTTTTTAACTTGCCTTCTCACAAGGTCAAGTACGGGGCTTACATGCTAGATGTCTAGGATCAGGGAGTTGTAATCCTTGACATAGGCTCGTAAGAAGCCTGTATGCTTGAGCTTCTCCAGGGCCTCCCTAGCAACCTAGCTCGTATTGCTAAGAAGGAACTAGTCTCTAAGTTCCTTTCATGGATTCCCATCACCATCGAGTATTTAAGTACCCCACCACAAATTGGCGTTCGAGGTCAGGCACAAGCTGGCAATACCAACTTGTGCCTCTTCAGCGATCTTGGCAATCTTGTAGTATTTTTCGATGTCCCAAAGTAAGTTTTCAAGTTCCTTGGCATCTCTCAAACCACTAAAAACTAATGGTTCGGGAATCTTTACCTTTAAATTATTGTCAGCTTTGGGTGAGGAGTCCACATAGGCTTTCTTCACCAAGGCTACTTCAGCGTTTGTCAGGTCGAGTTTCTCTTTCAGAGTCTCTATGCTGAAGGAGATTGGAGAAGATATGTCTTCTAGTTCTACAATGATCTCTTCCAAACGCTTGCTCATTTGGGCCATGAAGTCTCCCAACGTTCCCTCTATTGTCAGCAATCTAACTTCATGCGTCATCGCCATCTCAACCACCATGGTTGGATGTCCCTTAGAAAGTACACCGACATGTTTCTCCAAACAGCTAACTCGATCTCTCATTGTCTCTAACATAGTCGAAGCGTACAACTTTGGGTGTGAGGTAGAAAGAAATGGGAAATAAACAAAAAGTGGGCTTTGATACCACTTACCACGGGGGAGAATCCTGCTAGGGAATTTTTCGCCCTTTACCCCGTGCGGCCTAAAAGGATTCCTTAGTCAGCCTATATTAAACTTACACAAAAACACCAAAGATACACTCAAACACGGACAAGAGCCCAAAGGGCGCTTTTAAACTTCACAAAATATCACCACTTGGGGTAGGCTAGAGAAGAGATGTAAAGAAACACATTCACTTTGGTGGAAATGTAACACTTTATTGACAAATACTACAAAAACAACACTTACAAGACTGAAGACAAGGAGTCTCCCCACGGGAGAGATCTTCCTTAGTAAGGGATCCCAAAGGATTGGATGCCTGAGACAACCCCCAAGGTCATTTCTACATTTTAGGACCCTCGGGTTGCATCAAGAGATGTGATAACACCATAAAAGTGTTTCTCTAGCTTAATTCGGGTTCATGCATGGATTTTATGTTTATTATGCTATTTTATAGAGATTTGAGCAAATCGTGCATAACAGAGCGTTACGGGTCGTTCGGGGTTGATTTGGAGGTTTTGAAAGTGAAATTAGACACCCGGAGGACGAAAATGCCCCTAAAGAGCGCAGCTACGTTGAGAACCCAAGCGAAAATTTGGTGAGCCACTCCAAACTTTGACGAAGGCACATGCGCCCCATAGCATCGCGACTGATAACTTGTAGAAATACAAGTTATTATAGTCATTATTTGATTTAATTAGAGTAGCTTTAGAGTTAAACGCATGATTTTGGTAGTTGAATGATGAAAAATGTATCACAATGCGTTGGCACTACTTACTAAAGAAAATACCTGAAAGACGATGAGCTTTTCTGTTCCTAACGCAGGATTAAGAAGAAAAGAAGTGCAAGCAACCAAGTACGAAGAGATGAAGCTGCTGCAAGAACAAGTGGAAACCCATGGTCGAGCCTATGCGTTGAGACCATGCGTCGATGAAGAAACAGACGCATGCTCAAACAGCTGTCATGTGTCATTATGAAAAAGAGCAACAACCTATCAGATCATGGTAGAACAAATAGGCTGACAAATCTGAAAAGTCTATGCAGCGTGGCTGAAATTTAATGCAAAGGTGTCAGGTCATCATGATATCAACCTTTTGACGCCTATAAATAGCCCAAAAGCTTCTCGGAGGAGAGGAAGAGAGACCAGTTCAAGAGGCGAAAGCTTTGCACTATTTCTCCCTCACCATAACCAACCTCCATTTCGAGCTCTTCTGAGAGAAGAATTCTGAGCACCTTTAGAGTCGTCTCCTAGTGAGTGAGAACCTTCACCCTATGGAATCTATGTATCAGATAGCAACCACCTCAAGCCTCCATGAAGCAAGACGTTGCCAATGGCGGCTTGACGCCCTTCATTTCTGTTTTATTCCCATTTCTCTCCTTCTTGCTTATATTTTGTTAATGACATTCGAGAGAATGACTTATTTTCTTAATATATGTTTGATTGACTATTATCTTCCATCTATTTTCATATTAAACACCTTACACCATGTTTGAATGCTAAATGAGTTTGACGTTAAAAGTTAGTTTTTCTTGAGCAATCCTGAGTATATTACATCTTGATTAATGCATGTTTTTAGCTTGCATAACTTTGTCTGACAAACACAAGTAGTAAGCATGATTGTCAAGCTTGAGAGAATGGATAGTTAATCTTTAGCATTTATTAAGACTAGATGAGTTGCAGAGATATAGTTCATCTTTTGCCAATGCAAACTTACCATGCGTCTTAGAGATAAGATTAATGTGGCGTCGAAACATCGAGAGATGGATTCACAAACACAGTTTGTAGGTATGTAATTGTACTTAGAAGGTTTAGGTAATAACTAGCTCTTGCGTTAACTCTACTCCTATCGCATGGTTCATTTCATTCTCAACGCATGCTATCTGACACTAAATGACATATGACTAACCATCGCCACATCCACCTCATTATTAGTAGTAGGAAAATCTTCATTCTTTATGTATAGTTTGACACATACAACCAACAAATGCACATATTATATGTACAGATCACCGCATAGTCAGGCAAATAATCTCAACGCCCAGTTATTACAAATCTCTGCGTTCGACCTTAGACTCACCAGGAAACTTATAAATACTTATACTTGGGTCTTATAGGAAAACTTGCTTAATCATGATCACATTTTTAGAGTAATTCTCGACGCATCCTTGTACGAAAATGTTAAAATCTATTTTTGTGCAACAAGCTAAGAAACTCAATTCAATTTAATTAAGAAATTCATCTCGAACAGCGCGCTCTCCAAAAGCGCAATGATGCTCTGCTCGATTCTTTAAATACTCTCTTTCTTTTAAGGTTTTTGGAGGAAGAAAAATGTGGGATCAATGGAGGTCGAAGAGTTCTTCCAAAATTCTTCTTCTCCTTCATATTTCTAGCCCTTTTAGCTTAGGATTTTGATTTTATTTTGGTTGTAGCCATGGATTTGATGCTCTCTTCCTCGATTTTTTCATCTATAAAGATGTTGAAGTAAGTGTTTTCTTGTTCTTGAGAGCAAAATCCTATGTAATTACTTGAGATTTCATGTTTATATAAATTACATATTACGATTGGGTTCTTTGAATCTTGTGTATATCTAGATGTATGTTTTTGGATGGATTGACGCCCCTCCCCTTGAATGTATGTCTTGACTATTCAATTTTGCTCACGTGTTTCCTTCGTGTTCGTCTATGCTTTAAATCGTTAAGTAGCAAAGGTCTTAGTATGCATGTTAGGTGTATTGGTTGTCTATAGCATAGAATGTATGCTTAACCTAGGTTCAATAAAAATTAGATTAATTAAGTTAGGGCTTTCCCATTAATTAATCATGCACTAGAACTCTTAAACTTAATGCACTTGTTATTGGCCTTAATTGATCACTATCGAACTCAATTAGAAACCAAGACTTGTAGCTTGATTGAGGTTTAGGCTTTAATTGATAATTAGGGTGCTTGTTTATCTTAATTCGATTTGTTGATTATCTGTAGCGTTAGCAAATTTAATTAAGTCAAATAGGTCGGTGTGTAAGCAATCTAATATGCATTTAATCAAAAGTAAGTCGGTGATAGAGATTGCATGGGAATCCAATTGCTCTTGAGAACTTGATTATCTTATCCCTGTTTACATTTATCCATTACTTTTAATTTCTTTTACATGCCTATTTCTAATTCACACCAAACCTCCCATTTATTGCTTTAATTAGGAAACTTGCTTAACAAAACAAAGACTATTGTCCCTATCGTTCGACCCGAACTTGCCACTGTTCGTAGTAATAGGAGTAGGATTCAATATTATAAATTTCTTTTGATAAGGTTCTCTTTGGGAATAAATAAACACCAAAGAGAATCAGCTTATCAGGATGCTTGCTTATATTGCAACCCAAAAATACAAGCTAGATAAGCATGAGGAGGCATTGAACATTGTGGCAAAGATCATTGTGTTGGGATTTTTGCCCTAAAGCCTCATAATTGATTGGTTAATTAGTTTAATTATTAATTATTAATTATGCAATATTAATTTATCCAATAACGGAAAAAACAAAGTTATTGCGTGAAGTCTTGAACACATATGTAGTTGACATACAGTTGAATCATGTTCAAGAAATAACTTAAAGGTCTATAGTATATGGATAAGGTTGGGTGTCTTATTCTGGTGACACTATGAATACGGCCCACTTTGTAACAGTTACAAATGGTTTGAGTCAAACTGTTCATATAAAGACATGTGAGTGAGGGGTATCCTATACAAAGAGTTTGTATAAGACCGGACGAAATATTTAATCTCTCTTTATAAATCCGTTAAGTGATAGAGATTAATATTTCATAAGATGATCATGTGTGACTCGATATTTCATAAGATTTTCAATCCCAATAAAATTAATTTACTATTTTAATTTCATATAATTATCCTACCAATTCATTTGTAATTAAAGACATCCTTTGCTAATGAAATGATAATAAAATAAAAATAAATAAATAACTGTATTCCAACCTTTTAGTTTTTAATTACTAGCCTTTTAATTTTTAATCTATTATTGCTTATTGATTAATTATATATTCACTATTTATACTTGATTTTCGAAAGAAAGAAAAAAAAAATCTAAATTTCAACCTTTTAAGCGTTGATTACAAATTAGAGAAGAAACGTCCCTTTTATATTAGTCTGTGATAGTTACAAAAATATCTAAATTTCAACCTTTTAAGTTAAATAATTCAAAATTATTACTATTGAAATAAGGAATAGACAAACATGTCCAAAAATATTTTCCCAACATCCTCACTTATATATTAGGGGGGTGTTTCCTCACTTAATACAGTATAGTGTGAATAGGAATTTAATTGAAACTGTATACAGATAAAATATATTTAATCGAATATTTAATTTTTATTATTTTTCTTAATTCTTATGTACACTTGGGGAGGTAAAAAAGAAAAGAAAAAGACTTCTGCTTTTATTTTGTGCTTGCCATCTCCAGTAGCATACTCAAAACTAAAAGGATGTAGCACAACTTGTATTCAACTTGATGCATATGGAGGCCACTCAATCACTTGAACCGCTCATTACAATCAACTGGCATTTATAAACAACTAAACCAAAGCAAGAATCTGAACCTAACTCCGTAACATATTTGTTATCAGTTTCATCGTCCCTGGGACTCGAAGAAAGTCAGAAACTCCCATTTCTTCATGGCATTTCTTGCATAACCATGATCAGTTTGCTGCTGCTAGAATACCGGACATCCTTTCACAGCGATCCCGGCAGCTGTTGGACACTTTGCCAAAGGACAATGATCTGGTTGTGATCCCCACCAGCTCAAGGTATGGCCTGCATTCTGCAGCGCAAAGAAAAGCAGAACACCCATGAAAGCGGTCCCTGCATCAAGCGCCGCCGAGAGGACGTAATTGTACTTCTGCCACCAGCGCTTGTGGTACCGGAAGATGAAGTAGTTGAAAACAGTTCCAGTCATGAGCCAGCTTGCTATGTTTGTAGGAGTTGCTGGTGGCATCCCTGCAAAGCCATAGGAGATAACTGGTATGTTTATCAGCGCAATCCATTTCTTTTCAGGGAAAGCTTTACTCAATGCCCAGATGGGAACTGGAAGGATTGCTCCGATCAGGAATAGCCACACCAAGTTGCGATACAGTCCACCGGGTCCAAACAACCGCCTTGGTCCAATCAGTCCCCAAATAACAGAAGCATCAAATGTGACTCGGTATTTTGGACAAGTCCATGGACTATCAGGGTGGAGAGCATCAACATCACAGATGTTCTCTATACTGTCCAGCATCCACCAAGCAACGGCCAGGTTAATCGTCCCGGCAACTAGCGTCCCAACTAACTGAGGAAGAGAGGAAAGCAAAACAACAACCAGTCAAAATTATTCTCATAAATTCTCAAAACGACTGGGATGAATGATAAGTTTGCAAAAAAGATCACCTGGGCGGTGTACATGCATCTTGGTGGGATTTTCATATAATGACCAAGTTTAAGATCAGATAAGAAAGACAGAGCATGAACTGTACTGATCCTCCCATAGATCTTGAAAAGCAGATTTGCAATTGGCTTTCCAGGAAGAATATAGCCAATAATGAACTGTGCTATAATATCATATCCAGGTTGCTGCATAAGATTCCATATATATTGTTTTAGAATATGCTCAAGAGAACCTAAAGAAAGACGAGTGAGCACTACTACGACTAATTCCCCATTCAACTACCTGGTTAGTTGTTGCTTGAATGACCCCAATTGGAAGGGTAACAATCCAAGCCATAGCAAAGGCAAATAGCATCCCCCACCACGGTAGTTGCACGGTGTCCTTCCACACAAAGGACATCAGAAGCGACAGCGCAATGCTTCCAAATAGTAAGATCAAGAACCACCATTCTGGCACTTGTTTGTAGCTCTGCATCAGCTTTGCATGAATGTCCAATTTTGCATTCTTGATTGCTGCTCTGCTTTGCGTCCATATGTCCCTATAAAATTAAAAGAGCACAATCCTCACTTTAAGAACTCAAATCTTGATCTTTTTCTCATGAAGGGGAGTCTATTAACATCTCTGACTATCATCAAAACCTAGATAGATTCTCAAGGCCCACTTTTGTTCAACTTCTGTTAATCAGATTATGAGACACTTCGGTACTAGACATAAGGATTTCAAATCTTTTAAAAATTCAAGCATGATTTTAACTCAATATTCATAATAGTTATAGAACCATATTTCCATTTCCGTTTCATTAATTCAATGAAACGATGGCAAAGTCTTGTTTCCGTTTTAAAAAAAAACAATAATTACTAATTAGGATTGAGATCCCAGAATAAGAATCATGTCACGTGGATTTATTCCCCAATGAAATATTATTTTATTTTCTGTCCCATCCCAATATTATAAACCATTTATAGTTTAAAAAGAATGATATTCTTCTCATCTAAGATGATCAGAGAATGACATTCTCATTCCCCATTCTAGTAGGACCCACCTTTCTTTTCTTTTCCTTTTTTTTCTTTTGCATTTTTTTCTCTCCTCTCTCTTACACATTCATTCCCCCTTCCAGCAGCCTTCCCCATTCTATTTGTCACTCAGCAGTTCACCTTCCACTCAGACAATCATGTAATCAAATAAATTTGGTTTCCAACTTTAGTGGCTGTATCTATTTAATATCTAATCTTTAAACTTTAAAAGGTTTCAATTACATCAAACTTTAAATTGTGATCAAACACAACATAACATGTTGAACAAACATTAGTTGATTTGACAAGCCAATTCTAATGGAGTAATATATTGCAATTGCCACTTTATTTTATCCAAACTGCCTATTTTCCTTTTTCATTTGCTATCACATGTTTCTAATCAGCCACCAGACTAAAAGTTTTAAAACTTTGCACTTTGTTTGAAATACCCCGATTCCTTCAAAGAGTTACAATATTATTCTTAACATTTCATAAAAGTTTTAGAACTCCCTAGTAGAAATTCATAAAGTAGAACATGCCCACACTATTCCAAGTCATTGTCACACTTGTTTCAAGTCTCTAATTCCATCCAAAATTCTGACCAATTTCTACCAAAAGTGTTGCAAAACGTTTATAAAAAGAGAAGGATAATATTAACTTTTGAAAGAATAGAAGTATTTTGAAAACAAAGGGCAACATCCATAGATACTCTTAAGGGGCATTCGAGGCTGTGAGTTGATTATTATAGTTTGTAAGTTATTATAGTTGAAAACACCAACATAATTGGTGCCTAAAAATGGAGTTGTCCACTCCACCAACTTCAAGTTGGTGGCCCAAATATTCCCTTAGTAATATAGTCTTAATTCAATAAACACATCTAACATTATCACTTCATAAGTAGAACATGCAATCACAATATTCAAAGACGAAAACAAACACAACAACCATCATAGCAAAGTTCATGAGCTAAACTAAACTCAGGAACTTGACCTAAAACAACAAAGTATGGCAGAATCAAATAAAATATTGGCAGTGGAAGTAAAGAAAAGGAAGAAAAAAATGAGAGAGAGAGAGAGAAGCATACCGTCCATGGAACAAGGCGACATGGGTGAGAGTAGCAGTGAACCTGGCAAAACCAGATCCAATGGAGAGGGCAAAAAGGGGGCTAAGATAAAGCTTTCCATAGCTATTGTAAGCAGCGACATTGAGTTCAAAATCCGGCGTCAAAACCTTGGTGGTATCATATTTCTGGCCGGTTCTGGTGAAGAGCTGATTAGAAAAGATGGGGAATTTGCGGGCATCGAAGGTGTTGAACTTCCAGTAGCAAACAGGGACGATGATATAAATGAACATCACAAACCCAACTCCAACATTTAGAATTGAGAACCATGGCGAAACCAGTGGGCTTCCATGGTAGGCTGAAATCCCGGCCCAATCAAAGCTGAAAGCACCGAGCCCAAGCCCACTTTGACTTGACCCGATTTGCTGAGCCGTGATGCTGCGGGGCCAAACCCAACAAACCCACGAGAAGAATGACAAGATTTGAAGCAAGTAACCTGGAAAAGCGTAGTATATAAAGCTTGCTCCCATGGCGATTAGGAAGAATTTCATTCTCGTCATTCCTTTTGAGTTGTCTTCCTTCTCATGAAGAGCTCTAAAACAGGGGAAACAAAACAGACCAAATCAAAATTTGCTTTGAAAATTTCGAACCAAACAAACAAATGAATGTGTACTATTTGCAGAGAAAACTGTACAAAGATGAAGAAACCGTACCTGAATAGAGAAACCTGAGCCAGATTTGCAGGCCACCACATTTCAACAGGATCCACCAAGTACCTTCTGAGCATTCCAGCCCATCCATATCCCAAAACCTAGACCAACACCCAAAGTTCAAAAAGACTCAAAACACAGGGGAATATAAGAAAAGGGTCTAGATCTTATCCATCTGGGTATTTAAAAAGAGGGTGTTACAGTGTTGAGAGTAAAATCAAAATACAAAAAGACAACTTTTGAATTAGCCCTCTTTTCTTCATCACTTTAGAGAAGAGAAAAAGAAGAACGAAGAAAACGACGATAGAAAATCAAACCAAACAACCAAAAAGAGGCAAAAAGGAGAAGATCAGGAAAAAGAAAGAAGAAGAAAAAAGGCACAGACCTGGGTAGTTAAGACGATGAGAAGGGCCAAGAAGAAATTCAAGCTCTGTTTATAATAAGCCTTCATGACAGTGATGGCGCCGATGGAATAGGCGTCGCCGCCGCCATAGGAGATACCACAGTTAGCAAAAATGGTAATAATAACATGCTCCTTCATATTGAAAGGGCCAGGATTGAGACTGAACTTCCATCGGAAAAAATGGAAGTCCCTGTTTGGAAGAGTGGAGGCCATGAAGCGGCCAATTGGGAGAACAACAATCTGCATAAGAATGGCAGAGATGGCAAGCGGTTGAGAGCGGTAAGTGAAGAAAGTGTTGAGGAAAATGAGAAGGCAACAAGAAGCCAGCCCCAGAACCCATGATCGGAAAGTCATCACCGGAAGAGATGGGTCATCGGTCTCTGGCACCACCAGAGCCACCTCCTCCACTGGGCACCGGTCCTCAGACGGCGGTTCGCCGCCGCCATTGGACTTATCAGCGGTGGAGGAATCTGGGTTGGGCGGGGTTTTCGAGGACATTGAAAGAGCGTTAATGGGGAAAAAGAGAAACAGAACAGAGGAGGCTGTGTGTGTTTTGTGTATGGAATTTGAAGGAGAGTTCAGAGATTTTTGTGTGTTGTTTCTATGTTTTAGTCTCTCTCTCTCTTATCTGTAATTAGGGGAAGAGAGAGAGAGAGTGAAGGGTTGGAGAAGAAGAAGTAGAGTACAGAAGTCAAGAGCCTGATTGAGAAATGTCAGTGATGAGATGTTGAATATTTATAAAGGAATTTTGGATTTTTCCCCGCCCCTCAAATATTTTTATTTAAAAAAAAAAAAAATCTTTTTGGATTTAAAAGTTTTTATGAGTTTAAAAGTGGGTAAATATCATCCTATCGTATTTTTAAATATAAAAAAATATCTATTGTTTGAATACCGATAAACTATTATTATTTATTACTATCTATTAGTCATGGAAGATCTCTAATATTGATAAATAGTTACCTTTTATTATATTTAAAAATACTTTTAAATTTTATCCTTTGAAATCATTAGCCTTAAAAGTTTTTGTACAATTTTAAATTTTGTAGTTAATAAGATGAAGGTTGTATTTATGAAAAAAAAAATTGAAAAAATGGTTGATTTGAAAACAATTAGAAAAATAGGGTGAATCTATTGTCTTTTTTCAAAAAAATAAAATTGAATGGGTACTTTAAATAGCAGCCTTTCTTTCAAAATTGCTTTTTTAAAACAAATAATAATCATCATTATATAGTAGATAAAATTTTATTTTTTATTTTGATTTGCACCATTTAATTACTTACCTATATATATTTTTTGATTTAGATCCATTCCACTCAATTTCATTTCATCGTTCAATTTAAATCAATACACTTTCTTTAAGTATATTCAAACAAAATTTAATAAATGGTGCAAGATAATATACTTAGAAAATTCATTATCTAAAACTTGTATCTAAAAAATGTAATAAAATATGTTTATTCAAACAGAAAATTACTATTTAAACCCTACATTTTAGTCCATTATTCTAGTCTCGCACAACGTTTATCTAAACAAAACATAACAAAGAATACAAATTGATATACTTAAAAAAAATTCAAATTTAAGGTGATACAGTTCAAAACTTAAATTGATTAAATCTCTAAAATTTAGGAGTGTAAATGTCACACCCTGCCCGAGATCACCCTTTTGAACCTAGGACAAGAGGTGCTATAGTAGACCTCAGGTGTGCAATGAAAACTAATGTCAAAAATTTTCTTACCTTCAAACATACATGCTACAATCAAAAGTATCCTTTAACCTTAGCCTTAAACTTGAATTCAATGCATCACTTACACAATTCAACAATTATATAACTATTAAAACACCATGCTTGGTTGCATGTGGCAACAAACTGATGAGTTGGGTGGCAGCTTCTTATCAACTAACTTCTATTTGAAACTCAAGAGCAACTTGATAAGAAATTAAAAAGGAAATTATGAACTAGAAAGCCTAAAATTATAAGAAAATAGGTCATCTAAACACATTAAAAAAATATCTAAACAGTCAAACTTAAAAATATATATAGAAATGCTCATTTAAAGACTACCACAAAAAAAAAAATTCTTGATTCAAACGGTGTGAAGGTAGGTGCATATCTCTTAGATGCGCGCAACGTAACATTCACCTTATATCTCTATTTTTTTTTTTTTTTTCAAATCAACCATCTTTATCAAATTTCCTTTGGAAAATATAATATTGATCTTATTACCCCATGTTTGTCCCTAAAACAATAGGGGAGTGTTACGGGGGTTGAGTTGTTATTATAATAGTGTTATTAGGTTGTAGTAGTATGAGTAAGAAATAATAAATATTGTAACAAATAGTAAACATCCTAACAATTAGGAATTTGAAATAGTAATAGTTAATTGTAGGTTATTATAGTTGAAAACACCGATTATTATAATTAGAGTCTGGAACATGGAGTGGGTTATAATAGTATACTCCACCTACTTGAAGTTGGGGGCTCAAACACCCCCTAAAAGATTCAATTTTGTTCCCTGGGTGTTTGGACTAAAGAGTTGTGAATTCTTTTTGGCGTAAGAAGTTCATTGTCCTCACAACTAAAAAGCATATTAACTTCTTACATTGTGAACTCTAAAAGTTCATAACTCTCCACATCACAAACTCTTTTGAGTTCACAACTTCACTTCTTACCCCAAATACCTCCTAAAACTTTTGGAGTTTATTTTTAAGTGTCAATCATTCCTAAATTGTCAAGTCTTCCTCCACTTGAAAATCTATCTATTTTTCTCTATTTATTTCCATCTCAAGTCTATGCCTTACTCAAGTAACACAATCCATAAAATAGAAAAATATCAACTCGCTAAAAAGAAGTGCCATCATGTCCATGCATGTAATATGATAACAATATTGATAATTTATGAGATTTGAGATAATTATAAAGATCAAATTACAATTAAGAATTTTAAAACCATATAATCAAAAATTGAAACTATGTGGAAACTATAAATACCAAAGTCACAATTTAACTGCTCACTTCAATATAATTTAGGGCGCATTTAGATTAATTGAAAAAGTAAATATCTTTGAAAAAATTATTTTCATTTAAATATTTTTGATAATAACGATTTAAAATAAAAACATTAATAGCTTTCAAAATTCACTTTGAGTTGTTGCCAAATACTTATATTTTTCTCAAAATTATTTATTTTTTAAATTAGACACTTGAAAATGTATTCCAAATGTACCCTTAGTTGATTAAGTAGAGATATATCATTGACTAAGAGATCAAAGAGTTGAATATCTTTACTCCACTTGTTAAAACAAAACGATTCTAATTTATCCAAGAAATAATCATCATTTTATTTTATTTTTTCCCTTCCATCCCTCTATAAAAGCAAGTCATATTCTTGTTTTGTTTTCTTAGTTGGTCCCATTTTGATCATTAAATTTTTAAAATGTCTATTTTAGTACTAAATTATTAAAAAGATAATCAATTTGAACAGTACCATATTATTTTTCCTTCTTGCCCATGCTCATCCTAACCTATGTGATGTTTTAAAATCAACAAACGTAAAGACAAAATTATTATTATTATTATTATTATTATTTTGACAAATGCTTTTCTTATGCTGAAAGATTCAGTATTGTAAATAAAAAAATTAAAAAAAAAATCCTAGTTGGTTGGTGTGTTGGAGGAAATTACCGTTTAATTTAGCCTAGCCAATGTGGAGATGTTTTTTCGTTATCTTAGTTTACTAAAAGAAAAAGAATATTATAATTCCTCTTAAATATTAATCAAATAGTATTGAGGATTTTTCCTTTTTCCAGATAATTTTAAAATGCAGCAGCCAGGACAGGAATGAGGGGTGATTTGACGAAAAGGCCCTCTTCCAGTGACCCAAATTACAAAAATAGTGACAACCAAAGGTCTTTTTGTAGTCTACGGTACGGTGTTTCATGTTTGAAAATTGAAAGGACCCTCCCCATTCGACAGCCGTCGTATATGCTTTCTCGTTGTCGTTAATGTTTTTGTTAGAAATAAACAGAATTTTTTTTAAATAATATTTTTTTAATAAATATTGACAAAAATAAGGTTAGAGGAAAAAAAAATACCAAAATTAGGATACCGAAATCGTGGACCCAGTCCATTATGGGTGAAATCGTGGGCCACTGCTACATTGACGCTGCTACATTGACGCTGCTGACTTGCCACGCTAATTGCTTGCGAGTGCCTCGACTACCACTTTAACCGAACTTGTGGACCAGGTCCATGATTACGAAACCTCCCTATTTCTTCCCCGATCAGCACTTTCTGTCTTCATTCTCCGATCATCCATCGTCGATTGTCTCTCTCTCTTCAATCTCCGATCGTCTCTTTCTCTCTTCATTCTTTAATCATCCACCTCCCTATTTCTTCCCCGATCAGCTTTTTCTGTCTTCATTCTCCGATCATCCATCGTCGATCATCTCTCTCTCTCTAATCTCTGATCATCTCTTTCTCTCTTCATTCTTTGATCATCCTTGCCGCTATTCGTCGACCGTCCTCTGTCGTTTGCCGCCACTGCTGCTGCCATATAGGTATGTATATATACACATATTTTTCGATCATCTCATCTCTCTTTCCTTATTCAATCTAAATTTTAATCTCCGTCCAATCATACCTTTGTCAATCTATAATTCTTGAACTGATAGTTTGTTCTTTGTAGTTTTCCTTTTTCAAGAGATCTTCCTCACTATGACTCTGGCAATGATCTGATTTGTAGCGGTCGTTTGAAAGAATGGGAGGAAGAATTTTCTTAAAATTTTTCTAAGAAAATTGGGAGAATTAGTAAAATTGGGAGAATTAGTAGAAATCTTCCTCACTATGACTCTGGCAATGATCCGATTTGTAGCGGTCGTTTGAAAGAATGAGAGGAATAATTTTCTTAAAATTTTTCTAAGAAAATTGGGAGAATTAGTAGAGGAAGATTTTTAGAATAATCGTAGAGATTATTCTTTTAGAGAGTGTATTCTATGAAGACTCCCAAGAGCCCTATTTATATAACTCTATACTTACCTTTATCTAATATTAATAAATATTTACCCAAATAATATCTCATATTAAATTGTTTAAAATATTTAAATCTTATTTAAATATTTATTTTCTATTTTTGGTTTGGATCTCATCCAAATTAAATAATTAATTAATTCAATTCAAATTAATTAATTAATAAATTCTCCCTTTATTTATTTTCGGCAGAATCTTTAATTTGGATCTCATCCAAATTAAATAATTAATTATTTGAATCCAATTCAAATTAATTAATTAGTTCTCCCTTTATCGATTTATATGGATTTTATCCAAATAAATAATTAATTATTTGAATTATATTCAAATAAATTAATTCTTTATGTTACAAAGTTATAATTTGAATCACATCCAAATAAAATTTCTAATAAATCATGCAATTAATTGTATCGAATACAATTAATATTTTTCCTCATAAATTTGAACATTTCAAATTTTTCATTCAACATAGTTGATTATTGTTGGTTCGTTGTGAGTTACCAAGGGAACCTTATGGATCTACAGATCAGAAGCTCCAACGATATGAGATTAATCGGTTAAACTCATTAACCACATTAAGCAATATTCGTTAATTGTGGATACACTGCACTAAAAACCTACAACTGCTTCTTCTCACTACAGATATATTTCTGTGTCCATGGATATAGACCAATAATAGCAAATTAGTCATTCACAAGTGTTCGTAACACCAGCTAGGTCAAATTATCGTTTTACCCCTAGATTACTTCTAAATCCTTTAAGTATCAGTGCTCCTCTAATGAACAACTTGTTTATGATCCAACCATTAAACAGAAACTCCTCTCGGGCCAGTGAGCGGGTAGGGCCCTTTGTTCAAGTCCTAGAGACGCCACTTAATTGAACACTTATCTACTTACCCTAAAAATAGGAATGAGTGAACTCCATCTTGTATAATTATGTCCCCAACTCTCCACTCGGTCTTGTTCCCAAGATGGTAGGCATATTGAGTCGGCAAATGACCACTCTCACCCATACAAATCAAAGGACAATCTCTCGTGGACAGGAGTTCATAATATACTCAAGATTAAGACTAAATTGCCTAAGTCATCCTATTGAAATAGAAACCTAACTAGTCACGAAGTTACATCTAGTGATTACTATTTCATGGTCCGATCTTATGCAAACTCATTGCATAGCCCACTCGCATGTCACCTACACGAACGCGTTAAATCATTACGTTTGTATCAAATACAAAGTGGGTCGTATCCATAGCGTCACTAGGATAAGGTACCCAGCCTTATCCCTATACTATAGACCCTTTAGACTATATCTTGAACATTAGTTTATTGGATTTAGGGTTATTAAGACAAAACAGACAAAAACAATCAATAACACTTATTGAAGTAACACATTAATAACTCTTTATTAATGATTTAATTACTGTCAAATTATTACATTTACAATCTATGAGTTTTATGGCATAAAACCCAACAATAGGTATGTATACATATATTTTTTTTTCTAATTATATGATAAATATGCACTAATTATATAATAAATATACATAGATTTTATATTTTTCTTTACCTACATGAATGGATTTGTATACATAGAGTTTGTTTTTACCAAATAATTTATTTTGTTTATAATTTGAAAGATCTAGCTTAACGACCTTTAGTTTTGATTGTTACTTGGAGTTTATTATTGTAGGAATATCTATTGACAAAAATGTGATGGAAAATTATTGACAATTTTGGGTAGTAAACTCGTAGACCGGGTCCATGAGTTTTATTATTGGACTTTACTCTTGGACTAATGTTTGATTGCGCTGTAGTTTTTTTACTGAAAATTTGGACTGATATTTAAAGTACTTGATAACAAGCGTACTTGGTAAGGGATATGCAAGGGAGCAGGGCATAACAACCATACTTGTCCACTCAGTAATTTAGGTGCTTCATCTTCAAGTCATTCATAGATTATATATTTGATTTTTTGTAACGTAATATTAACATTGTAATGTAATGGTTTTTGTAATGTAACATTGTAATGTACTTGGTTTTGTAATGTAACATTGTAACTAGGTTTATGTACTTTGCAATTTACGTTGTTATTAAAATTGCAATGCAATATACTTTTTTCTTTTTTTGGAATGGTAATCTGATATACTTTGTTATTGTGTCTTTGACCTCGTTATTGAGTTAGTTTATTTTAACAGTGTCCCGTTCAGCTATATCTTCAAAATATTCACTGATCACAGATGGTATGGGATTATGCATCTACCATGGTATTGGGTTGCCGGAGAAGAGATGCAGTTTTTCAACATACTATACTGTTTGATCAACGTATAATGCCTTATCTACAACAGGTCGGTTTTATTAGGGTTGCAATAAATTGGATTTATACAGTTAGATTGGCACCTCATTACTGCTCTAGTAAAGCGTTAGAGACCAAAGACCCACACATTTCATATGTTTGGTGGGGAATGCACAATTACGCTGCAGGACATTGTAGTTCAATTTGGACTATTAATGGACGAAGAACCTGTGACTGGATCGTTACAGTATGATTGGAAACAAGTTTGTGATGATTATTTGGGTGTTCGACCGCTTGACCTGAAAGGCTCAAGGTTGAGTATCCCGTGGTTAGCCTCCCAGTTTATAGAATTGTCTCCTAATGCTGATGACGTCAGTATACAGAGATATGTGCGAGCATATATAATGTAGCTTACCAAAGGATTTTTGTTTGCTGACAAGTCCAACACGTTGGTGCATTTAATGTTTCTTCCACTACTGCCTAGTTTTGAGCGAGTTGGAAATTACTCGTGAGGTGGTGTCTATCTTGCATGGCTTTATAGAGAATTATGTCGAGCTAGTCATGCACAAGCTTTGAAAATAGCAGGTCCACTGATACTATTTCAAGTATGGGTCTATGATAGATTTAACATTGTTCCACCACAAGTCCAATTACAACCTCCAACTCATTTTATGGGACGTCCACTCAGTGTCATGCATTATTTTCTGTAAATATTTATTTTCTTGTCATGCATTATTTTATGTATATATTTATTCTCTTGTCAATATAAGTAGTAAAGTATTTTAATTGTTTTATATCCATGTGATAGATGGAGTGGTGTTTTAGCTGTATCTGAACAATCAACAAACATGTTGTTGGTATACTTAATATTTGACCAATTGATGCAGAATTAGGTAATAATATATATGTTGCATATACAAATGGATATTACATTTTATTTGGGTTCTAATTATTCTTGAACATGGTTTTAGATCAATTGGACAACATATACACTAGATATTATGTCGTTGTTGCCTGATTATTGCCATGATGGACAAGACATTTGGTTGACAATTAGCCCACGTATATGCTTTCGTATTGTAGAGTGGCATCAACCAGATCGAGTGTTGAGACAGTTCTATGTGCGGCAAACTGTACCAACGTTGTGTAATACACTCCCTCAACTACACCAAATTGATTTAAGAGGTAAATACAACCAAAATTGTGTCAAATTCATGCAAAATATATATCCTTATGGCGTGCACATAATGTTCATTATGCACAAGGAGAAATAATACATGAGTCAGTTTGGTCAAATGATTACTGGTCCTGGTACAACTCAATCACAAGAAGATTTATCACACCTGGCAGCGCTTACTATTACTGCATGGTAAGAATCTTATTATTTAGTGTTCTTCAATTATATAATAAGAATATTCTTTTATACTTATTTTTTTTATCATACAGAATAATTTTGTCCACCATGTGCACAATTACTCATTACAACACAATTTACCAGAGTTGAGTTCAATGTGTGACCAAAACATGGTAAATATTGAAAATATCATTCAACATACATAGAGATTCAATGTTGCTAACACTAATCGAAGACGTATTTGTCATAGAAAACAGAGACAACATGACAAAGTTATTCTAGAGCAATATGATGACCAGGAATCTCACATATTACATGATCCAGTTCCATCTTCTCCTTGATAGTCATTGGGAGTAGATGTAGAAGTTGCATCCAGTTATGGTCATCAACAGGAGTATTGTGCATAAAATGAATTTTCGTCTGTTGTCACCCACCAAAATATTGACGATGTAATTCACCATCAGCAACATTTTGAAGTGCATGTGCCTCACCCTGGAAAACGTACGCGAAGAAGACCACCACACCTGACTTGTATTTCAAACTTGCTAATTTGTATGAACTTTTATCTTTAACTAAATGAATTAATGATTTTTCATTACATTTTGAAAAATTAAGAATCAATGAAAATAATGCAACAAATGAATAAGAACAAAAAACACAAGTAAGAAATGAATTTTCATTTAAGTGAGAAATTAATTTAATTAGTTATTTTTTTTAAAAAAAAGGATGACTTGTGGATCGGGTCCACAATGTTGACCAAACTCGTGGACTGGGTCCATGAGTTAGTACAACTCACCTCCCCGTCAGCAGCTGACCAGGTTGTTGACCAGTCCTAAGGGAAATTGTGTATTGGGTACACGATTTCACACCCTATTTTTGACATTTCGTTCCAAACCACCCTATTTTTTACATTTGTTTCTAAACTATCCTATTTTTGTCATTATTTTTCAGAAAATACATTATTCTTAAAAATAACCAAAAAAAACGTTTTTAACCCATAGTTATTTTAATGTTTTAAATTTTAACTAATTTGCCTACAAATATTAACAAAATATAGTGTAATAATTTTGTTAAACTCATTAATCCTAATAAAAAGAAGTTTGGTCAAAAAAATAAAAAAATAATAATCAATAAACAAATAAAAAACTTTTGTCTTATTTTTAGCACAATCAATAACTTCGTCTAATGCATAGATTTTGACCAAAAAAATGGGTACATTGTTGTTTTATCTAAAATTTTGTCAAATTCATATAAAAAATATGTTTTATTATTTGTTGAACAAAAAAAAAAATCATAATAATATTTGAAGAAATGAGTTATTAAAGGGTTAAATTGAAATATTTTATATAGTTTAAAGTTAAAATTACAATACTTGTCAAAATTCGAAATGCAAATTTGATGAAACTAAAAGTTCTATGGTAGAGATTGGTACAAGTTGACAAGTTCACGATTAAAAATGAACTTTTTGAAAATAATAATGAAAATAGATAGGGTGAGGAACGATGAACAGTGATGTTAAATGTATTATCTATAGAAAAATCAATGAAAATATCGACATATTGATAAAAATTTAATACTATAATTAGTATAGAACTAAAATAATAAATTACAATAAGATACCATACAAATGACATTCTTAAAATAATTATAAATATTGTGAAAAAATGTATGTAAAATCCGTGAATATTAATGATAGAAACCAATAATTATCCGTTTATTGATGGATCAAGTTTATTAGAAAACTAAATTTTTTTAAGAATTGCTTTCAAATATAGGAAAAATAATCAAAATATTTTCAAATATTGAAAATTATCATTATTTGTCGGTGACTATTACTAATAGACAATGTTAAATGATAATAGTCTATTAGCGTCTATCACAACTATTATTGATGGATAGTAACATTTTTTTATTTTAAAATATTTTTAACAGTTTTATCATTATCCATATATGGTGGTGCTTGATTTAATTTTTAAATCTTAAGAAAGTTTCAATTATATCTTGGAAGGTGGATAGTTCAAAATTTTCACCTTATAATTATTAAACTACTTTTTAAAAAAAAAAAAAAAAAAATCTAAGGTTTGATATTTTTACTTATATTTGGCATGTATTAATTAAAAAACAAAACAAGTTTTCGAAAACTTGTTTATTTTAGACCATAAGTAACTATTTAATTTTTTTTTATTTTTTAAGATTAAGCTTATAAACTCTGCATCTAATTATTGATTTTATATTTTATGTTGTCTATATTTTATAAGCGTTTTTAGAATTAAAGCTAAAATTTGAAAACTAAAACAAGTAATTTCCAAAAATTATTTTTGTTTGGCGTAAAAAAAAGTTTTTAAAAGACATGACTAATTCAAAAAATTTGAAATTAAGATGATAGTCAAATCATCTCGATAAAATTAATGTTTTAACGATTATTACAAAATTTGATACAAAATAGGAAAGTAATATTTTACTTTAAATTAAAGTTTTGTTGTAAAACAAGACTAACGTAGGAACAAAACAAGCCAAATAAATAAATAAATAAATAAATAAAGAGAAGAAAGTAGAAAACAAATGAACTCAATTGTTGGTATATATTATAAATGCATCATACACTATTATTTATTGGACATGGAATAGTGCATGTTACAATATAAAATTCAATAGCGGTGTATATTATAACATGAAATTCAATAGAAAGCTTATGATATTTGGTAACCTATGTAGGTTATGAATATCTACACTAAATAGTATATTTATAATATCTATTATATTATTTATTATTTTTTTAAAAGAATATATCTCTTACATTTATAAATATAAATATCTATTACATTTATAATAAGTTTGAAATTAAAAGGATAATCATATCATCCAAATCAAATTTAAAAATATTTATTAAACTATGAAAAGATTATAATGAAATAAAAAAAAATAATACTTTGGTTTAAATTAAATCTTAACATTAAGAGAATAATCAAATCATCTGATTCAAAATTAATATGCATGTGTGTGTATATATAATATGTTAAACCACGAGAGTATTATAACAACATTTTAAAAATTAATATTAAGAATTTTTTAACTAATAGAGAGGATTATCACAAAATTTTAAACAATATAGATATTTTTTGGTTTAAATTAAAATTATGAAAAAGTAATCAAATCATCCGAACAGAAATTAAAAAAATATATACTTTTTTTAAAGTAGGGGAGGTTTACCACAATTTTTTTTTAAAAAATAATAGAATTATATACATAAATTAAAAGCCAATATATGCTATCTCGAACATAATTTAAAAAAAAAAAATCAAAATTTAGAAATTTTCTTAAT
The DNA here is from genome assembly GCA_031780015.1 of Citrullus colocynthis. Taxonomy (NCBI): domain Eukaryota; kingdom Viridiplantae; phylum Streptophyta; class Magnoliopsida; order Cucurbitales; family Cucurbitaceae; genus Citrullus; species Citrullus colocynthis. The sequence goes on along the minus strand of QLSR01000100.1, from coordinate 1,237,267 downwards.
AAAAAAAACTAAATAAAATATTTGAATAAGAGGTTATTTATTATATTGGTAGTTTAAATAGTTCTAAAATAACTTTTTATCAACCCCATCGTAATTGAATTTATATCCTTGTTTTGAGTAATTCTAAAATTTAATTTATATAAAAAAAAGTAAATTACATAAGAAACTAACTTATATTTATACACTTCACTTTTAAAAACTAAAAATAAAAAATTAATGTCCATTTGTAATATATATATATATATGACAATTATTTAATATAAAAAATATATTTTTTAAAACTTTTAGAATCTGGCTTCATTTGAAAAAAGAAAAATATGAAAAGTAGAAAAGAAAATAAGTAGATTTAGTATTTATAAACTTAACTTTTAAAAATTAAACAGAGTTTAAATAGTTATGGAACTAATTTTAATTTCTCATGAAGCGTTAAAAGTTAGTTAAAAAAAATCAAATAATCATGAAAATGTTAAATAGTGATGAAACAGAACTTTAATTTTGATTTCACGAAAATGTAGAGATTGAAAATTCCAAATTACCATTACCCAATAACCCAACACGTTTTGTTAGTAAGTATGTAAAATTAACTTCAATGTGAGACGTTGGATTACCTACTAAAAAAGGTCATAAAAGTCAATGTCAAAACAAAGTTTGTTGGGTAGAAAATTTAAAAACATAAATTTGAAAAACAAAGATTTAATGAAAACATAGTAATAATAACATAAATTTTAAAGAAAAAACAATAAAAGTAGAAACACACGAATTTACGTGGAAAACTCTAAACATGGAGAAAAACCACGATCCACTAGAAAAAAATCTATCATGTGAAAAAATTGTTACAATCACATAAAATAATTCTATCTCCCAATCCCAATTACGGGAGTATTCTCTCAAATTTTGACTACTCATACCTTTTTACCACTCTCAAACTAGAGAACACAAAAAAAATTTAATTAGTATCAACATACTAAGCTTAAAGTGTTAGTAACTGAGATGACTTGAAACTAAAAGCATATGTTCCTTTTAGGAGTCTCTCACTTTCTTCAATTTTTCCACTGTAGGACAAATTGCACTTATAATATTTTACCAAAATCCAACAATATTTCATGTCTTGAGATGTGTATTTGGTAGCCAATTCAAAAATTTGACTCTAATTTAAACAACTATTTATAATGTGTTTGATACTATATATTTATAAATCATAAAACTAGTTATAGTTATCCACTAATATTTAGTTGTCAACAAACTATTACTAATTTATTTATGAGTATGATTTATGTTAAATAAAATTATATAATTATTATTTTGAGATATTATATTATTCAGGTTAAAATACCATTTTGGTCCCTATATGTTGGAGTTCGTTTAATTTTGGACCATGTTATTTCAAATGTCAAATTTTAGTCTTTGTATTTTTAATAAATCTTAAATTTAGTCACTCAAAGTTAATTTTTATCAAAATTGATTAAATAATCATAATAATTTTCATGCAAAGAAACACAATACGTGAATGTGAATATGTTTTCAAAATTCATAATGTAAATACTAATAAAAAAATAAAATGTAATGAAAAATCAACATTAAACTAGTAGTAGATACTAAATTTAAGATTTATGGAACTGAAATTGGACATTTGACTAAAATTGAACAAACTCCAAAGTACAATGACCCAAATAATATTTTAACTTATAATTTATAATACACAACATAATACATATTATATTTTTTAAAAGTAAATTGACTTATGATATAACATCACTACAACAAAAATAGGCTTTTATGACTCTAAAAAACAGTCATTACCACATTTCTTGACTCTTTTTTTTAGTCATTTAATCGCCCATCATCTAAAGTGTATAGATGACACATGAGAAATCAGTCATCGTTGATAGTTTCATGACTTCTAGGCACAGTCACCAATAAATATATATTGACATTTATTATAAGTCATGGAAATGGTGTTTAGGACAATTTTATACCGTCATTAGAAAATCAAAATGTTGACTTTTTTCTGTCAAATAAAGAGTTACGTTGACATTATACTTCTGTCATCGCAAAACAACTAATGACACATTTAAAATGTCAATAATACATTAACTATGACATTCTTTTAAGGTCATTTAATTTCATACCATGACTTTTGTCATATATCATAGAAACCATTACCACGATATACGTTATTACACCTGTGTTTCATACATGTTATTACACCTGTGTTTCCTTCAGTTTCAACACAAAATGTGTACACGAACATAAAAAGTAACTTTCATATATAATAATACAGTTCCAATTGTTAATACAAGGAAGCTAGCTAGTAATCAAACTCTAGGTACATCATTTACAAATTCAGTACTTACAACTAAGTGTTGGCATAATACCAAAAAATATATATACAACACCTATTTAAATATCTTGGTTGGTGGGCTTCCTTGCTCCAATGGCATTGTCCAGGAACCCTATGAAAGAAAAAACATTCATTTTAGAATTTGACTCAATACAAGTAAGCTTCGATGAACACTTTCAAACAAAAATTATGCATAGGATCACAATATAGCCACATAAATATATACTATATCACATTATAATCTCACTTTTTAACCTTAATAACATGAATAACCTCCAATCTTACCTTATACACTACTCTGCTAGAAAGAATAAGGGTTAATTGAATTGATTGCTTCGCTGAGGAGGATGAGGAGGATGAGGAGGAGCAGGGGGGGGCAAGTGAACATAGACAAATCCACAACAAAGACACTTTCAACGTCAATCAATGCAAATAACTATTTTCAACCAATTGTAATAACTATTAGGGAATTTTCCACAACATAGACAAATCCAGTGTCAATCGATGCTAATAACTATTTCGAAAGAATTCTAATAACTATAAGAAGAAATTAAGCCTACCTAAATCTAGAAATGTGAGCCAATATTTGAACTGAGGTCTTGACAATATAATCTAATTGAAATAAACGAATAATTGTAGGTTATGTGATATATACCTCTTAAGCACCAAAAAAGACTGCAACTTCAAAACTTCTTCCTCCGACCTACTTCTTCCACATAACATTGTTTTCAAAATATTGAAATACGAACTACAAATAAGATAAATATAGAAGAGTAAGAGTCAACCAAAATTATAAAGTTTAATAACAAGATCAACATAATACAAATCCAACAAAACCATAACACTTCCATCACCCCCATTTTACCTTTTTGCTAACAATCATTTTGAAAGTTTTTTTCTCTGATT
>QLSR01000100.1:1204692-1233571 GCA_031780015.1 Citrullus colocynthis | reverse complement strand
GGGTCCATCCAAAATATGCTACTTTTCGAATGATCAATAATGATCAAAGTCCAATGATTCCTACAAATTTAAAGAATCACAAAAAATCATATACAGTGCTCAAAATATAGTATAATGCATTTTATACAACATACCCAGAATTGTAAGGGAAGATGAGAAGTTGATTATCCAATCCTGCCATTCTCGAGGACAACAATTGAGCTCGAGATTCTTTGTTGGTTGAGATTGAGATGGAACCAACATCTAAAAACTTATACAAACTCAAAGTCTTTGATTTCTCCATTAGAAATGAGAATTGGGTACATGCACAGTTCGTATCTCAAAGTTTGTAAAAGGACACCTAAGCATGGCTTCTCAGCTCAAAACAAAGACAAAAAGTGCCGAAGAATTCTCCCCTAGCAACATACTGCTCTAACAAATTCCTATTTAAAAAAATCACTCCAGCAAGCCAACTTTATTTATACCACCTTCAGATTTAACGCAAGAAAAAGAAGGAATAACTTGATACCTTGGTGATGGCGTGGGTGAGGCGAGCGGTGATGAGAGTAGAGCGTTGAGGGTGAGACGATTTCGGATCTCAAATAAGAGAAGTTGTATCTTCTGCACCTATGAGTGAAATTTCGTTAGTCACACACTTATTAGAAAGCAAAAAAAATTACCCCAAAATCTAAAATGTTCGGCACTACTATAATTTTGACCTTCGTTGACAGCCAAAAAATGTCAATCTCATCCATCTTTCACCACATGAATTAGTATCAACATCATATCCAAAGTATATAAAGAATTATCAATAACAACCACGCAAAAATGTATAAAACATTATTAGTAGCTTCCAATGATAAAGCAAACCATTCACTCATAGTCTCATCCATCTCTTCACCACATGAATGGCCTAGAATCTTGTTATCTACAAGAAGATAAATATTTTGACTAGAATAATATTTACCTAACATTCCAAAGTGCTACATAGTTATTTGGAAAACTCCAAAAGCAATAAAAACATGCTCTTAAAGTCAAAATTTAGTTTGAAACTATATTTAGAGAGTGAGAACACTATTAACTCCTAAAGCAATAAATTCCATATGAACTATTCCAATGTCACAAACTATATCTGTCACACCAATTTGAATAGTAAATAGTAAAATTTTTACAAATCTACACCTCAGTAGTGACAATTCGAAACGTCAACAAATGACCTCAATCTTGCTAAACAATATCTGTAATCTACTCAAAACTTACAAATCTACACCACAACATCATAGGTAAACAAGCTATGAACCAAAATTTAGTGGGAAAAAGAACCTAACAAAGGAAATACAAAAGTTCCACCCAAAACTCTTACCTATAGCCACAACAAGCAACATCAATGACAAGAGACGAACCAAAAATGATCCTGAATCAACGCATGATAACAAACACAAGGGACTGTGCAAGAACCCAACACCAACACCCGAACAAAAAAAAAAAAATCCCAAACACCAAACCTCACTCAACAGCGGCGAAAAAAACAACATTAAATAAAACAACAATGTACCAAGATAATAGTAGAACCAACCAAAACTAAACTAGAAGAATAAAAATGTCGCACACCACAGAGAGAAGGCGAAAAAAAATTGAATCATTCACAGTGCAAGAACAACCAATTGCCAAAAAAAACCAATAAAATAGAGAACACAGGAAAAGTGGGCAAAATTTGAAAAATCCATACAATGTACCAAAACAATAGAACCAAAAAATGTCGTATAAAAGAGAAAAAAATTGAACCATCCAAAGAAAATAAATGGATAACTTTCGAAACAGAGAAAAATAAAGTGAAACTAAAAAATTCACATAAAAAAAAAACACTTCCCTGAGAAGCAAAGTGCAAATTCTACATACAAAAATAATTCTTTCAAAATAGAATATCAAATAAAAGGAAACATAATAGCAGTAAGTACCAACGAATCAGTATCTTGATATGAGAATAAAGTTAGAGAAAGAGGCCGTGCGTACCCAACAGTGCGGCGACCTGACGGTGAGGCGGCGAGCAGACCCAACAGTGCGGTGGCGGTAGCTTTTTGAAGAGGCTGTGCGTCTACTGTTCGGCGGTGGACGACCAGCGAAGGGCGTCGGCGACTGGGCTGCGGCTGCTACAGGGCTGCGGTTGCTACAGGGCTGCGGCTGCTACACGGCTCCGGCTGCTACACGATGAAGAAGAAGAAAATGCCGCCTGCTACACAATGAAGAAGAAGAAGAGAAAGAAATAAACCCTTGGTTTTCCTTCTTTAAATAATTATTATATATAAATAAATAAAAAAAAAACCCTACTTCCTTATCAAATATAATTATTCATTTTCTTTTTCTTTTTCCTCCATAAACCTCCTAAAATAAAATTACTCCTCCCAAATACACAATAAACTTTTAAATACACAGCAGTCTTCCCAATTTTTCCTAAATTGGATTTCTAATTCCTAAATCTCTTTCAATTCAAATAAAATCACATCGACTAAAATAAATCCAATTTCAAAATCTTAAATACTTAATTTAGATTGGATTATCTTAAATACCAAAAATTAAATTTTTACCCTTAAAGCTCGAAATAACTCCCATTAAGGCGGCGTTGCAGAGATCGACGACGGACGTTGAAGGTTTAGCTTTGTTTCTCGATTTTTAGAGAATGAATAAGATTAAAAATTTATTGAGCGCTATTAATATTTTTCTAATTTATAATTAAGATTAAAAAAATCACTTTTAGTCCATAAATTTTCATAGGAGTAACAATTTAGTCCTTGGATCTGGTCCGTTTGCGCCATCGTTGTTCATGGTTGCTACTTCTCAGCGTCGTTGTTCATGGTCGTTGCTCCTAACTGATGGTCACCGAAAAAGAAACATAGAGGCCAAACATGGGTTTCGTGAAGGGGAGAGAAGAGAGGAAATAAATTAGGGCTACCACTACAAGTCTTTTTCCTTTCTCCTTTTATTCTCCAAGTGAAAAGTGTCAAATAAAAAGAAATGGGAAAGTTGGCACCTCACTTCAATTTCAATTTCCCTCTAGTTTTTTTCAAAATTTTCAAGGTAAACCTAAATAAGACTAATTAATAATTAAAACTAATAAATTAGAAGTTATTTTAAATTAAAATGTTCAAGTTATTTGTTTTATGTAAAAATAAAAGTAAAATGAAAAAGAAAAAAAGAGGGAAAGTGAGAGGAGGGAAAGTAAAAAAAGGGGGGAAATGTGTTTGTGGGTAAAAATGTGAGATTTAATTAATTTTTACCCACAAATTTTAACTTCCCTCCTTTTCTCAAAATTTGAAATATTAAAAAATATTAATGACTATTAAAATTTGTCACTTTTTAATGACTGTTAATTGTAGTCACAATTTGGTGACACAAAAAAAAAGTCAAAATAGTAAAAAAAAATCCGAAAATTCACGTCTTTTCCCGCCAAAACCGTATTTTTCATTTTCTTACATTTAATGATTGTTTTTTTTAGTCATTAATTAATGACACAAAAAAACAGTCATCAATTCCAACAAATCCGAAAATCTCCGTTTTTTCCCGCCAAAAACGCGTGATTTTGGATTTAATGACTCTTTTTCACTTTCTCCTTCATTTTTGGCACTGTGCAAGAGTCATTGAATGTCAAATTTGTTGTAGTGCATATTGTATTTTTAAATGTTTTAGCCTTTATTTAATATAATTCTGCATTTTAAAATTTAAAATTTAAAATTTGATACAATGAGAACGTAAAAATGTTGTTTTCAGAATTTACACTATTTGGAACATAAAATCCAAAAACAGTTTTCACAAACGTAATTGAGTTGTCTGCCACACACCCATCTAGTGAACTTGATGAATTTAAAAACATAAAACATAATTTGAATTCTCTACCAAACATACCTTAATTTCTTCTCGAAAATTAAAGATTATATTTTAAATGAATTCAAGCAACCAGTAAAATAAATTTAAAAATGTTATAACAAAACATATTGTAGGAGTAATTGGACACATTTCTGTAAAGGAAAGAAGCTATTATATATACAAATATGTGCAGCGGCAGTTTGGCTGGCACCCAATATTATTGTATATTATATATTACTCTATGTGTAAAAGTGGTAGAGGATCCAACTTTAATCAATATTGATACGTTATAATTATAGATATAAGAATTTCTTCAAAGGTTTTACATTTTACATAATTGTTATTTTTTACTAATTTTGTGTTTTTAACTCATTTATGATTGAACATTTTTAAATAATTATGCACCACTTTAGTACAAATTAAATTGACAATGTCAAATACATAATCAAAATTACTGATTTCGAATTTATAATGTAGAAAAAAATTTGTTTATTTTAGCTTTTATGTTAAGCTTGGGTTTTTAAAGAATTTACAAAAAGTAAATTAAACACTTGAATTTTTAGTTAAATTTTAAAAATCGAAAATAAATTTAAGAAAATTATGGTTCTGATTGGTATAATTTGGTTTTTTATTTTAGAAAATTAAACTACTTCCTTTCAATTTCTTACCATCGTTTTTTATATTTTTAAGTAAAATAGTTGAATTTTTTTGCTAAATTTCAAAACAAAATTACTTTTATAGACTTTTTTTTTTTTTTTTATTTTTAAAATAAAATTATTTTTTTTTAATTTTTTTTTTTTTTTTATTTTTAAAATAAAATTATTTTTTTTTAATTTTTTTTTTTTTTTTATTTTTAAAATAAAATTATTTTTTTTTAATTTTTTTTTTTTTTTTAGTTTTAAAAAATTGGCTTGGTTTTTTAGAATGTTGATAGAAAGTAGATAATAAAACAATAAATTTAGAGATGAAATGTGTGTTTATAAGCTTAATTTCCAAAAATTAAAAAAAAAAAAAAAACTCAAATGATTACCAAACCAAACGAACCTACTTTTTCAAACTTTAATATTTTTAAAACATTGATGGAAAATAGAAAACAAAACAAAAAAACTTATAAAAAGAAGTAGTATTTATAAATTTATTTCTTAAAAACTAAAATATTAAACAATTATCAAATGGAGCCTAAATAATTATCAAATGAATTTTAATTTTTATTAAAAAAATCAAACAGTTAATTATCAGACAAACATGGAGGTTGAAAATTCTACATTAACGTTACCCAATGACCCAACCATATTACTAAAATTTCATTTTATCATTAAAAAAATTTATGAAACATTAAAAAATAAACAATAAAATGTGATTAATGTAACTCTTAGAAATCATAAAAGGTTAATTTATTAATTTAAATTTATTTTTCTTAAATATCTATCAAAATGGATATTGAAATTTGTGTAAAATTAAGGGATCCATATTTTGGTTGACAATCTTGGACACAACACGTTTTTGATACGGACGGATCCTTTAAAAAAAAGGCTAAAAGTATTATACTATAAGAAAGGAAAATAATAATAAAGAAAATTTAAATTCATCCATTAATCGTGTGTGAATGACACGGCGTAGGTCAGGTTCCCCACGCGCTCTCTCGTTTACATCATCCGCCAACTCGCTTCCACACGCGCGTTCCGCTGGGTCCTTCCACGACGGACACAGAATGTCCCAACTTTAGCTGACGTCATCTAAACGTCGCTTTGACGGCGTCCACCAATCTCGTAGGATTACCGTTGGACCGTAATCATTGAGGAGACGTCGCCGTTATCTTCCCACAGGGTGTTGCCCAGGTGGATATAAAGCCTCGTGTTTGGAGTGTGTTTTGTGTGGAAAAGACAATTCTGGTGGAATCCACGTGGCTTTATGTCATTAATTGGTTGACTTTTTTTTCTTTTTTTAATGAATCAGATAAAAAGGTATGTATTTTTGTAATGTAGTTTAATGTAGTTCATTGAAATCAGTGACGTGTCGTTCCATAATCCAAAGTATTGGGATTTTCTTTCTTTCTTTCTTTTCTGTTTCTTAATAACTCCTTTTTTTTTCCCCCTTCTTACTCCCACTTTTTACATAAATTCCTGTACCTTTAAAAAAGAAACATTAATAAATGCGTTTGCTATGTTTTTTTTCTTTTAAAAAAATCAATAATAGACGATTTTTTTTTTTGGGGGTGGGGGAGGAATTGAAATTTTTGACCTCTGGAAGGAGTTCGTAACGTACGAATTCATATATATCTTTTTAAATAATATTAGGAGGATGAATTAAACTCTTGATGTCTATATTTTGTAATTTGTTCGATTTTAATTTCTTGATTTTTAAATGTTTAGTTTTAGTCTCTATATTTTTAATAAATCTTAAGTTTAGTCCCTCGAAGTTAAATTCTATGGAAATTGATTAAATAATCACAATAATTTTCATGCAAACAAACACAATATGTGAATATTCTCTAAAACTTTATAGTAAAAATGTTAATAAAAAATAAAAGGTAATAAAAAAATTCAAACTAAAATTAAGATTTATTGAAAATATAGGGACTGAAATTGAAGATTTGAAAACAAACTCTAAAATATAGGGATCAAAATAATATTTTAACCTAAAACTTTTTATGTGTACATGTCTAAAACAATTGAATAAAACAATTGAATTATGTTTAAATTTGTTGTAAAGTACTAAACTCTTTCATTATGTTAACATTATAATATTAAACTCAAATGAACACAACTTCATAGTTGAGGCATTTGCTTAGATTCAAAATTTGACTAACATTTGTTGTAAAAAAGGATAAGATAATATTACAATATTGGATTTAGGATAGACAAATATTTCTTATTGTTGGCTGAACATTTTGATCTTTAATTTATTGGTGAATCTTATAATATCCTAATCATTTAAATTATGTGCAAGTTATGGGTAGGTTCATATTTAAGAGCCCTTTTTCTTTTGGAACATTTCTTTACTATGTAACCAAAGGTAATTGAAATTTAGAAAACTAATTTTAATTAACAAATATTCCAAACGACACGCTAAACATATTTTAGTGTGTGTTGGAGACTATTTTTTCACCAATATTTTTTTAAAAAAAAATTAAACACTTTATTCTATAATTAACATTAAAATAAAAATAAAAGCTGCTAGTTAGGCAATTAACATTAGCAGCGCCTCATCAATGGTATGTTTGGAACTGATTTGCAAAAATAATTCTATTTTAGAATTGTGAATGTTTATTTCCTTCAAAATTATGATCTAAATTATTAATGTGTCTATCTTTTTGTCTTAATTTAAAACAATGTATTAACATAAATTCAATTATTAACGTATAATATTATTAAAACATTTAAGTCTTAAAATTTTTTTAAGGGGTCATTATTCTCTTTCTTCTTGTTAACATAGATATATGGAAGAAGGGGAAGTAGAGGGCATTGAAGAAGAGATGAATAAAAAAACAGAAAAAAAAAAGGAAAATGTTAGGTCATAGAGGGAGTGGAGGAGAGGGATAAATTGAAGAGGAAGGTGGTGGAGTGTAGATAAAGTTTTTATTTATATGCTAATGGTAAGAGCTTTTTTATTATTTTTTAATGTCAAGGTACTAAATGCAATTTTCAAAAGTTTTAAAGGTACGTTTGTGAAGGACTTAGCAACAAGAAAATAGAAGCAATTAGGATCTAAAGGCACGTTTCAAATCACAAACACTTCATGGACAACTTCCAGAGTCTTCCTTGTTATCCTCATCAATATTGAGTTCAATTTGGAGCTATAAGATGAAGAACACAGTGGTTTTTTCAGCTATGAAAAGGAGAGAGTTTTTGCATAAATTAGCTACAAGGCCAACCCATTCTTCAAATTCTCTCTTCTATTTAAAGAAGATAGCATGCGAAACACAAGAGCATGCATTAAGCCAACAAATTGGTTGAATAAGGTATTGATTAAGCTAAGGAAAGATGAAGTTGAAGAGGAGGTTTACACCTCCTATATAGTGGATATTTCCAACATTTTGGATAAAAATGGAAAATCAATTTCATAAATTGGTTTTAATCAAAATTAATTTATAAAATTAATTTTATATATAACTAATTTAATATATAATTAATTTAAATTAATAATTAATTATATTAAATTAAAATTTTCACTTTTCCTGGCAAATATCGATCCAATGAATTTTTATTCATCCTAAAAAAATTTGAATCACATCTAAATATTTTCAATTCTTCAATTTCGTATAATACATAATTAAATGAACAAACCATAAATATTGCTCCATCACCGAATTCAAACATTTCAAATTCACTCAATATATAATTCTAAAATTTAGTCCATGAGCTAACAAGGGGATCTAATGGACCTACAGATCATGAGCTCCAACGATTTGAAATTAACCAGCTAAACTCTTTAACCTAGTTAATTAATATTCGTTAACTACCGAGTCACTCCACTAAAGCCTAGTAGTTGCACTCTCTTCACTATAGATATATTTATGTCCACTTGATATAACCATAATAAGTAAGTCGATCCTTCATAAGTTGTTCGTAATTACAGTTGGGTCAAAATTACCATTTTACCCTCGTAATTACATCTCGTTCCTTAAGTCCCACTAATCCTCTAATGAACAATCAGTTTGTGGTATAACCAGCAAACCTAGTCCCTCTCGGGCCAATAAGAGGGTGGGGCCCCTTGTTCAAGTCTCAAATTAGTACTTAAGGGAACAACTTATCTACTATCCTAATAGGTAGGAGTGAATTCCATCTTGTAAGACTATGTCTCGAGCTATCTGTCTAATCTTATCCTTAAAATAGGAGGCATATTGATTTGGCGTTCTCGGGTCACTCTCACATATGCAGATTAAAAGATAATCTCAAATAGACAAGAGTTCATAGTTAGCTCAGGATTAAGATCGAGTTATCTAAGTCATTAGATTTGAAATAATCAGTTTTAACAGTAAACGGTGTTATAAAGCAAAAGTGATTATTTCATGGTCCGGTCTTATGCAGACTCATTGCACAGGATGTCCCCACTCACATGTCTTTACATGTACGATATAGGATCACATCACTTTTATCAAATACAAAGTGAGCTACATCCATAATGTTCCCAAGACAAGATACCCAGCCTTGTCCTTGTACTATAGACCGTTTTGGCTAATTACTTAAACTTGATCCACTTTTATGTCTATACATAAAATCTAAGCATACATATTATAGCCAAGGATTCTTAGTTTATTGGATTTAATAGATGCAATTCATATATTCAATAACAACTTTACTAAATAAATCTCGATAACAATTTTATTGAGAATAAGTTATAATTTTACAAACAATGAGTTTTAGAACATAAAACCTAATAATTTGAAATAGGGTAGTAACAATTTTTGTCTATATACTAATGGTAAGAGTATTTTTTAAGGCTCTTTTCATATATAGCAAAAGGAACCAAAATATTTACAAACATAGCAAAATTTCACTGTTTATATGCCATAGACTGTGGTAGATCACAATAAATTATTATCTATGTCACGATAGACACAGATAGCAATTTATCGCAATCTATCCCAGTTTGTCACAGATGGACTTTGTATTTTGCTATTAGTTGTAAATATTTTCAACAATTTTGCCATAAGATAATTTTCCTATTTTTTAACCTTTTTCTAAAGTTTAAAGGCATTATTGAGACTTTTGAAAGTTCAAGATATTTATGAAACAAAGTATTGACGGTTTCCATATTGATTTTCATACTTAACTAATATGTAAGAGTATTTTTTGAAAATTTTAAAAGTATATGGATATTTTCAAAACAAAGTATAAATTTTAGGATATTATTATACTTTAGTTGCGTAAGTAACTAATTAATTAAATTATCAACATAAAAAAAAACTTTTTTAATACAAAATTCAAAAGCTAAAACATAATGTTTGAAATTTAGGAATATTCCATGAAACTATACTTTTTTAATACAAAATTCAAAAGCTAAAACATAATGTTTGAAATTTAGGAATATTCCATGAAACTATGAGATAATTAAAATCATATTATACCTTAAATTGGTTATCAAATCAAGCTGAAACTATGAGATAATTAAAATCCTATTATTTAAGCTAGTTTGATAGTCATTTTACTTATAGTTTTCTATTTTTGATATTAATATTTGTTTTCTCACAAATCTTTACTACAATTTTCACTTTTATTAAAGAAAGTTTGAATGCTCATCCAGATTTCAAAAACAATTTTTTTAGTCTCTTCAAAACCTCTCTCTATATATAGTCACAGTTGTTTTGCTAGATGAAATATATACAAAATTTCAATTAAGCTTTCGTATTGTAACAATTTCATTTTTTATTTTTGTTTTTGAAAATTAAGTTTATAGATACTACTTCTACTTTCAAATTTATTTCTTTCTTATCTACTTTTTACCAATGATTTAAAAAACCAAACCAAAATCTGAAAACTAAAAAAAATTAGTTTTTAAAAACTTGCTTTTGTTTTTGAAATTTAGCAAAGAATTCAACTATTGCACTTAAAAGAGGTGCAAATCAATGTCAAAAATGGAGAAGAAATAGAATTAACTTTAAAAAAACAAAAACAAAAAATGAAATGACTACCAAACAGGACCTGAAGAGTTTATAGTTGATTAATCATATATATATATATATATATATATATATATATTAAAAGAAATGTTTTTACTATAAATAAATAGGTAATCACAAAATGTTTGCAAAATTTATGTATATTTAGACTGTCTGATTAACCTAGTTCCTCGTGTGAGAGAAGAATTTTCCATTCCTTTGTTGCCCTATTTTATTAGCAAATGTCTATATCGTCCTTTGTCAATGAGACAACAATTTTAATATAAGTGTACAATTTAAGTTGTATCTCTGATAAAATAGTGGTAATGTCTATTAGTTAATTAAAAAAATTATAATTAATTAAATTTCACTATTTTTCATCTCTATTAAAATTTATTTTGCAAATTCATTTGGGAATTTTCAATGGGTAGCAATTTAACAATATGATTTTGGAAGCATGTTTTCAACATTTCAAATTTTTCATATATGGCAAAACTTTAATTTTGATATTTTGTTTATTCATTTTTCCAAAATGACCCTATAACAATTTCTAATTTTTTTTCCTTCTTCTATCTTTTTACAACTTAAGAATTTTTTTTTTTTAGAATTACAATTTAAGAAGTTTTACGTACTTTCTTCCTTGAAAACTTGAATTGGCCCATTTTTTTTCTTTCCGTACTCTGTTTCTTCTAATTTTTCTTTTCTTTTCTTTTTTGACTTTTTTATTTTAAAAAAATTCTCCTAATAACAAAACTTGAATTTGAGCTGATTTTATTTTATTTTATTTTAATTCACTATATTTTCTTTTTATCCTTTAATTTTTTTCTTGGGAAACTTTTTTAAAACTTGATGTTTTTCTTTCATTCTTTCTTTTTTTTTTAAAAAAAAATTTCTTCCTATTTCTTTCCTTCTTTGCTATATCATTTTTTCATACTTTTTTTTTTTAAAAAATAATTTGCTTTCATTTTTTTTTTACAAGAGTTGAACTACGAGTTCTGTCAACAGTGATTGTCCTACTATGGACCTTATCTTTTTGGGTAGCCTGAAAGTTTTGGATTTAAGCCAACAAGTACCCATAAGGAAGATAGTAAATCAGATATCAATCACCAAGTACCTAGTATCAATCAATGTGTGTATCGTTATAAAATATATCAATAATATATCAATCAAGTGTATCAACAAATATAAACATGTATATCATTATAAAGTATATCGATAGTATATCGGTCAAGTGTATCAGTAGTATAAATGAGTGTAATATTATAAAGTATATAAATAACAATATATTGATCAAGTGTATCAACAGTATAAACGTGTGTATCATTATAAACTATATCAACCATATATCAATCAAGTGTATTGACAATATAAACATGTATATATCATTACTACGGTTGACAATAGGGGCGGGGCGGGGCGGGTGGGGGTTCCCCGTCTCCACCCCCGTGGGGGAATTTACCCCCAACCATGCCCTTGTCCCCGCCATATGTAGATAGGGATGGAGGCAGGGATTTTCCATTGGGAAAACGGGTCCATACGGGAATCCATTCTCTAAGATAGGGTGAGAGTGAGAGCGAGTGAGACGGTGAGAGCGAGCAAGACGACAAGAGCGTGCAAGAATATAAGAGAGAGCGAGAGCGAGATATATATATATATATATAAACAGGTAGTTGGGATAAATGAAGGGGGGGGGTTGGGGCCAGGGTGGGAATACCCTCCCTGTCCCCGCCCCATCCTCCGACTAGTACCCGGAGAATGTCCTCGGTCTGAGCCCCATCCCTGTTCAAACTGGGGATTCCCCGACCCGATCGGGGCAGGGCCTCTGCGGGTTTTTTTGCCAACCCTAATCATTACAAAAAGTTAAAAATACAAAAAGTTAAGAAAAGGTTAAACAACGTATCTTTGCCGATCCATAATTTCAGCAAAATCTCTACTCGAACCGATAATCTTCTCTTTGTAGTCTTCTTTTTCCAAGAGAACTTCCTTGCTATGACTCTAGCAAGAATTCGGTTTTTGGGAATCGCTTCTTGAAAGAATAAAAGAAGAAAAACTTTCTTAGAACATTTTTCTAAGAAAATTGGGAGAATTTCTAGAGGAGAACTTTTAGAGTAATCGCAAAGATTATTCTTGTAGAGTGTGTGTGTTCTATGAGGGTTCCTAAAGGCCCTATTTATAGAACTCTGTGGGTTACTCTTAGTCTTATTAGGATAGTCTCTGTAGAGATTTTAAATTAAATATTTAATAATATCTAATATTAATAAATATCTATCCAAATAATATCTCATATTAAATGGTTTAAAATATTTAAATCTCATTCAAATATTTATTTTCTGCAGAATCTTTAATTTGGATCCCATCCAAATTAAATAATTAATTATTTGAATATGATTCAAATTAATTAATTAATTATCGATCTATTTATTTATATGGATTTCATCCAAATAAATAATTAATTATTTGAATCATATTCAAATAAATTAATTCTCCATATTATAAAGTTTATAATTTGAATCCTATTCAAATAAACTTTATAATAAATCATGTAATTAATTGTATCCAATACAATTAATATTTTCCCTTATAAATCTGAACATTTCAAATTTTTCTTTCAACATAGTTGATCCTTGTTGGTTCGTGGTGAGCTAGCAAGGGGATCTTATGGATCTACATATTATAGTTCTAATTATCCAAGATTAATTAATTAAATTATTTAATTAAATTAACCTTCATTCATTAACTACAGGGCAAACCACTATAGACTTGTAGTTGAACTCTTATGCACTGTAAGACAAGTTGTGTCCATGGATATAATTAGTATAAGCAAGTCGATCCTTCACAAGTTTTTCATAATTACAGCTAGGTTAAATATCCGTTTTACCCCTGTAATTACCTCTTATCCTTAAGTACCACTGATTTCTGTAATGAACAATTTGTTTATGATCCAACCATAAACTAAGCCCCTCTCGAGCAAGTGAGAGGGTGGGGCCCCTTGTTCAAGACTCGAAATCAATACTTAAGGGAACTACTCATCTACTTACCCTATTTGGAATGAGTGAATTCCATCTTGTGAAGTTATGTTCCCAACTCCTCATTTAGTCAAATCCCCAAAATGGTAGGCTTATTGAGTCGGCAACTCGGGCCACTCTCACCCATGCAAATCAAAGGACCGATCTCACAGACAGGAATTTCATAAGCCACTCACGATTAAGATCGAGTCGCACATGATTATCCTATGAAATATTAATCTCATCAATTAACGAATTTACAAAAGGAGATTAAATAATTCGCGATCCGGTCTTATATAAACTCTTTGTATAGGATACTCCCACTCACATGTCTCCATATGAACAGTTTGAATCAAACCATTTGTAACTATTACAAAGTGGGTCGTATCCATAGTGTCACCAGGATAAGGCACCCAATCTTATCCATATACTATAGACCTTTAGGTTATTTCTTGAACATGATCCACCCGTATGTCAATGACATACATGTTCACGACTTCATGCAATAACCTTGGATTTTTCGTTAATGGATAAGCTAATATTGCATAATTAATAATTAAATTAACTAATCAATTACGAGGCTTTAGGGCACAAGTCCTAACAATCTACATTATGTCAATCAAGTGTATTAGTAGTATAAATGAGTGTATCATTATAAAGTATATCAACAGTATATCAATAAAGTTTATTAGGAGTGTCATTATAAAGAATTAATCAACAGTATGTTCGTCAAGTGTATCAACAGTACAAGTGAGTGTATCATTATAAAGTATATCAACATAATTTTAATAAAGTTTATTGCCAATATATTACCAATATATTAGTATTATATTTCAACATCTATCATCAACTGAAGTATATTTTTTCTAAAAAAGATTAATTGATTGAAAAATATTGTATTTATTTCAAATAAATTGGTTGAATTTTTTTTTTTCAAATTACTTGGAGAGAGGAAAAGTAACAAAACATGAATGAAATAAAAAATTTTAGTAAATTGAACAGTGAAAAGACATGAGTGTATCAAACATCAATCAATAGATACTTGAAATAACACATGAGTGTATCAGACCTAATATATGAGTTTATCAATGATATATCAGACCTAAGATAGTAGTATATTATTAAGTGTATCAAGTGCATCACGTGTATCAGGTGTATCAAGAGTTTATCAAGTGCATCACGTGTATCAGGTGTATCAAGAGTTTATCAAGTGCATCACGTGTATCAGGTGTATCAAGAGTTTATCAAGTGTATCGGGTATATCACGCACGTGTATCAAGTATATCAAGTGTATCAGGTATATTAGGTATATCACGCGGGCCGAGCTTGTTTTTCTACCATTTTTTGCAAAAGTAATAAGTTAGGGCTATATACCTAATTAATGTATTTTGTTTTGCTTTTTTTGCAAGTGCTCCAATTCGTTTTATAATTATTTTCAATTAGTTAATAGGCATTAACTCCAAAGACTAAAAATGAGTATTTAGTAAAAAATCGACGTTAAAAATGTTGGAACCTAGGGACTAAATTGAAATAAACTCAAGTCTAAGGGTAAAATTGTAACATTTTGCAACCTAGGAACTAAATTGAAATCAAACTCAAGACTTAAAAACTAAAAGTATAACATTTTGAAACATAGAGACCAAATAAAAAATAAACCTAAAATTTAGAGACGGAAAAAATATTTTTCTCTAGAATTTAATTAAGAATTCAATTGTTTAGTTAGGAAAAGATAATGAAAATTATAATTAAAAAAAAAAGTGTCAGAAAACATAATTTTAAAAAATAAAAAAATAAAAAATCAAATAATTATTCAACAAAGTCTTAATGTTTGAATTTTAATGCAAAAATCATTTTATTTTATTTTTCCTTTTGTAATTGTCATTCTTCAACCTATGATAAAGCTACATTCCAAATACTCGCTTTCACCCAATTGATTTCATTATACGTCTTCGAGTCTAGGGCAGTTAGAACAATTAGATTGGCATAAAATTATACACATTTTATAAGACATAATATTAAAAGTTTGAAGTCTTAATCACTACAAAATAAGATAATGATAGACTTTTTTTTTTTTTTTCCCTCTTCCTCCTCTCCCTTTTGAAGTTCAAAATGTATTTAACAACTTAGACGTAGAAACAAAATTTGTACTTAAAGCATCGAAGCAACATAATAAAGAAGAGGAAGCTACCGGGCCAAGAAAACGACACTAAACAAATAAACATTTGGACCAAGAGGATGAAGTGGGCTTGAAAAATGACTAACTTGGCTTAAAACCAAATTAGCCCAATCAGCCTCGGCCAAAGCCCAACATATCATGCATCTCTTGAGCGATATGGACATGGGCTTCAAGAACAAGGAAGAATTGGCCTAAAGCCGATTCACAACGCCTATCGAGTTAAGTCTTACTCCTAAAATGTTGTCCTAGAAGAAAAGATAATATTTGCAGACCCAGGGTAAAATCCTAAAGAGAGAAGGATTTGGTGACCCAGCTCTATAAACGAGGAAGTAAGAAGGCAAAAAATTTAAGTTGTCTCTCCGCCAATAATAACCTCATACTAAAAGTAATCTTTAAACTTCCTGATTTAAGCATTAGAGTGTGCGTGCCTACACCACATCGATGTGTAATTCTTCCTAACTTTCAAATGATCTCCCCAAGATACAAATTTATTGTTGCTGCCACTTTGAGGCCAAACCATTTTTTATGTTCAAATTTTGACATCAACAAAAGATTATGATTAATTTTATAAAATTGTTTACATATCATATTTAAATGTCAAATTGAGTGTAATTCAAGTGACAGAAGGTTGGATTATCCTTCTCCTCATCATGTTAGTTTTTTTGGGAAATTATCTTAAATGGCAAATTTGTTTAAAATATTTACAACTAATAGGAAAATACTCCATCTATTCGCGATAGATCCCGATTTATTGCAGTTTATCAATAATAAAATTTTACTATATTTGTAAATATTTTAATTCTTTTTGCTATATTTGAAAATAAAAACTATTAGCCCCACACGAGGTTTGTGAATAAGTGATTGTCTGATAATGAGCAAGGAATGTCCGTCTTTCTGCTAAACAGGATGTATTAAACTCATAATTCATTAGATACTTTTTATGAATGTCAACTAAGTATCGTAAGTAAATTACTCCTGGTTGTTCAATCATTTGATAACCAGAGTCGTTCTTTGATAAATGATCACTATGAGCATTATTTTTATTATTTTTTTTAAAGTAAATTATTACGCAGCCGAACAAAGCCAAAAGTAGGGGACCCTCTATTTCCACTTTCAACAAACTTTACTTTTGTTTTTCTTTATTTATTTATTTTTCCTCCAAAGAGAAGGCCCCTCCTAATAGGGTCTGCGTTGACCTGCCATTGACCTAATTCACCTTCCCCACTCAAAATCAAAATTCGGGAGAAAAAAAAAAACATTTTAAAATTCATATTTTGTCAAAATTATTTTTTATAATTTATTTTTAAGAAAAAAATAAATTTTTAATCTTTACATTTTGATCTAGTTTCCTCTTAATCCTTAAATATCAAAATATTACACTTTTAATAATTAATTTTTTTAGTATGATTTTAATTTAATCTCTAGATTTCATACTGTTACAATTTTACTTTCGAAGCTTGATTGTTATCTCAATTTGGTACTTAGGTTTCAAAATTTACATTTATAATATCAATTTTTTCACTAATACTTACTTTAAGCCTCTACTATTAACGTCTATCAATTAATTAATTAAAAAATTAAAATTAATTAAAATTTAGTATTTTTCATCACTATCAAAGTTAAATTTAAAATTTCACTTTATAATTACTAGCTATAATACACGTGCATCACACGTGGCAACAAATCTTTTGAATATCTATATTGTTGGTGAAATTTCAATACCAAATGAATTTAAATTTTATTAAATTCAAATAATAAATATCTTACTTTAGAATTAAAATAATAAAAAAAAGTTAATGGGTGCCAAAATGATCATAGCTGAAATGGCATAATGCTAATACTCTCAACCTCAAGGTCTAAGGTTCCACATTTAAATTTTGAATCAATATACTTTTAATGAGAGTTCAAATCGCATGAAATTAAGAAGTAATAAAAAAACATTCATTTGGCACATCAAAAATGAAAGAACTTTATGTAATTTCTCACAAAGAACCATGGAAACATTGACCTAAAATATAGAATAATGTATGAAATTGTCGCACTCTTTACGTTCCATTCTTCTATTGTGTTGAATCAACTTTGCAACTAGTATATCTCTAAATTCAAAATAATCACCATTTTTAACACTCCATCTTCAACCTTAACATTTAATTTCACATCCCTTCTTCTTCCCTTTTCTTCATTCAAACCTATTTCAATTTATTCTCTTCTGACCCAATTCTTGTTTCATTTGCTTCTTATAATTAGGAGAAGATCCATTTGGTAAATTGAAAATTAAAAAAAGATTTCTCTACCTCATCTCTTTTAAAAAAAATAATTAAAATGAAATTAATTCTCCTACTAATCAAAATTTGAATTTGAAAATAACACGAATATTTATTAGTTTGGAAAACAAATCTACTAATCAATAATGAATCAAAATTTGAACTTCACAATACTATGAATATCTATTTTTTTTCTTAAATATATCTACTGACGAGCAATAATGGATTCAAAATTAAATTTACAGATAACAATCAAACTTTCTCGTAAGAAAATAAGTTTATGAATTATTGCAACTTCATTCAGGCCATGTTTAAATGTTTCTCTATGAAGAACGAAAACTTATATTATTATTTCAAACTTCTTTCTATCATATAACATTATGAAAATGGAGCTGGGAGGCCAAAGAAAACCATAAAAGTTTGTAAGAAGATTGCGTGAAGGCCGAAAAGAAAAAAAAATGTGATATCTTTCTTTGTTGGAGTTGCACATTTATGAAAAAAATATGAAATTTAATTCCTAGCTAATCAAAATTTAAATTTGAAAACAATTACAAATATTTGTTAGCATAGAAAACAATCTACTAATCAACAATGAATCAAATTTTAAAGATACTACAAATATCTAATTCTTTTTCAAATATATCTACTAATAAATAATAATGAGTCAAAGACTAAAAATTGGAGATAACAACCATACCTTTCGTTGAAGAAAATAAGTGTATAGATCATCACAACTTCATTCTGGCATGATTCAATATTTTCTCTACGAAGAACGAAAACTTCTATCATCATTCCTAAATGATTTCTATCACATTCTAGAAATGGAGACGGGGTAAAGAAAAATTGAAAAGTTTGTTATTCTTTGAAAAAAGGTTTAGTTATTATGTGAAAAGATGTGTTTTATTTGTAAATGATGTGTTAAAGAGGACTCTATGAAAGGGTGAAAAGGTGTGATATCTTTTATTACTATTATTATATTTTTTGTTGGAGTTGTACGTTGAAGTGAGGGCAAAGGAAAATAGGAATGGTGTGTATTGAAAAGTTGCGAAGGTAAAATGAGAACTATGAAAAGATTCAAGGGCAAAAAGGGAATGTAAAATTTTCCCCTTTTTGCCTTTTTAAATATAGCATAGATTTTAAATTAGTTAATATACACTAACGCAAAAACTAAAGTGAACATTTAGTGAATGTTGAAAATGAAACTAAATTGAAACAAATCTCAAATCTCAATAATAAAATTTTAACATTTGAAATCTATAACTAAATTGAAATTAAAGTCAAAACTTCTGAATGTATAACATTTTGAAATTTAAAAGTAAATAGAAATTAGACCTAAAATGGAGAAATAGCATTTTTTTTCTATTTTAAATTTTTTTTTTTTTTAAAAAACAGTTTGTCTTTTAAAGCCAGTTGTTGCATGGGGATGGGAGGTCTGGTTCAGGTTTGCTCTGTGGGGACCCTAACACTAACATATAACTTGAGAACCACTTTTCTTTTTCTTTTTTTATTTTTTTTTCTTGTTTGAAATATAGCATTCTTCATTTCAATTTGCAAAACAATAAATGTGTTTTTTGTTAGTGCATTTTCAGTTTCAAGAGAATAATAATAATAAATGTTTAGTCGGACTCTTAAATAGTATTTTTTTTTTTCAGTCAATTATACTTTCCACCATAATAAATTTAAGTTTTCATTAAGTGAACTGTCTAAACAAATAGACAGTGATATTTTGCTATATTTGAAAATAATTTCATGCACAAGACAAGAAAATTAAATATAATGAATAGTTGTCATACTATTAAAAGATAGAAATCTTGTAGATGGTATGAAATGTTGTGGGCAAAATTAGCACCGGCCCATGGTTGAGCCTAAGTGAGCTTAGAGAGAGCTCAGTACACTTGTGAGAGGTAAATTAAGTGGAGTTAATGAGCCTAGGAGAGAGCTCTCAGATAGAGTTAGGAGCCTAGGAGAGAGCTTAAGATGACCTGCTGGAGAGCCTAAGTGAGCTTAGAGAGAGCTTGGAACCATGAGAGGTAAATTACATGGAACTAAGGAGCCTAGGAGAGAACTCCCAGGTGGAACTAGGAGCCTAGGAGAGAGCTCCAGATGACCCATGGAGAGCCTAAGTGAGGTTAGAGAGAGCCTAGTGGACACATGAGAGGTAAATTAAGTGGAGCTAGGAGCCTCGGAGAGAGCTCAAGATGACCTATGGGAGAGCCTAAGTGAGCTTAGAGAGAGCTCAATAGATCAGTTGGAGGTAAATTTAGTGGAGCTAAGGAGCCTAAGAGAGAGCTCAAGATGACCCGTGGAAGAGCCTAAGTGAGCTTGAGAGAGCTCAGTGGACCTGTGAGAGGTAAGCTTAAAAGAGCCAAGGAAGTTTAGGCGTGAGAAGTCTCCTAAGCTTAGAGTAGCTTAAGTAAGCTCAGAGGAGCCTAGGAGAGCCCGACTGAGCATAGAAGCCGATCAAATAACGAAGAAACAAATAGATTTAGATAGGAAGCAACATAAAATAAACCAAATTTGATACCCGAATACTCGGTTTGATAACCCGCTACTAATTCTTCTAAGATTAGCACAGTTAATAATATCAGCCCAGGTATTAATTACACGACCTTGAATAGTCAACAAAAAACGTTGAGAATTTAAGTGGTGTTTTAGTTGTAGTAAGTGTAATCGCTTAAATAATTAACTTAACGGTTTCAAGGATTAAAGAAGGGGTATTATGACCCTCAACATTGGTTACATTTTACTACCCTATAAGAATGACCATGACCATTGGTCGAAGGTACGCCTAAATACGCTAAGAATACTTACTTTCTCTATTGTCTAGTTACTCAGAAACACAAGACTGACTTGAGCTTCGGAGTGTGTGTGGCTAGACACCACACTGGTATTCATTTTCTTTTGTTTTGCAGGCACCCGGATGAATCTTCTTCGTAAAAAACAAATTTACGGTTGATTTATTTTTTGACATCAACAGTTGGCACCGTCTGTGGGGACGATTTTACTTGTGTCTTACCACTGAGATTTCAAGTCGACACCATAAGTAACAACATGAATTGTGAGAACTTGATAGAAGATATCAATGATGAGTTTGATTGCGATCATCACCCGAGAAGGACACCTGTCAAGATCAGAGTGTCACTCAGATGGAAACCCGTTAGCTGATGGAAAAACTTACCAATGACTATGTCGCTTTAGCAGATAAGGTGAAAAGACTATACTAGGGTTTAAGTAAAATCCTGGAGCTACTCAAGCGTCCCAATCTTATCATGGAAGCCTTGACAAAGGTGGCTGAGGAGTACCCAGATGGTAGCCAACGTCAAGAGAAGCAGAAGCGAAATCAGTTGGCGCAGGTAAATCAGGACACTACTCCTATGGTTCGAAATTAGGCCAAGGGAAAGGCTCTAGTGAATGAAGAGGTTGGAGAATCCCAAACTAGAGGCCCACGACCGGTGGATAGGTTGACTCTAGGTGGAAACGACAAAAGAACATCGCATCTGAACCTAAAGAAGAAACTGACTGAGGACCATCAGTCTAAGATGCAAACTTTTTCGAGTTGGTTGCCGGACAAAGAGCACACCACGACAGTCACAAGACCGCCAAGAGCAATTGACAAACCGAAAGGCTGAGCAATCAGGACGATCTGATTTGGGCACGAACTTGGGAGAGCTCATTAATCAAAAGCGGAAAGTTCAACTGATGGAAGACGAAGAGGTTGAGAACCAACCATAGTTGATCGAGTTGCAACGTATCTAAAACCAATTGGGGGACATGAAGCGAGCACAAGATCATGAAGGGCTAAACCTAGAGATTCTGTTGGATCAAGTAGATCCACCCTTCACTAACGAAATCATGCGAGAGGAGGTTCCCTAAAGTTCAAGCTACCAGTGATGAAGGCATGCGACGATACAAGAGACTTGGTGGAACACTTAAACACATTATCATGGATGAAGCTCCATGGAGTCCGAGATGCAATCAAGTGTCAGGCTTTCTCATTCACGCTTGCTGGACCTGCCCAAAAATGGTTTCGCAAGCTTAAAAGGAAGTCAATAGCCTCGTTCCGTGAGTTGGCTCGTTCTTTCATCACCCAATTTCTTGGAGGACGAGACTAGAGAAGCCACCAACTCACCTTCTTACAATTAAGTAAAGGAGGCATGAGACACTGTGAGAATACGTCTCAAGATTCAATAGTGAGGCACTCCAGATCGAAGGCTATATTGATGGGGTAGCTCTGACTGCCACAATTATCGGGTTCAGGGATAAACAATTCCTATGGTCACTAGGTAAGAAAGCTGCTACAAGTTATGTCGAGTTCCTAAGTCATGCACAGAAGTATATGAGTGTAGAAGAGCTATTTCGCTTTAGAGGAACTGCAGAAGAGAAGAGTGTTCGAGGAAAAGTGTTGGGATTTGTGCCATAAAGCCTTGTAATTGATTAGTTAATTAATTTAATTATTAATTATGCAATATTAATTTATCTATTAACGAAAAAATCCAAGGTTATTGCATGAAACCTTGAACATGTATGTAGTTGACATATGAGTGAATCATGTTCAAGAAATAACCTAAAGGTCTATAGTATATGGATAAAGTTGGGTACCTTATCCTGGTGACACTATGGATACAACTCATTTTGTAATAGTTACAAGTGGTTTGATCCAAATCGTTCATGTGGCGACATGTGAGTGGGGGTATCCTATACAAAGAGTTTGTATAAGACCGAACCGTGAAATATTTAATCTCTCTTTATAAATTCATTAATTGATGAGATTAATATTTCATAGGATGATCAAGTGCGACTCGATCTTAATCTTGAGTGACTTACAAACTCTTGTTTGTGAGGTCGATCCTTTGATTTGCATGGATGAGAGTGGCCCGAGTTGTCGGCTCAATAAGTCTACCATTCCTTCCTAGATAGGGTAAGTAGATGAGTAGTTCCCTTAAGAGCTGATTTTGGGAGGGACTAAGTTTATGGTTGGACCATAAACAATTGTTTATTAGAGAAATCAGTGGTACTTAAGGATATGAGGTAATTACAGGGGTAGAATAGACATTTGATTTAGCTGTAATTATGAACAACTCATGAAGGATCGACTTACTTATACTGATTAGATCCATGGACACAACTTGTTCTACAGTGCATAAGAGTTCAACTTTGGGTCTATAGTAGTTTGCCTGGTAGTTAATGAATGAAGATTAATTTAATTAAAGAATTTAATTAATTAATCTTGGATCATTGGAGCTTATAATTTGTAGGTCCATAAGGACCCTTTGCTAGCTCACCACGAACCAACAAGGATCAACTATGTTGAAAGAAAAATTTGAAATGTTCAAATTTATGAGAGAAAATATTAATTATATTTGATACAATTAATTACATGATTTATTATAAAGTTTATTTAAATAAGATTCAAACTACAACTTTATAATATGAAGAGTTAATTTATTTCAATATGATTCAAATAATTAATTAATTGCTTGGATGAAATCCATATAAATAAATAGAGGGAGAATTTACTAATTAATTAGAATTGGATTCAAACAATTAATTATTTAATTTGAATGAGATTCGAATTAAAGATTCGACAGAAAATAAATATTTAAATAAGATTTAAATATTTTAAACCATTTAATATGAGATATTATTTGGATAAATATTTATTAATATTAAATATTTAATTTAAAATCTCTGCAGAGGGGTTATTAGGAGTAACCCATAGAGTTCTATAAATAGGGCCTTTGGGAGCCCTCATAGAACGCACCTCTCTAGAAGAATAATCTTTACGATTACTCTAAAAGTCTTCCTCTAGATATTCTCTCAATTTTCTTAGAAAAGTTCTAAGAAAATTCTTCTTCTCATTCTCTCTATTTTTTCAAGAAAAGGTTCCCACACACCGGATCTTGCCATAGTCATAACAAGAAAAATCTCTTGGAAAAAGAAAACTATAAGGAGAAGACTATCAGTTGGAGGAGAAGATTGAATTATAGATCAGCAAAGGTATGATGCTTAACGTTTTCTTAACTTTTTGTATTTGTAATTCTTTCAAGAAATCAAAGAACGTGATCACACACTTCCGTCGAGATTCAATTCCCTTCAATAAGGCCATAAGGAAAAAAGCCATAGAGGAGAAGACCGTTCAAATTTGAAGAAGAGGGAGATTGAAAGACGGGCTACGTCACAAGAACGACCGAATTGTAAGGGTCTCCCACCCAGTAAGTTTGAATGATATACACCTACGGTTGTCCCGCTTGAGCAAATGCTCATGGAGATACAAGACAAAGAGATGTTGAAATGGCCAGCTAAGCTCTGAGCAGGATCACACTAGAGGAATAGAGACAAGTATTGCCTATTCCATAGAGATCATGGACATACAACATGTGACTGCTTCGACTTAAAAGAAGCCATTGAAGCCTTAATCCAGAGAGGTCAGCTGAAAGAGTATGTTAGAGAGAGTGGCAAGTTGACAGGTAATCGAGAGAGACTAATCGAGGTAAATTAGATCGTATTTCGACGCCCCTTAGAGAAATTAGAACGATTTTTGGTGGACCAGAGGGAGGTGATTTTGGGAGAAAGCGTAAGGCCAAGGTTCGGCAGGCACACACTAACCCAGAAGCTTACGAGGTATGTTCATTAGTTGCCAATGATTTACAAATTAGTTTTTCAAAGGAGGATGCAATCCAACTACATCAGCCTCATAATGATGCTCTGGTAGTGTCTTTGACTATAGTGAATGTAAAGGTCCATCGTGATTGGTAGACGGAGGAAGCTCAGCTAATGTCTTATCTTTATTAGTCTTTAATGCCATGAGATTAGGATGGGAATGATTGAGAAGTAGGCTAAATCCATTGGTGAGATTTGGGGGGCATGGGGTGTACCTCAAAGGAAGTATAGAGCCTGTTACATTTGGTGATGGGATGATTTGTGTAACCGCCATGGTTAATTTCCTTATGGTAGATGATAAGTTTATCTACAACGTGATTTTAGGAAGGCCAACTCTTCACCAGATGAGGGTAGTTCCATCAACTTATTACCAAGTAATGAAATTCTTAACACCCAGTGGGGTGGGAGTGATAAGAGGGGAGCAACTGATATCTAGGGAGTGTTACCGAACAACCCTAAAAGATACAAAGAGTAGAGCGAGAGACTTGTCGACTAGAAGTACGACAAACGTCATTAACGATCAAGCCTCTAGAAGTGTGGGAGACGCTGAAGTGAATCTACAGACTTTGGCACCTACAAATTTAGATGGAGTAGCTCTGATTGAAAGCAGAGGAGGAAGCAATAGTAAAGATGAACTCAAACAAAGGGGGAGCCCGTAGAGCCGATAAAATTTGTCCCTTTGCTATTTGAAACGCAAAGGATAAACATTGAAGTGAGCCTTGAGCCCCAAAGGAGAGAACACCTCATAGCTTTCCAAAGAAGTAACGTTGATGTGTTTGCATGGTCAGCAAATGATATGTCG
The DNA here is from genome assembly GCA_031780015.1 of Citrullus colocynthis. NCBI lineage: Eukaryota > Viridiplantae > Streptophyta > Magnoliopsida > Cucurbitales > Cucurbitaceae > Citrullus > Citrullus colocynthis. The sequence goes on along the minus strand of QLSR01000100.1, from coordinate 1,208,223 downwards.
GGAGTTGACCCATAGGTGATGGTGCACTAGCTCAATGTTGATCTAGAGTTTAAGCTAGTTCGCTAGACGTAGAATGTTTAACCACGAAAGAAAGGAAGTAATAGCCGAGCAAGTAGAGGAGTTGTTAAGAGTAAAGTTCATCCGAGAGGTACACTACCCGCAATGGATCTGAGAGGTACACTACCCGCAATGGCTTTTAAACGTTGTGCACGTCAAGAAAGCCAACGAAAAGTGGCGAATATGTCGACTTTACGAATTTGAACAAGGCATGTCCTAAGGATAGCTTCCCACTACCTAGGATAGACCAACTTGTTGATATGACGGTAGACATCGAGATGCTCAGTTTCATGGATGCATATTTGGGTATAACCAAATCCGAATGCATATCCTAGATCAAGAGAAGACCTCGTTTGTAACAAGTCGAGGACTTTATTGTTATACCGTAATGCCATTTGGTCTAAAAAATGTTAGGGCAACATATATGAATGGTGAATAAAATGTTTGCTCCTTTGATAGGCAGGAATATGAAGGTGTACGTGGATGATATACTAATGAAAAGTAAGAAGGAAGATCAACATGAATAAGACCTTGTGGAGGCTTTTGACACGTTACGAAGATACAGCATGAAACTCAACCTTACTAAATGTGCCTTTGGAGTAATTTTGGGAAAGTTCCTGGGTTCATGGTCAATCAGCTGGGATCGAGGCAAATCCCGAGAAAATTCAAGTAGTGTTGGAGATGGAGTCTCCACGAACACTGAATCAATTGTAGAGCTCAAATGGAAGAATTGCAGCCCTAAGCCATTTTGTAAGCAGGGCGACAAACAAGTGTCTCCCATTCTTCAAAACTTTAAAGAAAAAAGGTAATTTTGAGTGGATGGAGGAGCATGAGTAGGCATTTTGGTTACTAAAACAATACCTAAGTTCAGCCTGCTCCTTTCCAAGCCTGTCCTAGAAGAGGCCCTTTTCTATACTTAGCAATGTCCGATGCAACAATAAGCTCTGTCCTGATCAAGGAGGTCGAAGGCCATCAGAGGCCTGTGTACTATAATAGTGAGGCTACGCCCCTACTTTCAAGCACACAAAGTGATTGTGTTAACTAATTTTTGCCTCAAGACGATTAATGAAGTGGGCCATAGAACTCAGTGAATATGACATACATTTTCGCCCACGTATGTCCATTAAGGGACAAGCTGTGGCAGACCTTGTTGCCGAAATGACCCCAAGGGAACAACTTGAAACACTAGAGGTGTGCTTAGCTGTACCTCAGGCCCTGGCATGTGATCTTCCATGGACACTTTATGTAAACAGGTCGTCCAACCAGAAGGGATGCGAGACAAGCCTATTGCTCGTGTCACCAGAGGGAGAGTGGTTCAAATATGCCCTATTTGCGCATGAAATTTGTCGCCCAGTTTCGTGCCAAATAAATTTTCCAAATTTTGCCCACAATAGTAGTGGCAAGCCGGATTGAACACAGGGAGCACTATGAATTCTCACAGTTGGACAGTTTTCAATTCAAGTAACCGGAGGGGAATTTTGTGAAACGGTTGGTTGCAAGAAAAACTAAATTTCATACAAATAAAATGCAGAGGTAAAAGGAGTAAAATTTAATTGGAGAAAGCTTTAGCTTGGGTTGGACGGGATTTTCTTTATTCGATGTTCTTGTTCATTGGTTCGTCATTACTAAATTCGTTATACTTGCACCTAACCAATTTAATTGGAAATGCCAAAATTAAATTGTCCTAATCGACTAATTTGAATTAAAAAAAATCGATGAGAGACATGCAAAATTTGTATTAAGTCTAATTGCATTAAGTTCAAGGAAAAATTAGGCGGAACATTTAACTAGAAAGGCCTAGGTTAAAAGTTCTATCGATTTAATCCTAGGTTGATTAGAACAATGCGCATCACAATTTAGATTTGCAAGCTAACCTAACCAATAGCTTCCATGATCGACATACAACCAAATGTCACGTAAATTAAAGCAATAGTCAAAATGAACACCAGCGTCACAATTTGATCAAAATAATATTTATTTCAGAATTAAATCATACGTACAAAGAATTCAGTTCGAAAACTCCTAAAAACATCGATTACAAAGAAGAATCCCTAATACTCAAGCTAAAAAATTGTTATCTATGCCTTGATATATGTTTGTACAAAAGTAATTCTATGGAAAAGAAAAAATTGCAGAAGATCTCCTAATTCGCGCTTCAGATTTGTCCTGCTTAATCTCCCTTTTGGACTGACAGCTAGGGCATTTTATGCCGAAAATTAGATTGGCGCCGTAGCGCTGCAAAACATGGAGGCCTCTGGAAAAAGCGTAGTGCCGCAGTGTGATGTTACGTCCGTGAAAAATTCGTAGTGCCGCGGCGACATAGTGCAGTGCCGCGGCGTTGTCTTCAGTTTGTAAATAGGCGCCTTTTGGAAAAAGCACAGCACTGGCGCCGCGGCGTCAAGCTGTTTTGCTGCCTTCTCTCCCTATATTGCTCAATTTGCCTGCTAATCATCTCGTTTAGTGCATGCAAACTGTTCCGAGGGCCCCAAATGCTCATAACCTATCTAAATTAAGAAATAAACTGGTAAAAAGGTAAGAACGATCCCAAATTAAGCGAAGTGAGATAACACATTTTGAGTGTTATCACCTATGATTCAAATTTTGGGTGTCTAACAATGAGGTCGAGTACGAGGAATTACCTCATTGTTAGCGGGACTGTGGATGGCAGTGCAGGTGGGCGCCACCAACCTAACCATTTTCAGTGATTCACAACTCATTGTGAATCAGGTGGGAGATACTTATCGAGCTAGAGAGAAACACATGGTTGAGCCTAAGTGAGCTTAGAAAGAGCTCAGTGGACTCATGAAAGATAAATTAAATGGAGTTAAGGAGCCTAGGAAAGAGCTCTAAGGTGGAGCTAGGAGCCTAGGAGAAAGCTTAAGATGACCCTTGAGAAAGCCTAAGTGAGCTTAAAGAGAGCTTAGTGGACCGATGAGAGGTAAATTAAATGGAGCTAAGGAGCCTAGGAGAGAGCTCAAGATGACCTGCGGGAGAGCCTAAGTGAGCTTAGAGAGAGCTTAGTGGACCCGTGAGAAGTAAGCTTAAAGGAGCCAAGGAAGTTTAGGCGTGAGAAGTCTCCTAAGCTTAGAGTAGCTTAAGAAAGCTTAGAGGAGCCTAGGAGAGCCCGACTGAGCGATAGAAGCCGAAGTCATCTGTCTATATTCATAACGTAATGGACAAACTTTTAAGAAAACGTTGAAAATTTAAGAGGTATTTTAGTTGCAGTAATAATGTGTAACCCTTTAAATAATTAACTTAGGGGTTTCAAGGATTAAAGAAGGGGTATTATGACCCTCAACACCGGTTACATTTTACTACCATATAAGAACGACCAAGACCATTGGTCGAAGGTACGCCTAAATACGCTAAGAATACTTACTTTCTCCATTGTTTAGTTACTCAGAAACACAAGACTGACTTGAGCGTCGGAGTGTGTGTGGCTAGACACCACACTGGTTTTTTTTTTTTTTTTTT
>QLSR01000100.1:1016831-1204096 GCA_031780015.1 Citrullus colocynthis | reverse complement strand
TTTTTTTTTTTTTTTTTTTTTTTTTTTTTTTTTTTTTTTTTTTTGCAAGCACCAGGACAAATCTCCTTCGTAAAAAAATTTACGGTTGATCCATTTTTTGACATCAACATGAAGTATGATAAACTTGGGGGTAATTCAAAGCTTGTATTTGATACCATCTTTACTTAATTTATTTTCGTTTTTTCCCCCCAAATCAGGAGTACTAACAAACATTTTTCTTGATTGAAATACCATTTTAGTATGTGTGTATTTGAAAACCCAATTCAATTTAATACTTCTACTTTTAAATATTTAAATTTACTCTATGTAGTTCCCGAGTTTAATTAGGAGGGAGACATCAATGAACCAATATCACATTTGAATGAGAGGGATCGTAGAGATATGAAAGTATGGTAAAGAAAGATTTAAAAGAATTGAAAGTTATTACCTAAACCAACAAAGTGCTCTGTATTTTTCGGTGGCTCAATCATAAGAATTCTACAATTAAGCGTGCTTGGCTTGGAACAATCAATCCTATGTTAGGTGAGTGAAGACAAAACACACTGAAAGGATCCATAGATGACGTTGGTAGGCTTGAATATATGGGGCGTTACAGTCTATATACTCTAACAAGATTTAAAATTAATTTTTGTTGTAGTTTTAAGAATTTGATAAAATAATAATGATATGTCCAAGAAAAATACATAATGCAATTTTTTTCATAAAAAATGCACTATAGGAATTAAAAAAAAAGTATAGAGGAAAAGTTAATTAATTTTCTAAAAAAGAATTGTTAATATACCAACAATATGACTAATTTTAGTATTGATGGAAAGTAGAGAATTAAATTTGGATATCTAGAAATAAATAACTAAACTAGAACAAGTCTCAAAACTAAAGGATCAAAATAATATATTTCTAACAAGAAAAGACACTGATGTTCCTAAGCTTTCTATTATTAACTTTTTAATTAAAAGAAAAAAAGTCTAAACTTAAATCACTATCAAATTAGGTCATATTAAAATATCAAAAGCTTGACCCAGATATGTTTCAACTTGAACAATAGTAAGACTTTCTCTTGTATCATCTTGCATCATCTAACTTCAAATTGATATTTATTTATTTAATTAATTTTAATATATACTAAAATGAGCATAACTCAACTGACATAAAATTTTTATTATCAATCTTGAAGTAAAAGATTTGATTTTCCACATTACAGGTAAAAAAAAAAGATTAATGTGATTTATGAACCTAATAAACATTAAAAATTAATAACCACATATATATAAATATATATAGTGTAACATGAGGCTATATTATTATAATTTTAATTTATTAAATATTGTTTTATAACTATTTAATGTTTAATTTTTTTCTTAAAAAATAAGTTAACTATTTAAATTTTAGTTCAAGATAAACTCATAAACACGACAAAAGTATATTATAAAATAAAAAAATCAATATACGAACTCATATATTAATTTTTTTCATTTTATGTATATTTTTGAGGAACATTTTCAAATTTTAAGCCAAATTTGAAAACTAAAAGAAGTTTTCTTTATTATCTTTTCGTCGTGCACCTTGCTTAGAACAACAATGTCTCGTCCTTTTCTCTCTTTTTTGTTTGATATTTCTTAAACACTTATCGACATTGTTCCTACCATTTTTTTTAAGGCTTATAAGGTCAAACCTAAAGTAAAATTGAATCGATGAGTCCGAGAGTCATGTAATTAGATATTGGTCCCATCTTCTTTTGCAAAAATAAATTATGTGGATTTATCAACTATATCCACCTATAAAATATAATTCCTCCTTTTTTTTTATGGGATTAAAGTATTAATATAAATCATTAGCTATAAGTAATATATATCAAAGTATTAAATGTAATTATTATATAATTTTAAAAATATTTAAGTTTTTTTTTTTTTTTTTTTTTTTTTTTTTGTTAATAATCTATGCATTCTATTTATAAAAGTGGTTTATAGCCTTATAGGGGAGAAACTTTCTCCCTTCATTTTGTCTTTTTCGTAGTCTTTAGTTAATTTAAATTGTCGTTGACTATTCATTATGTCATATTGGTTGGATCATTTTTTTTGGAAAAAGAATTGTCATGATGATTCAAATCAAACATTTTGATATATATATGAATCAATATTTTTTAAAATCACCAGAATGAACTTTTGAAATTCCAATGAAATCTACTTACCTAAATTAATTTTAAAAATAAATATAAAAGTAGTTATAATGATGTAAATTATGACTATTTGTTTGATCCAAATTTCAAATTCAATGAATTATACTCTTTTTCATTTTAAATTATGTATGCATCAATTGAAACATCTCAATTTAACACGTATTAAGGAATAAAACGTTTTCATTGTTTTATTCCTTTTGAGAAAATATTGAATATGAAAAGTTTATAGTTAAATGAAAATTTTAAGTAACTTTTTTTTTTTAAAATATATTGATTCAAACTAGCATGTTTCTTTTTATAAAACTAAATTTGAACTATTTTATTAGATTTATATTTTTAGACTGAGAAATTATTTTAAATGGCAAAGCTACTGGAAATATTTACAAATATAACAAAATGTCATTGTCTATTAGTTTTAGACAACGGTAGACACTGGTTGAGTCTTTGTCATTAATATATAGTGATAGATGATAATAGTCTATTAGTGTCTATCCGTAATAGACTTGACATTTTGTTATATTTGTAAATATTTTAGTTTATTTTGCTATATTTGAATACAATCATTTTAAACTTTAAAACAAAATAAAATTTTTTCTCATGCCTCATATGTGTTGCCCAATGCTTACTACCATAGTTTAAAAAGTATGGTAATTATTTAAATGACAAAATTATTGAAAATATTTTTAAATGTAGCAAAATGTCATTGTCTATTAGTGATAGGTAGTAATAGGCTAGAATAGACAATAATAGATGATAATAGTCTATCAGTATTTTTCACTAGTGACATTTTACTATATTTGTAAATAAGTTGAAAACAAACCGTATATTTGAAAACAACCCATACAATACTTGTCCCAATTTAATAATTATTTAGTTTTTAGTTTTTTTAAGTTTTAAAAATTATATTTATTTTCTCATAATTTTTTAATCATAGTTTTTATCTTTTTTAAAAAGGTTTAAATTTTTTATCAAATTTAAAAAAAAAAAACCTTTTACAAATTATTATTTTTTTAATTTTCAAAACTTAACTTGAATTTTAAAAGCAATCTTAAAAGGTAAGCTATTGTTGTTTAAAACTTTAATTTTCAAAACTGAAAGAATTAAAGAATAAATGGTTAATAAGCAGGTAGTTTGGGGTGTATATGTATGGTCCTGGAGTAGAGTTGATTAAACCCTCACATCATTCCCAACACAATAAATGAAACAATTAGGTCTATAAATTTTGAAAGATTGAGGAGCTCAAACATTTTTAAAAACTATCCCAAAATAAGGCTTAAAAGTTGGTGTCATATATGATTGAAAAAAAAAATTAAAAAAGATGAAATGCCATTTGGCAAAAAATAAAGCCTATATGCGCATGCAACTACATGCACCTCATGAGACCAATTTAGTTTTGAAAGCCATCAGTAGCTGCTTCCCACCTCTCTCTCTCTCTCTCAGTTTGTTCCATTACAAATGTTTCTTATTTTTCTTTTAAAATATATAAGTTTTAATATTCGTAATTATTGTGGAATGCATAGAGATGGGTGCTTTTTACTTTTGATTTTTTGATTTTTATTTATTGAAATCATCAGGTGAATTGACGAAAATAGAGTAAAGGGTAAAAATTGCAATACCTATTTAAGATTAGGATAGAATGATAACCTTGAAGTTTAGGGTGGAAAATATATAATAGATAAATTCCTCTGGTGTTGGTTAGATCCTTGTCTGTGCTAAGGGGCCAAGTTATAGGATTTTGCTGCTCCTCTCTTCTGTTGGGGTTGCTTTGGTGGTGGGGGCCAGAGTTTTGCTCATAGGTCTATTTTTATGGTTGACCTTGTGGTGTCTTGAGCGTTCGTTTCTCTTAATTAAAGGTATTAAAGATTCTACTATTCTTTTGATGTTGTTCCTTTGTGGCGGATGAATCTAAACTTTTGATAGACCTCCAAACCCCTTTGATTTGTCAAAGAACTATGTTAGTTTTCTTTTGTTGTGGTTTTGTTGCTTCTCTTGGCTCCGGCTATGCGCTTATCTTTCGGTTTTGCTTCTTTGCTTTATTTGGTTGTTTTGTTTTTGAGATCTTGCTTTTGTATTTTTTGTGTCTTGGCCTCAAGTTAAGAAATTCTCTTTTTACAATCGTTATATCACTTTTGTCAAAAAAAAAAAAAAAAAAACCTAACTAAACTATTCTTTTGGACATGCATAGAAAGACATAACCATGGTACCAACACACCAAGTTTGGTTTGAATGAGACATATCACATGTCAAATGTTACAACGTCATATACATAAAGTTTTTTCTGATTATCTTCTAGCTTTGTTTTGATTTACTTTTTCAAACGCCTTTTAAGTTCTAAATAAATTTATAGAAAAAATTCATGTCAATTATAGTTGAGTTTTATATTTAAACTTTAGCGGTATATTAATATAGTTAACTTATACAAATTAATTTGAAGTATATTTCATTTATGCGCTTTAATTTTAGAACTTTGAAAAGTGTTCTATGAAAACATTTGTTGAGTTTGTATGTTAAAAGATGGATGAAGTTCATGTGGCCGAATGTAAAATTTAAAAAACATACACCACATTATCTACCACTCAGTTTCAATTACTTAGAAGTGAAGATTGTTATTACCAGCGTCATAACTTTTCATTTGAACTGAAAGTATATATTAATGACATTATTATTTATTCCACACCGATGTTACATTATAACGTACGCCTCCATTTATTACACACTAAGTGCCACACTAATTTTCATCCATAATTTGAACAAAAGAACGAAGCCTTAACAGTTTTTTTTTAAAATTAAAAATATTTCAATTAAAGTTCATGAGTTTAGATGTGAGAAATTAATTTGAAATTTATGTAGGTTCATGAATTGAAACATATACCTAAAAGTTAAAGAGTGTAATATGTTATCTATGTAATTGAAACTAACATACAATTTTTTGAAAAGTTTTTAACTCTCATAAAGCTCTCGCATCAGTGAAAAATGTCGTGTTTTTCCTTATATACTAATTTTTTATTATATTTACATTTGAGTTGAGTTGAGTTTTTGTTGAATGGTATGATGATAGGAAGTTGTTAGCAATTGCTCTTGTGTCCTCTTAAATATACTTGCAAAATTGAAGACTTTTCTTTCTAAGGTTATATGATGAGAGAGGTACTAATTAAGTTGTTGTGGGATTATCAGTTTTCAGCATTACAAGACTTTTTGTGTCCTTAGAGCACATAAAGTGGAGGGCGGAAGCATGTGAATTTGTGGGCACCCTGTCCTACAAAATGGCTTTTGCCTTCAACTGCCACATCTACAAAGGAAATACATACTCTACCAACTTAAAAATACTTAGTTTATATGTATCACAATAAGTTGATTTATAATGGTTAATGATGTCAAAATCTTTCAAACATAGAAACATACCTGTCATTTACGTGATACAAACAGTAAATTTATAATTTGAGGAGAAGACTGGTAATACAAATAAAAAGGAATTTGATGCTAAAGTCAGAGATGAAAAACTCTAGAATGTTGATGAAGAAGTCAGAATTTCAAGTTAGATAAATCTTTTATAAGGGAGAAGTATTCGAGTTTAATTACGTTTTCTTTTCTTAATTAAGATTATGACAAGATGAATTTTTCTTTTATCATACACAAATTAAGATTAGATACTCAATTATTTATATGAGCCAAATTTCAACCTCTTCTCCCAGCTTTTGGCGTATTTCGCTCCTTACAATATCACTTACAACAGTCTTTGACAAGTCATATTGATGAATACTTGATAGAGATATATATCTTCTTTTCATTCTAATTCCAATTGTTTAAGCTTTTCAGTTTAGTTCCTTTAGTATTATCACTTTTTAATCATACCTATTGTAGTCGTTTGAATAAAAAATTTTGATCAATCACAAATTGTCATGTCATTTCTCAAATTCGTTACAAAATTACAAATGATCAAATATGGTACTGACTAAAAAGTCGATTTGTGTCCCGACCCAAATTGAAGTTGAAGATAAAAGTTGGAAGATCTTGATGATGCCGAGTGTTTTCGTCATGACCATTGAATCAAATAAACTAATTTGATATTAATATTTGGACAACGGCATAATTTGGCCCAAAGGCCAGCTAAGCTAAAAAATCTAATTAATTAGGCCTAAGGATTAAGTTCATGGACAAACCAAGCCTACAAATGGCACATGGAACTAACTTTACATAAATAAGGAATTCTCATTTATTAGAAGAGTTACGTCATAAATTTAAAAACTCTAGAGAACTTAGAGAATTCTCCAAACAATCAAAATTAAATCATATTTGAAGACTAAAGTCTTTTGAATATACAAACATTCTTCTCAGGCTTCAACTTCAAGAACATTCACACATGCTGCGTTCTTCAAATCAAGCATACGTATTCAACAGAGAGAATTAGGAGATCAAGAATTAAAAATCGAACCATATCTACATAAATATACATAAACTCAAGTTTAACTCCACAAAACACGTTTCTCCGAAAACTTCATACATATGAACAGTTGCGATACTAAAATTGATTGGTTATAAATTTACATCACATAATACTTTGCGAGTTTGTACAAATTTAAAAGAGAAATTAAGAAGTTTGACTTTTCTTCATCCATAATGAGTCAGTGAAGCAGTAGAGGAAAGATAATTAAATGACTTGTTGACTCTTGTTGTTTAGATCAACCATATATTCACATTATAAGACAATATTATGGGAGCTGACCACTGTTTGTGGTGTTGTAGAATGATAATAATGAGCATAACAGAGGAATTAAGGCATCTTGAGAGTAAGTGAAATAAGGAATTGTCTTATCCAATTGGACCAGCACACAAATGAAAGTATGGCCTATCTATCTCTATCTCCATTCAGTGTGTGTGTTAGGTCCAGAATCCAATGCTTGTCAAATGGGGATTCTCACTTATTTGTTTTCTTGGGCTTCAAATGAAAGTATGTATATATATGTTGTTGATGAGCACTATGAGTGGTAAAGCACAAATCCTTTGACTTAAGATTTCAATTTGTATATATCCTATATATATATATATATATATATATGCTATGCTTTTTCTTTCCCTTTTTTCCTATTTAGGTTATTCTTCCAATCTCCAAACCCCTTTGAATGATTTCACAATATATGCCTTTCCCCCCTCATAATGTACTGTGGATTAGAATTTGGATTATTATTATTCTTTCTTTGGAAGCTAAGACTTGTCCATGCAATTTCTAATGGTTTGATCTTCTTCAAATTAAACTCACTACATTATATGTACCTATTTCAGGCCCAAACATAATTTGTATTTGGAGTTCAAAACCCTTGAAGCCTTCAAAGTGGGTTGTCATGAGAGATTTAGGTCTATATGTTGAGCCAGAGTGTATCAAGGTGAGATTGGTCCATTGAAAGGAGGCTTCTTACATGTGATGTGACTGAAGAATCCTCTCTCTTCTCTCTTTGTTTCTAAAAATTATAAACCTGTTCTATCAACTTCAATATATAAATTTGTACTATCAATGTTTTAGGACTAGGATTCAGATCAGGACTCGAACTTCGAATTTGATATCTGATGGCCCCTACGACATCATCCTTGCTTGTCTTGAATGACTTCTATGAGTGAAGACTATTCCTACAAGCCAACATGAGTTCTTTTAGCATGCTTTGTTCTCACTCACATACTTCCTAAAAACAAATTCCTAGGAGGTCGCCCAACATAGGATTGCTCCAAGATAAGTACGCTTAACTTAGTAGCTTTTATGATTGAGCCACCAAAAAGGAAGGTGTACCTTGTTAGTATATGTAATAACTTGCCTTTCCTTTAAGCCTTTCTTAACCATACTTCATATTCTCAGGATCCCTCTCATTTGGATGTGATCTTGGTTCATTTATGTCCTCCTCCTAAAACTCAAGTGGTTACAGGTCAGATTTTCTCAACCCACGTATTAAAAAGAAAAAAAAAAGAAGCAACCACCTTGTTGGGAATGAGAATCTAGTGGCTAGCTCTTCTGGTTTTCTTTGCTTTTTTAAGGATCCTATTTAGGAAAATATTAGGATAATTTAGCATGATTAGTAGTAGATATTCTAGTAATTAGACATTAAGTTGGTTTGAGGTTATAAATAGTTGGGGAGAATATCTTTAGGGGTGTGAACAATTTAGAAGAGTGTTTGGCTTGTTGGAGAGGATTTTTAGTCCTCTAGAATGTGCTAAGGAGTTTGTTCATCTATCTTTCCTTGTTCTAGTTATTATCTTGCTATATTTCAATTAACTAAATGAAAATAAGCAATGAGTTTAAACACATCAAGCAAAATGAAATAGACTTAAGTTTTGTTCGTTGGAAAGATGATAACTTTACCCCAACCCTTGATTGATTTAGTTACCCATGGCTGGAACAAATAAAATGGAAAGATTTGAAGAAATGAGATTCATGGAAGATAGATAAATATAACGGACATGAGGAAGTTGTTACAAGAATACCCAGTGTCTTGAAATACAAAAGTAAACAACAATATGAAGAATGAAAGATAGAAAGTAGGAAATCAAGCCGGTGGTAGCAATTTCTTGTTCCCGTCGGTGATGGACACATGCTTCACTGCGTGTAGCGATGGGTTGGTTGGTCGGCGAGAGGATCACTCTCTCGTGTTTTCTATCTCCGGTTGTCTCCTTGGAAAGAGTTTGCTCAGAGATAGAAAAATTCAAGAGATATTTAACGATGTTCTTAATTTTGTCATTAGTCTCGTCTATTTATAGAATGTGACAACCCAAATCATTAAGGTAAATCCTCCTATTAAGTTAATTTAAGTCATTATGCATCAAAAGGAAATTATATTTATTTATATGTATTTATGTATTTATTTAGATTAAGGAGGAAAGTTTAAAAAATTAGCATTTATAGTAGTTGGTGAGTCTTAGGTGGATTTAAGGAAATTGTTGGGAATTGGCAAAGGATAGTTAACTTTGGGGCAAATAAAATAAAATAAATGGATTTGGTGGGATCGGAGTTTGAATAAAGAAGATTTAATTTTATTTGGTTGAAGAAAGAAAAAGGGAAAAGTGGAATTAATGGGCTAAGGAGGGGAAGGAATTAGGGTCTATTTTAACCTCCTCGGTTTGCGTATAGTAAAAGAAAAAAAAAAAAGAGAAAAGCTCTCCCCTCTCTCTCTCCCTCTCCGCCGCCTCTCTCTCCTCCCTTCCTTCTCGTTTTTTTTTTTTTCGTCGTCGCCGCCGCCCTCCCCGCTTTTTTGTCCTCCCTCTGCCCCCATCATCTCTATCTCTTAGTTGTCGCTCGTTTCTCTGAGGTTTCACGCTCAAAAAGACACAGTCTCTCGCTGTCTCTCGCGGTCACCGACGGCCTCTCGCTCTCTCGCTCGGATCTCGCTCTCTCGCTCAGATCTCGCTCTCGCTCAGAATCTTGTTCTCGACTGCAATTAACTGCTTGCCTGACCGTCAGTTGCCGTACCAGTACTCCCTAAGTGAGTATCTCAAACCTGAGTAGGTTAGTGGCATATTTTGGCAAATATTTGGGAATACGAATTAATTGGTAAATCTTAATAGGTGGTCGGCGATTGCTTTAGTTCGTCTGGTCGGAGAAAACTACGAGTTTGGTCACGTTCGGGGAAGGACTCTCTCGAACAAATTTTGAATTTGCTTATGATAGGTTAGGCTTAATGAATAACTTAAGTTAGGGGAATTTTATTCCCAGTTTGTTCAGGAATTTTGCAAGAGTTGCAGTGTGGTTAGCTTTATGGATCAACCCTTAGGTAAGTGATCTTACTACTTGAACTGCCTTCGGGCCATATGAATAGTTGCCTTGCGATAGCAGATTTCTAAAGCTACGTATGATATAAGATACTTGTATGAAAGTTCCATTTCTTAAAGTTGTATGTGCCTGATATTGTATAAGCTTATGCTATAAAATGTTTATGATCAATACTATTAATGTATGAATCCATAGGATGGGATGAGCATGAACTTGGTTGATTATGTATGATGAGTAGTGGTGACTCCCCTACGTTGGTTGGATGTCCACAGGAGGTTGTGTTCCTTCAGGTTCACTAGAGGTTGTGTTCCTTCAGGATCACTGGAGGATGTGTTCTTTCGGGTTCACTAGAGGATATGTTTCTTTGGGTTCACTAAAGGTTGTGTTCCTTCGGGTTCACCAGAGGTTGTGCTCCTTCAAGTACACTAGAGGTTTTTGTTCCTTCGGGATCACCAGAGGTAAGAGTTTCCTTCGGCGCTCTAGAGGTTGTGGGCATCCATAACCAACGGTGGGGCGGGTATAACCATTTCCCTATAGAAGTATGATACATATGCATGTCTTATGTTTGACGCACTTAAAGGACTTAGGTGCCTAGCCCGACTCTGGTAGTGGGGTCACTTACTGAGTAATATAATTACTCATCCTTTCTTCTTATATGTTTTTCAGGTAAAGGAAGGAATGTGCCGACGAATGACAAGAAGAATCCTTGATGGCATCATGGGACCCGTAGTAGCTTCCGCGTAGTCTTGTATGTTTTATTAAAATTGTTGTCCAACTGTCTAATTTTGTTTTGAGACTCGTCTATTTATTGTTTATGTGGATTTTTCATTCATGAAGTTCCTTTTATTGATTTTATTAAGGGTACCCCGAACCAAAATTTCCTTTTTACTTATTAATGTGTTATTTTCTTGAATTAAAATAAGTGGAAATTTCCATGAAAAGCTTTGATCCTTATTCACTATTCAGCACAGTGTCGTTCTTTGAAGTTTTGCATGTATTGAGTAATGGTCCGATTAGTTCGTATAAGTCGGGTCGTTACATAGAATTTGTGTTGTACTTTGGGATGTTGATATATAAAAATAAAAATGAACAAAACTTGAAAGTATAAGGACTAAAATGGACACTTTGAAAGTATAAGGATCAACATGAACTAAAGTCAAAAGTACAGGAACAAAGCAGTATTTGAACTTTATTATTATTATTTTTTCTTTCAAAACAAAATTTGAAACCAATAAAATCTATGTGGATGGTAAATCTTTTCTTTTTTAATCCACGTAAATGAAAAAGAAAGTAGTGATAAATTTGAACTTTAAATCAAATATTAGAACTAACCAAATTTTAAATCAAATTAAATTTACGTAAATTATAAAATAAGATAATTAATTTTGTAACCAATCAAAATTGATGTGAATTATAAACTAATTAGAATCTAATATTAGAGGTATGCCCATTTTAAACCAATTAAATTTACATCTATTATAAAATAAGATATCCAAATAGAAAATTTGAAACCAATAAAATCTACATGAATGATAATTTTTTTTTTTGCTTCACGTGAGATTTTTATTTTTTAGTGGCAAATTTTGAAGCTTAAATCAAAATTAGAATTAAATAAAATTTAAACAAATCATAAATTATAAAGTACTAACATGGATTTTTTTAATGAACTAAATGTGAAATTACATTATATAACCTTATAATAAAAAAGGAGCCAAAGGAAAAATTGAACGTTTTTCTCATAAAAAAAAAGTATAGATATAGCTAAATTACCTTCTTGACCTTACTTTCTCATGCTATTAGGAAAATAGCTCCAAAAGGGGAAAAATGATTCCCCTTAATTTTACTTTAGAAAAAAATTTCATAACCTCCAATTTAATCTCTCCTAAATTTTCTCCATTTTCTTCTCTAATAATAATAATAATAATATTATTATTATTATTATTATTATTATTATTATTATTATTATTATTAGGGCACTGGCAAGAAAAATATTATTAAAATTATAAATTTAGCAATAACTTTTCAAAATTTATAAATATAGAAAAAAAAATATTGAAATAGAGTTCCAATTTTTTATTATTCCAAATTTATCCTTGTTGGTGTATCAACATTTATATCAGTAATATATATAATATACTACTTACATTTAGTATATCAGTCATCTAATATACTTTGTATTTGATATATCAGTTGACTAATATACCAACACAAAAATTATATAAGTTATGCAATTTATATATCAAAATTACAATGTTATACTTAAAATTTTATTTTGAATAAATTTCATACTACTGATACACTAATGATATACTTGAAATTAGTTTTTTATGAGCATTGATCAATATTAATAAACTAATTTATACTTTAAATAAATTTTGAATAAGTGTCTAACTATCACAACTACGCACTAATAGTCCATATGCTTAAAATTAAAATTTGAATGAGTATCGATATACTACTAATGCACCAATACCATACTTAAAATAGATTTGGATCATAAGTGATATACTATCGATACACTAAAAATATACATGAAATGAATTTTTAATGGCTACTGATATACTATCAATACATCTATGTTACAGTTTAAATAAAATCTGAATGTTGATAAACTAGGTGATACACCAATACAATACTTAAATGGATTTAAATCACAAGTGATATACTATTGATACATTAAAAATGTATATGAAATGAATTCTTAATGACTACTAATGTATTATTGATACATCTATGTAGTCTAAATTAGGTACATCAATCAATTAATATAGGATTTTTTTATACAATTGATATACTAAATTAAATATATAACTTATATACTATTAAAATCATATAAAAAAATTTGAAAATAAAACAAATTAACTAGTATAATTTATATTTGGTATATCATTTTAAAAAATTAATGCATTTAAAATATACCATCAACATCAAAATTGAATTATTTGGATGAAAATAACTCTATATCAAATTGAAACAAGATTTTTTTTTACTATAATCGAACGAGCAACGTTGACCATAACAAAATTAAGTCACGATATATCATAGTTGTATAAATGATATTCTTTAAAAAAAATATATCTATTGATTAATATACTAAATAGAAAGTATATTGGTTGAATGATTTACCAAAATATTATTTATATTAGATATACCTGCTGATATATAAACTAAGATAAAATCGTAATAATAAAAAATTGAAAATCATATTTAAATTGTTTTTCTATGTTTGCAATTTTAAAAATCCATTGCTATACAACCCTATGTTTTTCTTGCAACCTATTGCAATTTTTCATATCATTATTATATTTTTTTTAATACAAAAAAAAATCGCAAGTTGAACTTATGATTTTCTATTAATTTTTTTTATATAATCCAAAATTTTGGGCATGAGATTGTGAGTTCTAAAAATGGTAGCTAAATACATATGTCTAATTGCGCAATTACCTAAATTTTCCTATTTTTCACATGACTAGTTTTCGCCTAATCTACCTTTTCAGTCTCTTTACCATTAAGTTTTTATTTTATTTTTTATTTTTTAAATAATAATAATAATAATAATAATAATAATAATAATAATAATTAATGCCAAAAGAAACATGTAAGGGAAGTTTCTTAGAGTTATGACTTCCCAAAATAGTTTTATACACAAGTAAAGAAAGTTTCTCCAAAAAACTAAAATTGTTGCCCTTGTAAATGAAAGCAAGTATGGGTAAGAAGTTTTGAAAAAGAAAATAAGGTATATTTAATATATACAACACTATATATTTGTATTTTTTAGAAATAAACCAGGGTACATTTGGTAAGTGTATGAACAAGATGATTTGTACAATATATTATCTTACATACCGAACAATATATGCAATGTACATTTACCTTTTTCAGTATATTTGTAAACACAACAAAAAATAACCCATGATATATGCCGTGTATATTTACATTTTTGAGTATATTACTAGTATATTCGACATATAGTTGAGATCCAAATGGAGGAAAATATACGAAATTTCCTAATTAATACATAATAATTTAAAAATTTGTGCACTAAATGAATGTCAACCAAAATTAATACATAAAGTAAAATTCGAAATTGATGTTAATAAGAAAATTATATAGTAAATCTAGAGATGATATATATTTTTAGTTTAAATCATTATGAAATTAAAAGATTAGAGGTAATCTATCAAAAGGTTAAAAATGTTAAAAATCTTAGTAAATTTTAGGACATTTGTGAAATATTAATTATAGGCAATTGCATATATAACAATCAGGTTCAAAGTATTTACAGATATAGCATGATGCAAAAAATTTGTAAATATAACAAAATTTAAATTTTGCTTTCAAAGTCGATCACTGATAAACCATATTAATAGTAGGGTCTATCATTAATAGATTTTGTTATATTTGCAATTTTTTAAAAATGTTGCTACATGTTTTAATTATTATCCTTAAAAAGTGTTATTCAATGTAATTACCCTATTAACTATGTAGTTGGCTAATTTCGAAATTCTTTCTTTCAAGAAGTTTGGCGAATGTAACTTGCTAACTTTTTCAAAACTACAATACTATTATAAATACTTTAGAATCAACCATATTTTTCTGATTATTCTGAAACCTAATGTATTTTTCTAACTTTTCCTACAATTTCTCTCCTTTTTTTCTCACATATCATTAAAGCAAATTATTTTAAATGACAAAACTGTTGAAAATATTTATAAATAATAGCAAAATATCATAATTTATCTATGATAGACTGCTATTTGTATCTATCAAGACACAAATAGACACAGATAGTAGTCTATCACGATCTATTGCAAATAGATAGTAAAATTTTGCTATATTTGTAAATATTTTGGTTCATTTTCTTATTTTTGAAAACAACCTGATCATTAATGTACCAAGAAAATCTCTACAAATGCATGTCAAATCATTGTCCTGGTGTTTATTTTCCTTTAGATATTATCTATTTCTCATGGTTTTATTCTCTTTTTCCTCTATTTTTAAAACAAAGTAGTTTGATACTATGTGCGTTACATGTGTTAATAAAATTTAAAAATAGAACTTAATCATAAATTTTTAGGATAATTATTTATTATTTAAACCAAAACTTTCATGAAAAAATTTAAAACAAAGCTTTCATTAATCTCTTAATTTTAAAGATTAGATTTAAACCAAAATATTTTTCTAATTTTTCTCATTCATTTGGATTGGATATTTGATTAGTCTCTTAATTTTAAACTCTAATTACTTAATTTTAAACTTTAATTTAAACCAAATATTGTTTTTTCAAACTTGTGATAATCTTATCAATAATATAAAATATTATTTTAAATTAATTTGGATGATATGTTTATCCTTTGAATTTCAAACTTTAATTTAAACTAAAATTTTATAATAATTATTTCTAAGTATTTGATTATCTTCTAATTTATTTTTAGAAAATATTCTAAACAAAAACAATATTTCTTTATCTGTAGATAGAAACCCTAAAAACTTAATCTATGTTGATTTGCAAACATCTTTTTCTTCATTTTAAACTTTATTTCAATTTTTTTCAAAAAGTAAAAAGAGAAAAAAAGTACAAAATCATATATTTTTGTACTTTTTAAATGACAAAATTGTTGAAAATATTTACAAATAATAGCAAATTATCACAATCTATTTGCGATAGACTGCGGATATACTACTACTTGTGTCACAGATAGACAATAAAATTTTGCTATATTTGTAAATATTTTGGAACATTTTTTTATATTTGAAAAAATCCTAGTAAAAATTATTATAGATCTCTAAACTCCTTGGTGTGCATTTGCAAAAAATAAAATGTGAAAAAAAAACTACAAAAGTAAAAAATAGTCAATCATTCTCTTCTCTATCACTTTGCCAACTTCTAAATTTCTTGAACCTCAAAAGCAAGGTCTTCTTATCCACCATATCACGTGTATAAAAAAAAATATACAAATGAAGGTGTTAGGTACACAATTGCAGAAACAATTTGGATCTAAAGCACTCTAATCTCATTAATTTTGATGATTAAACATGCATATTCTAAGAACTGAAAATAGAGGCAAAGAACTTACTTATTATAGCTCAAAATTGAAGTTGGATTCTTCAAATTTCAGGTTACGAACACTTCATGGACAACCTCTAGTGTCTTCCTCATTATTCTCAGGCCTTATAACGAATTGTGGGATCCAAGATTGAGTTCAATTTGGAGCTTAAAGCGGAACAACTCATAGTTTTTCTGGTTTTGAACAATGAAGAGAATTTCAACTAATTTGCATAAAAGCTTCATCTTCCTTAATTCCTTTCTCCTATTTATAGAAGAGAATATCCTTAATGCATTAAATACACAATGCCAGCAAATTAGCTGATTAAGAGGGTGATTAAGCTTGGAAAAGTGAGGATGAAGAAAGGGCTTACACCTCCTTCAACATGCCTAGAGTGGATTTTCCTTTTTTTTTTTTATTAAAAAAACAATTTCCAAAATTGATTTTAAAATCAAAGT
The DNA here is from genome assembly GCA_031780015.1 of Citrullus colocynthis. Lineage (NCBI taxonomy): Eukaryota > Viridiplantae > Streptophyta > Magnoliopsida > Cucurbitales > Cucurbitaceae > Citrullus > Citrullus colocynthis. The sequence continues at coordinate 1,187,665 of QLSR01000100.1, read as the reverse complement.
CAATTTCTAAAATTAATTTCAAAAATTAATTTTAACATTATAATTAATTAAATATATAATTAATTTGAATAATAAATAACTAAATTAATAATTAATTATATTAAATTAATATTTTAATATTAAATTAATTTTTCTACTTTTCCCGACAAATTCCAATCTGATGAATCTTTATTCATCCTAATGGTATTTAAATCGTATTTAAATAATTCAAACTCTCCTTATTTCGTCTAATTTATAATTAAACGAACAAATTGTATAAAGTTTGCTTCAATACTGAATTCGAACATTTCAAATTCACTGAATATAATGTTCTAAAGTTTAGTCTACGAGCTAACAAGGGGACCTAATGGACCTACAGATCATAAGCTCCAACGATACAAAATTAACTGGTTAAACTCTTTAACCTAGTTAATTAACAATAATTAACTACCGAGTCACTCCATTAAAGCCCACTAGTTGCACTTTCCTAACTGTAGATATATTTATGTCCACTTGATATAACCATATAAGTAAGTTGATCCTTTACAAATTGTTCGTAATTACAACTGGGTTAAAATTACCGTTTTACCCATTAATTACATCTTGTTCCTTAAGTTCTACTGATCCTCTAATGAACAATTGGTTTGTGATCTAACCAACAATCATAGTCCCTCTAAGGCCAATGAGAGGGTGGGACCCCTTGTTCAAGTCTCAAATCAGTACTTAAGGGAACAACTTATCTACTATCCTAATCGGTAGGAGTGAATTCCATTTTGCAAGATTATGTCCCCAGCTATCTGTCTGATCTTATCCCTAAAATGGGAGGCATATTGAGTTGGCATACTCGGACCACTCTTACCTATGTAGAGTAAAGGATAATCTCAAACAAACAGGAGTTCATAGTTAGCTCAGGATTAAGATTGAGTTACCTAAGTCATTAGATTTGAAATAATGAGTTTTAACAGTAAACAGTGTTATAAAGCAAAATGATTATTTCATGGTCCAGTCTTATGCAAACTCATTATATAGAATGCCCACACTCTCATCTCTCTACATGTATGATATAGATCACATTGTTCGTATCAACTATAAAGTGAGTCGCATCCATAGTATTCACAGGACAAGGTATCCAGCCTTTTCCTTGTATTATAGACCGTTTTGGCTAATTTACTTAAACTTGATCTAGTTTTATGTTTATACATAAAGTCTAAACATACATATTATAACCAAAGATTCTTAGTTTATTGGATTTAATAGATGCAATTCATATATTCAATAACAACTTTACTGAATAAATCTCGATAACAATTTTATTGAGAATAAGTCATAAATGTACAAACAACGGGTTTTAGGACATAAAACCCAACGACAAAAACATAAGAAAAAAACGTTAAATGAAAAGGTGAAAACGTGAAAAAATAGAGAGACGGTATCCACTTCAAGACCTAGAAGAGATACATGAAACAAAAAAGATTAAGAAGAACAAAAGAAACATTAAAAGGATTTGCTATAAACAAAATAGAAAGAATAGATATATACACACACACCCAAATACAACATAATTTCTACAAACAAAAATGAAAGGAAAGAAGTTGGGAAGAGTCGGTTAACAAAATTAAAAGCAAGAAAAAGAAAAGGGAGTTATCAAATGAGAAAATAGGTGGTTGAAGTTAGTTATTTATAGAGAAAATTCAAAATTCAAATCGTAATTTGATTTTATTTTTAATCAAATTTATTAATAAATAATAACATGAATTTTCGTTTTCATTTTTTTTGTTGATAAAATGTGATTTTTTTTTAAAAAAAAAATCTTTCCTTGGAGTAGACTACTCAAATATGAATTTTAATTTTCCACATGAATGGTATTTGTTGAATGAGAAATTTTGGACCAATCACAAATTGCCACGTCATTTCTCAAATTAATGTCGAAATTACAAATGATTGAACTTGGGACTAATTTAAAGTTGACATGTGTCCCAAATTAAAATTGAAGATATAAATTCGCAAATCCTGATGACTTCATGTGTTTTAATCATGACCATTGGATTGAATAAAATAATGTGATCCAATTGGTATTAATACATCGGGTTAAAGTCCAATTGAGAAAAAAAAAAAAAGTTTAATTTTGGCCCAAAGGCCAACTATGGCTGAAATCAAATTGGTTAGGCCAAGGGCCAGGTCCATGAACCAACCAAGCCCAAGCCCATAAGTTCACTCTATAACTCTATAAATAGAGAGGTTCTCTTCATTTGAAGGGGGTTTAGAAATTCTACACTTCAAAGAGCCTAGAGAGAATTCTCCCTACAATTAGAAGACTCCTAACTTCTGAAGTTGAACCAGACTTGGAGACTGAAGTTCTTTGGAACACATACATTCTTCCAAGACTCTAACTTCAAGAATATCCACGCACTCCGCTTCCATACATCAAGTGTATGCATTCAACTAAGAGAGAATTAGAGGATCAAGTACTAGAGATCGAACCACATCCATATCAAATCTACACTAACTTAAGTTCAACTCCACGAAACAAGTTTCTCCAGAAATCTCGTGCGAACAAATTGGCATGCTAGTGGGACCTCTCTACCACTCATCTCTCTCTCAACAATCAAATTAAGCAATCCCTCAAAAAACGCTATGTCCAAAACTTGCAGCAAGTGATGCCTACATAGGAGCCATCACCCGTAGTCGCTCAAAGGGGGTCATGCAGGAGAATGAACAAGGTTCTGCCATCGCGGAGAACATATGAAGGCGGTTGACAGAACCCCCTAAAGGTGGGATTGTCAGAAAAGAAAATCCTTTGTTTGACAGCACTGCTTCTACATTTAATCGCTTCAAGAAAGAATCACATCCTAATGTTATGTCTGTCATGATGTCTGATATAATAGCAGAGGCAGCCATGACGAAGATGGAAAGAAAAATAGATCTCATAATGAAAGCTGTTGAGGAGCGAGATGATGAGATTATTGCCTTAAGAGAGCAAATGTAGACTCTAAATGCTGTTGAGTCAAGCCAAACTCTCGTTGTCAAGGCCAATGACTGAAGGAGTTAGCAACATAATAGCGGAAACAATTAGAATTTAAAGCACTCTAATTACAACAATTTTGAAGATTAAACATGTTTGGTTTAAAACCGAAAAACAGAGGAAGATAACTTACTTGTTGATGCTCAAAATTGAAGCTAATCTCTTTAAATTTTTGATCACGAACACTTCGTGGACAACCTCTAGTGCCTTCCTTGTTATCCTCAGGCCTTAGAACGGATTGTGGGATCCAAATTGAGCTAAATTTGGTGCAATTAGGAGAAGAACTCTATGGTTTTTTTTCAATTTTGAGTTGGAGAGAATTTCAACACTAATGAGCAAAATTGCGTAACCCATTTCCTTAATTCCTTTCTTGTATTTAAAGAAGAAAGCGTGCAATGCACAATGCCAACAAATTGGCTGATTAAGGTGCTTAATGGCAAGATGAAGATGAGATTGAAGAAGAGGTTTACACATCCTTCTTCATGCAATAGTGGATTTTTTCAACCAAATCCAATTTGATTTTAAAATCAATTTCATAAATTGATTTTTAAATTAATTTCTAAAATTAATTTCCAAAAATAATAAAATTAATTTAAATAATAATTAATTATATTAAATTAATATTTAAGATTAAATTAATTATTTTTCCATTTTTCCTAGCAAATTCCAATCCGATGAATCTCTATTCATTCTAAAAATATTTAAATCACATTTAAATATTTCTAACTCTCTGAATTCGTCTAATTGATAAGAAAACGAACTAACCATAAATTTTGCTCCTTAGTTTGAATTTGAACATTTCAAATTCACTCAATATACTATTCTAAGGATTAGTCCAGGAGCTAACAAGGGGACCTAATGAACCTACAGATCACGAGCTCCAACGATCCAAAATTAACCGGCTAAACTCTTTAACCTAATTAATTAATATTCGTTAACTACCGGGTCACTCCACTAAAGCCCAATAGCTGCACTTTCCTCACTGTAGATATATTTCTGTCCACTTGATATAACCATAATAAGTAAGTTGATCATTCACAAGTTGTTCGTAATTATAGCTGGGTTAAAATTACTGTTTTACCCTTATAATTACATCTCGTTTTTTGAATCCCATTGATCCTCTAATGAAAAATAGGTTTATGGTCCAACCAACAAACCTAGTAATAGATAGGAGTGAATTTCATCTTGCAAGACTATGTCCTCATCTATCTGTCTCATCTTATCCTTAAAAAGGAAGGCATATTGAGTCAGCGTATTTGGGCCACTCTCACCTATGCAGATTAAATGATCATCTCAAATAGACAGAAGTTCATAGTTAGTTCAAGATTAAGATTGAGTTATTTAAGTCATCAGGTTTGAAATAATTAGTTTTATTAGTAAATGGTATTATAAAGTAAAAGTGAGTACTTCATGGTGTGATCTTATGCAAACTCATTGCATAGGATGCCCTCACTCACATGTCTCTACATGTACGATATCGGATCACATCATTTGTATCAAATACAAAGTGAGCCGCATCCATAGTGTCCATAGGATAAGATACCTAACCTTACCCTTGTACTATAGACCGTTTTGGCTATTTACTTAAACTTGATCCATTTTATGTTTATACATAAAGTCTAAGCATAAAACCTATATCCAAGGATTCTTAGTTTATTGGATTCAATAGATGCAATTCATATATTTAATAGCAACTTTACTGAATCAATCTTGAAAACAATTTTATTGAGAATAAGTTACAAAATTTATAAACAACGAGTTTTAGGACATAAAACCCACAATGACAAAGGAAAAACTCTGTTGCAGGGAAACCAGTTACAACAATCCACCTCTGTAACCTCTCTATCGATTCAACAACTATAGGATATGGTCACAAACTCCATTAGAGCCCAGTATGGAGGACCATCTCAAAATTCTTTTATGTATTCTAAACCATATACTGAAAGAATAGAAAACATAAAAAAGCTTGCTACGTATCAACCATTAGAGTTTTAGCAGTTTAGTGGAAAGGGAAACTCGGAGCAACATGTTGCTCATTTTGTTGAAACTTGCAAAAATGCAGGATCTATAGGAAATGCTAGTTCGTCCGAACTCTAAAAGAAAATGCTTCGACTGATACGTCGATCTAGAGCTGAAGGTAATTGATAGTTGGGAGCAACTAGAAAAAAAGTTCCTAAACTACTTTACAGCACTAGGCGTATTGTCAGCATGACAGAGTTGACAACGTCAAGCAGCAGAAGGGAGAGCTAGTCATTGACTATATCAACCGATGGAGAGCTCTAAATCTTAACTGCAAAGACTGACTCACCGAACTATTTGCAGTGGAGATGTGCACCCAAGGCATGCACGGGAAACTCTTTTACATCCTACAAGGAATCAAACCCTGCACATTTGAAGAGTTGGTGACTCGCACACATGATTTGGAGCTGAGCATGGTCCATAGGGGAATAGAAGATTTCTTGGTCCTCGAGGTAAAGAAAGATAAGAAGGAAGCCAAAGGCACAAAAAATATTCAGAAGAGTACCACAAAAGAATCTATGGTCGTAAGTGTGACCCCGCTAAAATTTTCCTGCAAAGGAAAAAAAAATAAAATTTGAAAGAAAAAATGATAGAGGTAAGAGACGTCGCCTAACTTTAAAAGAAAGACCAGAAAAAATTTAACCATTTACTGACTTTGAAGTTTAAGACATGCTAGAGCAACCATTAAAAAAATAACTTATTCAACTTCTAGAACGCAAGCGGCCGGAGTTGTTAGGAAAAATCAATAATCCCAACTATTGCAAATATCATTGAGTTGTTAGCCATCCAGTTGAAAAGTGCTTTGTGTTAAAAAGCTGATTTTGAGGTTGGCTAGTGAAAAGTAAATAAAGCTAGATCTTGATGAAGTAGCTTAAACAAATCATGCTGTAGTGATGATGACTTCAAATATCCCGACATCGATACTATATCATTATCAAAGAGAAAGATTAATCCAATTTGGAACCTTTGAGCCTATAGTTGTTCGGTTCCAAAAAGAGATTTTAATGATAGACTCCCAAAGCAAAGATGAGCTTGTTAAAGATGATGATGAAGGGTGGATCCTTGTGACTTGTCGAAAGAAGAGAAAGTCAAGTTCCACCCAAAAGAAGTTGCGCTTCTGTAGAAATAATAGAAGAGGGAGCAAGACTGAGAAAAAGAAAGGAAAAAAGAAGGCATGGAGACCTAAGCCTGCTAAGGAAGAGGACGAGGGCTTTCCTCAACCTCAATGACCAATAACTTTGGCAAAATTTCTCCTTAGAAACTTCCATGAGAATTATTTGAAGGAAGCACTAGAGGTTATTGCGTGTCATGCTGTCAGTGCAACAGAAAGTTAAAATATTCCTACAAGTCCATCGAAGATAGTGATAGAACCAAAATACTTACGATTGTTCAACATATAGATGACTTGTTGTCACTCCCTCAAGCAGCTAAGAATGCCCTTATTGACGTATTGCTAGACTTAAATGCATCTAGTGACTTAGCTTCGATGGTATGTGCATGTGCCTTTTGTTGCACATCCATAAGTTTTTTAGATGAAGACTTAATGTTGGGATCAAAGCCTTAGAACATACATTTATTTGTCTTAGGATACATGCAAAAGCAGAGGGTTAGTTGTATTCTCATTGATGATGGATCAATTGTTAACATAATGCCTAAGTCAACTACGAAACAATTAGGCATCTCAATGGAGGACCTTTCAAATAGCAAGTTGGTAGGGCTTCAACCAAGGTGGTCAGTGAGCGATCAGTATGACATGCTTAAAACTCAGTATTGGCGACCTGAAGACCAACATATTGTTCCATATCATAGACTCGAGGACCACTTATAAGCTGTTACTAGGGCATCCATGAATTTATGGAAATGGGCTGATAACTTCTACACTACATCAATGCTTCAAGTTTCATCAGAAGGGCATTAAGAAAGTTGAAGCAGACTCCAATCCATTCTTAGAAGTTAAGTCCCTCTTTGCAGATGCAAAATCTTACTTGAAGAGTGATAATGTCAATAAAGCAATACCTAGGAAGATTTTCTAATAAAAGGATGGGATAAATTTGAGTCAAAGCCACAAGCCGAGGCAAGAAAAGAGTCAAGCAAAGGAGCAAGTACTTTCAACTCTCAAAAGAGTGAAGCATTCACTAGCCCTGGGAAAACTAAAATTTTGAAAGATAAGAAAGCTTCGAGTTCTCCAATCTTGCGATATGTTCCTTTGTCAAGATGTAAGGTCACGTCACCATCTGCAGAATGCTCAAGGGGCTTGAAGGTTGGTGATGTTGAAATCTTAAGAGAAAGTTTTCTTATGCCGCATACAAAGATAACAAAACAAGAAATTCATAAACCAAAGGTAAACCTGACGAAAGTGGACTTTCCCGAAAGACAAACGAAAGATAAGTTCGACCTGAGGGATTATAAATTGCTGACAAAAGTAGACTATGACTTCACAACTCATATTGAGTTCAAGAGCTTGAAAATCTACGAACAACCTGGGCTTTCTCCATCCTAGAAAAAGCTTTTAAAAGAGGGGCATGTTATACCCGCGTCAAGAAAAGATCTTCGATATAAGTCTCCTAAGCCAATTTGTATAACTGGTAAGAGCAAGACAAAAGTTATCGACAACAATCATATTATTGCTGAAGAAGTTGACGATTCAAGAGAAATAGAGCAAAGCTTCTGTCTTCAATCGTATCAGGTCTTTAACTACTCGATCTTCAGTTTTCCAAAGATTGGGTATGGCCAAGATAAGAGAAGAAGATCAATATTTAGCATCTACTTCCACTGAACTTTAGCTTTCAAAAGGCTAAGTATCTCCACATCAAAGAAAGATCGACTCTCAACATTTGCTTTTGATTGTCTCAAATGACAAGCAATCAACATAAAAGAAAGATAAAAATCTTGAAAGCAAAATCCTTCCATAAAGAAACCAATGACGAGAAGATTTACAGTTGTGTCCTTTCACACATGAAGAGGAAGTTGTCTGTTGACACAAATACAGAAGGTTCCTTGATGGTGAAGCCTAAAACTCATCATATTTACGAATCCCGCAAAGGAAGAGGATAATGAAAGCTACGATGAAATAGAAGGTTCTGAAATTTAAATGTAGAAGCTTCTTATCGCAAAACTCTTTATCGCAAGAACCTAAACTACATGGTACTTCTACCCTACATGAGCTTAAATTGTGAATGGAAAAAAAAAAAAAAAACTTTGAACTACGTTATGACTTGATCCCTATTCATTATAAAGGGTACGTAAGTAGCTTGGAGGAAACTTCAAGTTCAGTCCAGAAAAGAAACATTTTGAATTGCATTATGACTTGATCCATATTCATTATAAAGGTATGTAGGCAACTTAAGGAAATTTCAAGTTCAGTCCAGTAAAAAAAAAAAAAAGGTTTAGTTGAATTGCATTATGACTTGATCTCTTTCTTCAAGGGTACTTAGGCTACTTAAATAAATTTAAGTTTAGTCAAAGCAAAGAAGTGTAACAACCGCCTAAAATGTGACACACTAGGAAATTGATGGTGTGCATTATAGTTAAAGAATGTCACTAAAGGTCGAAGATGCCTTATTGGGGACAACACAACAAATCAAAGAAGTGCAAAACCATGAGCAAAACACAAGTTCGATGCTCAATAAGTAGCTGTTAGAGAAACTGTGTTCTCTTTACTCACTTTAAATAAGCTGAAGTGCAGGTCGTTGCTCACTTTAGTTTGGAGGCTCCATCGAGGTTTCATCAATGCCTCTCCATCATCAAATTCAATAATTTCATAGCAACTTTTCCATCTCCAAGTTGAATTATTTTGCTGCAGCTTTTCCATCCACAGATTTGATGGCTTTGCCGCGATTGATGCCTTTATCACAGTTTCTCCATCTAAATTCGATGGCTTCATCATGCTTCTCCATCTCTAAATTTGATGGCTTTGCCACACTTCTTCATCTCTAAATTTGATAGGTTCGTCGTGCTTCTCCATCTCTAAATTTGATGGCTTCGCCGCACCTCTCCATTTCTAAATTCAATGACTTCGCTTAATCTCCAAAGTATTAGTGCGACTTTGCTCCTCCTTCGAAATGTTAGTGCAGCTCTGCTCCTCCAAAATATTGATGCAGCTCTGCCTCTTTTCCAAAATTTTGGTGCAGCTTCGCTCCTCTCTAAAATATTGGTGTAGCTTCGCTCCTCTCCAAAATGTTGGCGTAGCTTCGCCTTCTCTCCAATATGCTAGTGAGGCTTCGCTTCATCTCCAAAATATTGGTGTAGCGCCACCTTCTCTCCAAAATGTTGGTGCGACTTCTCTTTCTCTCCAAAATGTTGGTGTAACTCCGCCTCCAATCCAAAATGTTGGCACGACTTTGCTTCATCTCTAAAATGTTGATCTAGCTTTGCTCCATCTCCAGAATGCTGGTATGGCTTTGCTCCATTTCTAAAATATTAGTGCAGCTTGCTTCATCTCTAGAATGGTGGTGCAACTTCGCTCCATCTCCAAATATGCTGATGTAGTTTTCTCCATCTCCAAAATGTTGGTGCAGCTTCGCTCCATCTCCAGATATGTTGATGCAGCTTCACTCTATCTCCAAAATGCTGATGCAGCTTCGCTCCATCTCCAAATATGCTAATGCAGCTTCGCTCATCTCCAAATATGCTGCTGCTGCTTCGTTCATCTCCAAAGTGTTGGTGTCGCTTCATGCCATCTTCAAAATGTTGGTGGGGCTTTGCTCTATCTCCAAAATATTGGTGCTGCTTTATCTCCTCTATGAAATGTTGGTGCAACTTTGATCCTACTTTGAAATGTTGGTGCAACTTTTCTCCTACTTTGAAATGCTGGTTCAGCTCCGCTCCTCCTCCAAAATGATGGTGCAGCTTTGCTCCTCCTCCAAAATGTTGGTGTAGCTCTACTCTTCCTCCAAGATGTTGGTGCAGCTAAGCTCATCCTGTCACACCCCATCCCGAACTACCCTCCTGTAGCCCGAGACGGAGCATGAGGACAGCAATCATCGACTTCCACTGTCAACACTTCCTTTATGCCCATTTAATCATCCTTCCTAGGACTGCGATACCATTATACTTTTGACAAACCTCGTCTTCGATCGGCAATAGGAACTATCATGCTACCTGGAAAATTGAAAACATATAAAAAGATGAGCTAAACGCCCAGTGAGTGACAGATTTTGTGAAACTATCTTTAGTTTAAAAAACAGGCATGTCATCATCATTATCTCACAAAATACTTAATTCAAATCACCACCTCTATAAAATTTTACCTTTCAACTTTTAATCAAAACACATGAATACATTCTAGAGTAGTTATACATAAAATCAGTTTGTTCTCAACAATTTCCCTTAGTTGAGGCGGAGCAAAACTCAACGCTCTCAACGTCGAAATCATTCCTGGCTCGATGCGGTGCAAAACTCGACGCATCAGCAATATCAACCTCTATGTGCACATAGGAATATGGCGGGTTGCCCATGTACCTTCTCATGTCCCTCAGTACAGGGTCCCGGGGAAACTCACGTGCCTTCTCAAGTCCATCAGCACTGAGCCTCCTCTTAAACATTTTCCTTTAAAGAAACAACACTTTATAAAAACAAATCGTATGCAAATCATTCTTAAGAACACAGGGCAACTATTATATCAGTAACATTTCATAACATACTTTTCAATAACTTTAAGGACATAAAGTATGCTTCATAACTCATTTGAACATAAAATCGTATTCTAGCAAACTAACATATACAACAAAATTGATTTAAAGTAAGAAAAGTGTCACTCACAGAATGCTTTAATGAATAGTTTCTCTTCTATCTCGCTATTTTCCTTTTCCCAAGCTTTTTAGACATAGCGTTCTAATCTTGAACGCAAAGCTTTTTATTACTCTAGCAGCTCGGTTGGTCACAACCCTGCCCTTGGACGCAAAGTTAATAGCTAACGCGAGGTGTATCCCAACTCTTCCTTACTTCTCTTTTCGGATGCGTCGACCCTGCAAGGTCCAATTTGGATGCATCATTCACCTTGAAACTTAGACGCAAGGCTGACCCTTTTTAAACGCAAGATAACTTCTTTAACACAAAATATAACTAAGTTGTCTGGAATATCTTCTTCCTTGGCCGCAGACTTCTATTACTGACACCAAAATTCCTTCTTTCTCTCAAGAATTCCTACTTCAGCATCATCAGTCACTCCTTTTTCCTCAATGTCCTCTTTATAGTTTTGGAGTAGAGGGCTGGTCATACTATTTCTCCCTTTTTGTCATTTACTTGCCACATGTCAAGCTGTATGTTTAATCAATCATGCATTTATCCAAGCGTCACCTTGCATGAAATACTTAACATACTTCTAACACCTCCTGCTTATAAGGTGTCAAGTTTTTATGAAGCCACCTAGCCTTTATAAGCTTATCTTATACGTCTAACATATTCCAATATACAACTTTTCATTTAATCATACTGCCTTGTGTGTTCACCAACTTTCCTTTACCTTCCGCCATCATACCTTTGAAACCATCTCTTCACCGTATCTTGCTAGGCATCAGTGTCCCAAATGCATACTACTATGCGTTTGTACCTTACCGCATCGTACCATGCGTCCAACTTCCTACTCTTTGAACTCTTTAATTATAACCTATGCGTTTATCCAAAATCAAAATTATATTTCCATTTACCATGAAATTGAGCTCCTTAATGCATAGCTAGTAGTCACCCGTCAACGCACAGCAACCCTTCGTTCATAGTTGCCTTAAACATTTGGTCTTTGGGCATAGACTTCTTTATTAACACCAAAATCCTTACTAACGCCTAATAAATCTTTCAACGCGTGCTATTCACACCCCAAGGTTCTTTGGTTTCTCTTTTCTTTCTAGCTTAACATCCTTCAAAGCTAATCCCATAACCTGTTAGTTTCCAAGACTAAGTGTGAGCCGTGCGTTTCCTCTTTTTCCTGATTCTTGTTCCCTTTTTCAAAATTCAATATTAAATTCTCTCTAAATTAAGGTACCATACTTTAGCGCTTTACCATCCATGCATTAACCGGGCTATGCTCGAAATACATTTAAACGCTTAACTAATTCCCTAACTATGCCTTCCATCCTTCATTCTCACTCTTAGTGAAATATCCATTTCTTTCCTAATATTATGCGTTAAATTAGTCTCATTTCTTTCCTTACTAGCCATCTTAAAAATTCTGAGTTAGGGTCTTACACATCCTCTGAAATGTTGGTGCAACTCAAGTTTGATGCTTTGGTGCTGGTTCTCTACCTCCAAGTTTGATGGTTGCGTCGCTGCTTTTCCATCTCCAAGTTTAATGGTTGCACGAATTGTCGCCTGAAAAGTTGTGTGCGACGCATTGACGTACATATTTACTACATATCTGCTACATGTCTGCCACATATCTGCTACATATTTGTTTGGATGTTTGCTACATATCGGCAATATATCTGCAATGATGTTTAAGACATCTACGAATGGATGATGTATTGACGTCAATATAACCTCCATCAGAGTTGTACATGCCAGCGAACATGGGGCGTATTGACATAGTGCCAATCTATACTCAACGTATCTTGTAACTTCTAGCACTAGGAGTGCGACAAAAATTTGAAAAACCAAAAATCCAAAGCAATCCAAACTGATCCAATGGTTTGATTTGATTTTTTAGTATGAAATTGGATACATTGGTTTATATTTGGAGAAAACCAAAAAGTATTGGTTCAGAACAGTTTTTTATTAGAAAAACCAATCAAAGCCAAACCAAACCAAACTAATGATATATATACCCTTGAAAGTAAACTCTTCATTAGGTATTTTTTAGTATTTTAATTATTATGGTGTATGTATATTTGATGTTTAGATAAAAGACCAATTATTAGGAAGTGTTCATGTTTTTTTTTTTTTTAGAAAAGTGGTAAGAAAAAAAAAACAAAAATGTCAACTTTCAATTTTATAAAAAAAGACATAGACCCAATTTAAATTTAAAATTAGCAAGAAGAATCAATTCAAAACAAAGTGGAAATAAACATAAAAAACTTGGAAGGAAAAGAGAATGCCAAAAATCGAAAACCAAACTCATAATAAATTGATCCAAATAAAACCAATTCATTGGTTTTATTCTTTATTGGACATTTGTTTGGATCCCTTCTTTGTAACCAATTGATTCGGTTTGGTTCTTGTTAGCCCCAAAACCAACAAAATCGAACCGACTATCACTCATGTCTAGTGCAGCAAGGAGCATGGGGCGTATTGATGTAGTGCCAGTCTTTACCCAATGCACCCTGTAACCTTGAGCGCACCAAGGAAAACGAGGTTTATTAATGTAGTGCCAATCTATACCCAAAGTGCTCTGTAACCTCCAGCATAGCAAGAAACACGGGGCAGTATTAACTTAGCGCCAATCTATACCCAATGGGCCCTGTAATCTCTAGCACAACAAGAAACATGGAGCGTATTGACGTAGTGTCAATCTATACCCAATGTGCCCTATAATCTCTAGTGCGGCAAGGAACACAGGGCATATTGACGTATTGCCAATCTATACCTCATGTGCCTACCACCTCCAAAGCAACAAAAACATGGGGCGTATTGACGTAGTGCCAATCTATACCCATGCGCCTTAGAACCTCCAACGTAACAAGGAATACGAGGCGAAATGACATAGTGTCAATCTATACTTGACGTGCCCTACGAGATTCAATACAAGGAACATGGGGCATATTGACGTAGTGCTAATCAATAGCTAATGTGCCATACAACCTTCAGCGTAGCAAGGAACATGGGGTGTATCGATGTAGTGTTAATCTACACCAAAATTTAAACAAATCAAATATGTTATTTATTGTAAATGAGTTTTTTTAATGATACAAAATAAATAAAAACATAAAAAAGATCAAAACTTCTAGGAATCTAAAGTCTCATGTTTGTTTAATCAACGTTAGAAGATTTTTTTTAAAAAAAATGTCATTTTTTATTATCTTTTAATTTGAATATTCTTTTCTTCTTAAAAATTTAGATTATTTAATGATTTAAATATAAAATTACTTAAAATATCCCTACAACCATCCATTAAATGGTGCAAAAGCGGAATCAAATGTTGTTGTTTAGATAGTATAGGTTAGAGGTTAATTGTTTAAAGATTTTAGAGGTGTTTTTTTTCCCTTTCTTTCTACAGCACCCCATATTCTCAAACGCAATAATTTTTTTTTCATAAATTGAAATTCACTTTGGAGTTCATCTTGGTTACTTAATTCGGATTAAATTTGATAAGTTGGAATAGTTGATTGGAGACTGCTTTTTTCGGATTTTAGTGGGTTAATTGAATGAATATTGAAATCTAATTTGGATAAATTAGATTTAAAGTGGTCTAATTAAATTATTCAAGATGTTTAGTATCTCCAATTTTTGGTTTTTAAGGCCCTATTCAGACGATTTGATGGTGATTTTAATCTAATTATTAGTCGTAGCTAGGTGGAATTTGGGAAAATTTGGGCTTGGAAATGATTTTGGGCTTGATTTGCACTTCTTGCCTAACAGCAGGCACGTCGACCGTCATCCACCACATGTTGGCTAGTAACCCACTGTTCATCGGAGATGTTCGTTGCCTAGTCGCCGCAATCTCACGCTGTGAGGACTGCTGATGAGTCGAGCCCTGGACGTCGCTCCTCCCCGTTTACCGCCGTCATGTAGTATCGCTCATGTTGGTTCCGTCGTTGGTAAGCATCGCACCACCTATTATTTCTTCTTTTTCTCTAAGTCGAGTTTTTGTTTCAGTTTGATTTCTCTGATGTTTGTTCACCGTTTAGCACAATTGTTTGTTCATCTCTAATTGCCACTGGTCGTAGATGTGGGTAAGAGAAGTCTTTGGATTTTACTGAATTATTTAGGATTACCTACTAATCTTTTGGCTTAAAAATTGTTTACCCTAAATCTTTTGGGTCTAGATTCGAGGCTTTGAGGTGTTTAAGGCCCCTGTTTATTAAGGAAAAAGAAGAGTCAAAGGTACAATCAACTGTGCCACAGTGTATAACCTTATGCAGTCAGTTGAGCAAAAGATTCCAAATCACCAATATTCTAGAAGAATCCGGTTGTTAGAACTTGGTTATAGAATTTTATTATTGTCCAATTATACATCAACACGTATATACCACTGAGATGATTTTATTTACCCTAATTGAGGGTGTGCGTTTAAAAAAAGGCTATGTGCCTCTCCCAATTCATTGAATATAGAGAAATGCTGAAATAGAAAGAATTCCTGCAGCTGTCTCGCTTTCTTGCTAGTCTGTGTGTCTCGCTAGTCTCGTTTCTTATTTCTCACTACTCTCGCTTCTTATTTTGGTATTAGAGTCGAATGGCTAACGCCTCTAGCAATCCTCCAACAGTCACCAGAACACCTAATTTCAGTAGCCCTCCATTGAACCAACTGCTGAACCAAATCACCACTATCAAGCTAGCTCTCCTCATCCTCTGTGGCTGCCGAATTGAAGGTTATCTCCTAGGCCAAAAGGTTTGCCCACCCATGTTTGTCTACCAAAACTTCAACAATGGAAGCATGCTACCAAAGCATCCAGCTCTCAAGTCGCAACCAGCGATACTGTGACCCACGAGACAACCGAATTCATCAATCCAGTGCATGAAGCATGGCTCGTTGTTGACTAGCTACTCCTGGGTTGGCTCTACAACTCCATGACACCTAATGTGGCCACACAACTTATGGGCTTTGAACGATCGAAGGACTTATGGGATGCTATCCAAGAATTGTTTCAGATTCAATCTAGGGCAGAGGAAGACTACCTTTGCCAGACCTTCCAACAGACTAAGAAAGGTACAATAGTTTGTTTGAATATTTACGACTAATGAAAATGCATTTTGATAATTTAGGGCAAGCTGGAAGTCCCGTTTTGACAAGGGCATTGATATCTCAAGTTCTACTTGGGCTCGACAAAGACTATAATGCCATCGTTGCCACACTCCAAGGAAAGCCATATATCACATGGCTACAAATGCAATCTGAGCTCTTGTCCTACGAAAAAAGGCTAGAAGCTCAAAATTCACAAAGAAATGAAGTCACAAGCAACAATCCATTGGTGAACATGGTTAATAGCAGAGGAGCTGGACCTCAACAACCACAAAATCCGACATCACAAAGCCATGGACGTGGCAGAAGTCAATACAGTGGGCAACACGGAGGAAATTAATTCGAAAATAGAGGACGAGGTAAGGGTAGAAACCTCAGCTTGTCAAGTTTGTGGGAATGTTGGTCACACCGTAGATGAGTGTTACAATCAGTTCAACAAGGAATTCACTCCCAACTTCAATCAGAACAAAAATAGCAGTAGTAATGGTTGCCACACATAATGAAAACCCCTTCACTTCGAATTATGAAAGCACAGTTGATCAAAGTTGATATGCTGATAGGGGAGCAACAAACCATGTGACCTCCGACTACAACAATCTCACAAACTCGGCTGAATATGGAGGTAATGAGTTGGTAACTGTTGACAATAGTAATACATTGGAGATTGCTTCGATTGGTAATATGTGATAACTTGTAGAAATACAAGTTATTATAGTCATTATTTGAATTAATTAGACTAACTTTAGAACTAAACGCATGATTTTGGTAGTTGAATTATGTAAAATGTATCACCATGCGTTGGCACTATTTACAAAACAAAATACCTGAAAAATGATGAGCTTTTCTGTTCTTAACGCAGGATCAAGAAGAAAAGAAACCCAAATAACCCAAGGACTAGAGACGAAGCTGCTGCGAGAACAAATGGAAACCCATGCGTCGAAACTATGCGTCTGAGACCATGCGTCGATACCATGCGTTGAGGAGAGAAAGTAAATATGGACGCTTGGGCAAAAGCTGTCAGGTCATTATGAGAAAGGACAACACGTTATCAGATCATGGCAGAACCAATGTACCTACAATGTAAAAAGTCTACGCAGCGGGGCAGGGAATTTAATGCAAAGGTGTCAGGCCATCATGAGCTTCAACTTTTCAACGCCTATAAAAAGCCCAAAGCTTCAAAGGAAAAAGGGGGAGAAAAACGAGTTCAGGAGGTGAAAGCTCTGCACAACTCCTCCACCATAACCAGCCTCCATTTCAAGCTCGTCTGAAAGAAGGATTCTGAGAACTTTCAGAATCATCTCCCAGTGAGTGAGAACCTTCACCCTATGGATTTTATGTATCAGATAGCAACCATCTCAAGCCTCCATGAAGCAAGACGTTGCCATTAGCGGCTTGACGTCTTCCATTTCTGTTTATTTTCCATTTCCCTCCTTTTTACTTATGTTTTGTTAATAACATTCGAGGGAATGACTTATTTTCTTAATATAAGTTTGATTGACGACTATCTTCCATTTATTTCCATATTAAATATCTTACACCATGTTATTTGAATGCTAAATGAGTTAGATGTTAGAGTTAGTTTTTCTTAAGCAATATGAAGTATGCTACATCCTGATGAATGCATATCATTAGCTTGCATAGCATTGTTTGACAAACAAGTGTAGTAAGCATGACTGTCTAGCTTGAGAGAGTAGATGGTTAATCTTTAGCATTTATCAAGACTAGATGAAGTGCAGAGATGTAGTTCATCTTTTGCCAACGCAAACTTACCATGCGTCTTAGAAATAAGATTAATGTGGCATCGAAACATCGAAAGATGGATTCACAAACTCAGTTTGTAGGTATGTACTTACACTTAGATAGGCTTAAGTAATAACTAGCTCCTGCGTTAACTCTACCTTTATCACATGGTTCCATTCATTCTCAATGCATGCTATCTAACACTAAATGATATTTGACAAACCATCGCCGCGTCCACCTCATTGTTGTAGGAAATTTTATTCATTCTTTATGTATAGTTATAGATACATACAAATCTTGCACATATTACTTGTATAGTCCACAACATAGTCAAACATCTATTCTCAACGCCTAGTTATTACAAATCCCTGCGTTCGACCCTAGACTCACCAGGAAACCTATAAGAGCTTATACTTGGGCTTCTTATAGGAAAACTTGCTTAATCAGCTTATACTCGACGCATCTTTGTACAGAAAACGATAACATCTATTTTAGTGCAACACGCTATGAAACTCAAATGTAGATTGAAAATAGAAAACAAACAAATCAAAAAAAATCAACAAGTTTTTGGCGCCTTTGCCGGGGGTTTGAATTAATAATTTAGGTTTTGAAATATTTTCTTGATCTATGCAGAAAATCTCAATCTTGGGCTGTACAGAGCTTTAGCCGAAGACGCATCTGACAGTTTATGAACAAAGGACAGCCTGCGTTCATTTCTGACCCTGAGATCGAGAGAACCTTTTGAAAAAGAAATAAGACATTTCAAAGGCGGCGACAATTTTACAGATAGAAGAAAATGGAAAATTAAGCAAACAACGCCAATCAGTCTTTGAGAGCTAATAATGGGGCTAATGACAGGTATGACGAAGCAATGAACCATGCGTTAGCCCAAGCGCAGCTTCAAGCTCAGTTGCAGAATGATCAACAAACTCATCCTATTCTATTGGCACATGATCGGAACCGTCCGATTAGGGATTACTCGTCGCCAATCTTATATAATTTTTCACCTGGAATTATGCGACCCGCGTCTCAAGGTTCGAGATTTGAAATGAAGCCAGTCATGCTTCAGATGCTACAAACAGCAGGTCAGTTTGGGGGATCACTCGGTGAAGACCCTCATGCTCACCTAAAAAGCTTCATCAAAATCTGTAATACCTTCGTCATCCCAAACATAAGTGCAGATGACATCCGGTTGACGCTGTTCCCATTCTCCCTCAGGGATGAGGCGAGACAGTGGGTCTCACTTGGTTCCAAATGATCGAGAAGTTTATGAAAAAGTTCTTCCCACCAACGGAGAATGCTCGAAGAAGAAGAGATATTGCCAACTTTCAACAAAAAGACAAAGAAACCCTGAGCAATGCTTGGACAAGATTTAAGAGGTTGGTGAGGAACTGTCTGCATAATGGTTTCCCGATTGTGTACAAATGGAGATATTCTATGATGGCTTGACCAAGGCATCTCAAACCGCTGCAAATGTTGCCGCAGCGGGAGGACTACTTGATAAAACTTATACTGAGGCTAAGGAAATTCTCGATAGAATATCCAGAAATCGTGAGGATTAGGAGGACCAGGGATATAGCCGAGCTGGCCGCAGGCAAAACAATGCGTCAGGAGCATCAGAGCATAATAGTGTTACTGCTTTACAAGCTCAAGTTACCGCCATGACTAACCTGTTGCAAACTATGGCCCTGAATCAGTCAAATACAAGAGGCAGCGGCCAAGTTAACGCAGCGAATCAATTCAACGCCTCAGGATGCGTCGAATGCGGGGAGCCGCATACGTATGAGGTATGTCCACAGAACCCTCAATTTGTATGTTTCATACGGAACAACCCGTATTCCAACACCTACAACCCTGGTTAGAGGAATCATCCGAATTTCTCATGGGGTGGTAACCGCCAGCCTGAGCAGCAAGGTGCGCCCATGCATGAGAGTGGTGGATCATTTGGATTCTCCCATGGACATTAGAGGCAAAATCCATATCAATTAATGCCTAGTCCATCATCATTAATGAAAGCTCTTCTGAAGGAATACATGCAGAAGAACGACGCCTTGATGCAAACCCAGGCGTCGTTCATCAGGAATTTAGAGCTTTAGATTGGCCAGATTGCTGGAGAACTTAAGACGCGACAGAAAGAGTCTCTTCCAAGCAACACCGAAACCCCACGCGATACAGGCAGTTCAGGAAACGAACAGTGTCAAGCTATGACACTGCAAAGTGGAAGAGCCATGAATGAACTCCCCCGCCCAGTGAAGAAAACTCTAGCTAACGAGACCGAGAATTACTTAAACCAACCAGAGAACTCTCAACCAACAATTCACCTTTCCAGTCCCACCATTGAGTCTGACCATTCAACACAACAAAAACAAGCTGACATGCGAAGAAGTTTATCAGGGAAAGATGCATCAACAAGCGTGTCAGTCGAGCTACAAACACTTCCTTATCCACAACGGTTAAGATGGAAGAAAAGTAATGAGAGGCAGTTCAAATGCTTCCTGGATGTACTTAAACAGTTGCACATCAACATCCCGCTGGTGGAAGCGTTGGAACAAATGCCCACTTATGCTAAATTTCTCAAGGACATACTGTCTAAAAAGAGAGGAATGGGTGAATATGAGACCATAGCTCTAATGCAAGAGTGCAGTGACATGGTCTGTGAACGCATCCCCACAAAGATGAAAGATTCAGGGAGCTTCACCATTCCTTGTTCCATCGGGGGGGTTTACATAGGAAAAGCATTGTGTGATCTAGGGGCTAGCGTTAATCTCATGCCCATGTCAGTATTCAACAAATTGGGGATCGCATCGCAGCCAACAATAGTCACCCTACAACTGGCGGATCGATCTGTTATGCATCCTGAAGGAAGGATCGAGGATGTGTTGGTAAAGGTAGACAAGTTCATTCTCCTTGCAGACTTCATTATCCTGGATTATGAAGCAGACGAAGACGTCCCTATCATACTTGGACGCCTGTTTCTGTCGACGAGTTGTACACTCATCGACGTCCATAAGGGGGAAATCACTATGAGAGTTAATGATCAGGAAGTGATTTTCAATGTTTTTAAGGCGTTAGAGTATCTAGGAGAATAGAAGACCTGCCAAAACCTCGACACAGAGGATAAGTTCCATAGAATGTTGCTTGAAGAAGAAAATGATGAAAAGAATGCAAATTTGGACACACAGCAGCCTGAACAATGTTGTGCCATGGTCCATCTCTGGAAGAAGCGCCAAAACTCGAGTTAAAAGTGTTGCCAACCCACCTGAAGTATGTTTACTTAGGAGAAGGTAACTCTCTTCCAGTTATTATTTCAGCTGCTCTATCCCCTAACCACGAATCAGCTTTGCTAATCATTCTTAAAAAGCACATCCGAGCTGTTGGATGGACTTTGGCTGATATCTAGGGGATAAGCCCCACATACTGCATGCACAAAATTCATCTAGAAGAAGGAAAAGATGGATCCATCGAGCCCCAAAGGCGGTTGAACCCAGCAATGAAAGAAGTTGTCAAGAAAGAAGTGCTTAAATAGTTGGACGCAGACATTATCTTTCTTATCTCAGATAGCAAATGAGTAAGTCCTGTGCAATGCGTTCCCAAGAAAGGAGGTATGACTGTAGTCCCAAACAAGGATAACGAATTGATCCCTACCCGCACTGTCACAGGGTGGAGAATCTGCATGGACTACAGGAAACTCAATGAGGCGATGAAGAAGGATCATTTCCCACTGCCTTTTATTGACCAAATGTTAAACTTGCAGGAAATGAGTTCTTCTGCTTCTTGGATGGCTATTCAGGCTACAACCAAATTATAATTGCTCCGAAAGACCAAGAGAAGACAACCTTTACATGTCCTTATGGTACATTCGCATTTCGATGCATGTTGTTTGGGCTATGTAACACCCTAGGCACTTTTCAGCGGTGTATGATGGCAATCTTCTCTGAATTTTTGGAAGAATCTGTGGAGATATTCATGGATGATTTTTCAGTCTTTGGAAATTCGTTTGAAGCATGTTTAGCCAATTTAGAAAAAGTATTGAAAAGATGCGAGGACACCAACTTAGTGCTCATTGGGAAAAATGTCACTTCATGGTGAACGAAGGAATTGTCCTCGATCATAAAATATCCAAGAAGGGCCTTGAAGTTGATTAGGCGAAAATTGAAGCCGTGGAGAAGCTCCCACCTCCTACAAATGTAAAGACACTTCACAGCTTCTTGGGACATGCAGGCTTTTATAGAAGGTTTGTCAAGGACTTCTCAAAAATTGCACGCCCCTTAAGCTCGTTGCTGGAGCAGAATCGACCTTACAAGTTTGATGAGAAATGACTCAAGGCGTTTGAGACTCTGAAAGCAGCACTGGTGTCAGCACCAATTTTAATCGCCCCAGACTGGTCGCAGCCATTCGAGCTAATATGTGATGCTAGCGACTATGCGATGGGAGCTGTGTTGGTTCAACGCAGAGACAAAGTGTTGCATTCTATAGCCTACGCCAGCAAAACTTTCAACGCAGCCCAAGCGAATTACACCACTACCGAGAAAGAATTGCTAGCAATAGTTTTCGCTGTTGAAAAATTCAGAACATATCTTCTAGGGTCAAAAGTCATCATCCACACTGACCACTCAGCTATCCGATACTTGATGACTAAAAAAGATGCCAAGCCGAGGCTCATCCGATGGGTTCTACTTCTTCAAGAGTTCAACGCAGAAATAGTTGATCGCAAAGGTACAGAGAACAACGTGGCAGATCATCTTTCTAGACTTGAGAATATGGAACACGATCAAAAACACCTGAACATTAATGCAAGCTTTCCAGATGAAGTTGTATTAAAAGTCATAGAATCCGTACCATGGTATGCAGATATTGGCAACTTCTTGGTGTGCAAGCAATTTCTCGAAGATTTCAACGCACATCAGAAGAAGAAGTTGATGCATGATGCAAAGTTCTATTATTGGGACGAGCTCCAACTCTACAAAAAGGGGCCGGATCAAATCTTCGGACTCTGCGTTCCAGAGACTTTATATCAAGGCATCCTATCTCAATGTCATGACTCCCCCATATGGAGGACATTTTGGAGGACAACGAACTGCGACCAAGGTCTTACAAAGCGGATACTTCTGGCCAACTTTTTTTAGAGATGCCAGGGACTATTCGATCAGGTGCGACAAATGTCAACGCACTGGAAATATCTCATGTCAAAACGAGATGCCACTTACCTCAATCTTAGAAGTTGAGCTCTTTGACGTTTGGGGTATTGATTTTATGGGCCTATTTCCGCCATCAAACGGCCACAACTATATACTGGTACCTGTGGATTATGTATCAAAATGGGTTGAAGCAATCCCTTGTGCTAAGAATGATGCGGCGACAGTCTCAAATTTTCTTCAGAAAAATATATTCATGAGATTTGGAACGCTGAGAGCCCTGATTAGCGATGAAGGTACGCATTTCATCAATAAAATCATTTCCAAGTTGCTAATCAAATACAATGTACATCACAGGGTGGCAACTGCATACCACCAGCAGACAAATGGGCAGGCAGAAGTTTCCAATAGAGAGTTGAAGACTATTTTGGAAAAAGTGGTTAACTCCTCTTGAAGGGATTGGGGGTCCAAATTGGACGAGACGTTGTAGGCATATCGGACAGCATTCAAGACGCCTCTAGGAATGTCACCATACACGCTGGTCTTTGGAAAGACATACCATTTGCCGTTGGAGCTAGAACACAAAACATTGTGGGCTACCAAGAGATTGAATATGGACCTGAAAGCAGCTGGAGAAGCGCATCAGCTTCAATTGAATGAACTGGAGGAATGGAGATTGCAAGCCTATGAGAACGCAAAGATGTACAAAGAGCGAACAAAGTGTTGGCACGATCAACGCATCAGTAAGAAATCTTTGCATATAGGTAAAAAATTTCTCCTTTTTAACTGAAGACTGTGTTTCCAGGGAAATTAAGAACAAGATGGTCCGGTCCTTTCGTGATCAAGGAAATTTTTCCTCATGGTGCTGTAGAGCTGATGAATGAAGACAGCACCAATGTATTCAAAGTTAATGGTCAACGCGTGAAGCCATATTATGGAGACTGCTTTGAACGAGACAAAGTAGCCGTGGACCTAGAAAAGATAGAATGAGGAAAAGATGGACACGCTCTGCGTTGACAAAAAGCACAAATATCCCAGGGACGCATCCTAACTTTTGTACTTTAATTACTTTTGTCTTAATTTTTTTTCTCTTCCCGCAGTATTTCATTTCGTCCTCTTTGTTATTTGATTTGATTTCAATTGATTCTTATTGTTATTTTAGTTTATCTTTTTTTATCTGCGTTGAAAAATTTTGTTTGGATGCTATCTATTATTTTGTGATGAGTGAAGATCTAAACTCATTCAATTACAAGGCGTCGACATCAAAACGATGCGACACGATTATATCGACGCCTAGGGGGGAATCTGAAGCGATTCTGTCACATCGCTATCGGATGTCAGATCATTTAATGTGGCTATGATGCCACACATCAAGCCGATAACCCACACGCTTAGCTAAAACCCTTTATAAACCCCTCTTCAGCTCCTTTCGAATTACGCTTCCTTTCTCTTCGAATTTTCAAGATTACCGATGCGATTTCCAGCCTATCCGAACGATTTCCCGATTCTCACCCACTTTTCTATCTCTTTTCACCTATACCCTTCCCATGGCTTCCCGGCAACCCACCCCTTCTAAAAGCCCTAAACCTATGGCCTCATCTTCAAGGCATGATAGTCGAAATCTGTCCACTACCTCCACCATACCCGAACCCCTTGCCATTGTCCGCCTCAATAGTCCTGAGTTGAAGGCGACATCAGCCCCATCTCCGCCACGCTCCAGGGACCTGTCTGAAGCTTAAGAGGTGGGAGGGAATGACGAGTCCACCGTCTTCGGAGATATTCTAGACACCATTGATGAAGAAGACGATGCCTGGTTGGACGGGTTGGTCTACCAGAGGATGAAAAATGAGTCGCGTGGGTCAGTCCCTGCGATGAGTGGTCTTGAAGAGTCGGACTCCAATGAAAGACCCATTGGAAAGGTAATAGCAGCGGTAGAAAAGAAGAAGTCCGCCCCAAAGAGGAAAATCAGGCAAATAAGGGCCAGGGAAGAAGAAGCTGAGGAAGATGTATCGCCGGTAAGAAGGAAAAATGAAAAAGTAAAGGATGCAGGGACATCCAAGGCTATCGCATCATCTTTCGCCGTATCATCTGTTGAGCAGTTAGCTGCGAGGGTGGCAGAGAAATCCAAGAAGCTGAAAGATGACTTCAAAAAAATGAAAGAAAGGACGGAGTCGGTTCTCGCCGCAGTTAAAAAAAGAAAAGAGGAAAGTGAATCTGGCAAGCAAGCGGCCAAGGAGGCCGCCAGAAAAACCGAGTTTCTCTGTCGCATAGCTGAGATTCGCGGCGGAATTAGAAGTAGAAGTGGAAGTGACTGATGCTGAGAAGCTACCCAAAGCTGAGCGCATCAAACAAAATGTAAAGAAAATAAGAGAGGAGAAGAAGAAATAAAAAGAGGTAGCAATAACTAAGGAAAAGCTACCAGAGAAAAAGAAGAAAACTGAGGTGGCCAAGGCACCTGCAGTGGTTATAAGGGACGTGAACGCAGGCAGAGCAAGGAGAACGCCTGCTAGTCCCATCAATAGGAATGAGAAGGGAAAAGAGAAATTGGTTGAGGAACCAAGAAAGAAGGCGGCGAAGAGCCAAAAGAAACAATTCAGTGGGCTCTATACTGAAGTGGCATTTTTCCCTGAGCCACTTAAGCTGCCCGCCTTCATTATTCAAGGAGTCGACGCATTGGGTTGGAGGCAATTTTGTGAAAGCGCCCAAGTCATCCAACCCACCGCCGTGGAGGCATTTTATGAAGGAGCCATTCACCGCAAGGCAAACCAAGTCAAAGTTGGAGATGAGGTGATTTCCTACGAGCCTCAGGAAATCAACGCGTTGTTTAATCTTTCTGACATCGCGGCGGCAAAAGGTAATAGAATAATGTAGACGCCTACAGAAGCCGAAATTAATGACGCCCTCACAATCATCGCCAAACCGGGGTCAGAGTGGAACACTTCCCCAAAGGGCATTCAGACATTAGCGCCAACATGCTTGATCGCCTAGGCCAATCTGTGGCTTGACTTCATCAAGCGGTCGTTAATCCCCACAACGCATGACGGCTCAATTTCAAGGGACCGTGCCATGGTCATTTACTGCATCATGCGGAGAATTCGGCTAGACGTGGGATGCATTGTTGCCCCATAGATTCGAGGGTTGTTCTTCAAGCCAAGGGGTCAGCTATTCTTCCCCTTTCTTGTGATCAGACTGTGCGCCAACGCACAATTCATGGAGGATGCGCCAGTCAGTGCGGTAAATGGAGTTCTTTCAGCCCAAAGTCTGAGACGAATATTAAAGGACTCACCGTATCTGCTTGAGGCAGCCAACCTAAAGAAGCGGCCGACCAAGTCACAAGAACCACCCCTCCACCCCCCTCAACCCAAGAAGAGGAAACTTGTCAAGAAGAATTTTGAGATTAAGGCGTCGAGTTCACAACCTAGTGAAGTCAAAGAAGCTGATCAGCTCGACGCCAACACACAAGCCTTCACCATTTATACTCCTCCCATCGACCCAATCCATGAGGAGCCCTCTTCACCACCAACTACCCTTTCCCCGAAATCCAAAAAGAGCCACTTCATGTACCCACCACCCAACACGGCCTCCCATCGCCCCTTCGAATTCCTATCGTAGACTTAAATGAAGAGTCGACGGAAGTGTCACCGCCTTCTTCGCCCCACCTGGAGTTAACCCTTTCCCCACCTCAATCATCTACCTTTCGAGAGGCAACTCCATCACCACCCCCACCACCCGTTGAGCCTACCCTGACTCTGGATCCTGAGAAGTCAGCCCCCTTTCAATTTTCACCGCCTCGCCAAGAACCTCATTCGTCCAATCTTCCAACTCCACCAACACTGAGCCTTCTGTCTGCCCAACTTCTCAAACGTCGGCATAAGCGTCTACAAGCACGCATCATCAAGAAGAACCATATCACTTGCAGCATGCTTCTGCCCCGCTGCAGTTTGTTGATTTGAGTCTGGATGATTTGCTGCGATACTTGGATGATGGAATCCTTCACCCCATCATGGGAGACCTGGATGAAATTCGGCGCAAGGAGATGGAAAGTCTCTAGCGGCAAGAAGAGTTGGCTCAACAAGTTTCACAATTGGGTTAGCAAGTGACTCAGATGGCGCAGTAACAATTGGAGCTTTGGAATTTTGTTCAACACTAAACTCACCGTCAGGATGAACAATTCAGCACTATGACGAATTACATTTATAAAGTGTTCGTCCAACGCATCCCAGCGCCAATTATTCCTCATTCCCTTCAACAACCCCTTCAGTTCAACGATCCAAATCCTCCCCCTGCGGACAACAATGATAACGCCCCGGAGAGAACTTAAATTTGGTGGTGTTGGGATTTTTCCTTCTTTTCTTATGTTTATCCCTTTGATCCTTTGTAAACAGTACAACGCATAATACATTGACATCAATACAACATTCCATTCATGAATCTCTCTGTTCTCTTTTGTTTGTGCTTTCAATTATTTCTTGCTTTATTATTTTCTCCGCCTTGTTTTTGTTTCTGCGTCCAACCTCAATGATGATATTTATGCTCTTCCCCTGTAGACATTGAAATAAGAGGATTAACTCACAAACCTTAGGATATTACACTTGGTAAATTACTTCCAAGAGTTAGTATGCGTCGCAAGCTTTGTCTCAAATCTCTTTTACACAATTTTTCTAAGGCAATCTCATAACTCGATTTCAGCAACGAGGACCTTGCTGCCTTTAAATTTGGGGGTATGAAAGGTTTGAGCCATACGTTCAGAATTCATAAAACATGAAAAAAAAATAATAATAATAAATAAAATAAAATAAAATAAAATAAATAAATATAAAAAAAATTGATATAAGTATATTTCCGTGGACAAACAACTCCGCTGATAGCGCACAAAATTAGCCTGTTAAGAGTTGAGTTGAGAATGGCTTGTTACACCACATAATAGAAGGTGAGAGTCCAAGATCAGCGAAAAATAAATAAACAGTACCACTGTCGACGCAACAAAAAAGGAACGCGATAAGTGCCGAGTTGCGAAAGGGTATTTGCTCGATGTTGGCTGCCTCCATGCATCCCATCGTTGGTATGTCAAAACAAAGGTAGATTAGCCGAATCAACTCAAGTCCACTTTATTTAAAAATATATATATATATATATATAAAATAAAAAAAAATAGAAATTTTATGAATGAATGAACTCCATGGCACACTACTAAAATGAGGACATCAGATTGGCTGGAAATGAGTAAGGGTATTTTTGAGGAATAAGCTTACCGCATCTAAAAATGAGAAGTACTTTCAAAGCTTCAATTGAAAAAGAACTTGGTGTGGTAATCTGATTGTTGACATAGTCAAGGAATAGAAGGCATGTTGAGAGGGTGAGTTTTTACTTAGACTTGGGCTGTAGAATTTAATAAATCTTCAAATAAATGTTTTGAGGACAAACATTAACTCTAATTTGGGGGTATGATAACTTGTAGAAATACAAGTTATTATAGTCATTATTTGAATTAATTAGAGTAACTTTAGAGCTAAACGCATGATTTTGGTAGTTGAATTATGTAAAATGTATCATCATGCGTTGGCATTATTTACAAAACAAAATACCTGAAAAATTATGAGCTTTTCTGTTCTTAACGCAGGATTAAGAAGAAAAGAAGCCCAAATAACCCAAGGACTAGAGACGAAGCTGCTGCGAGAACAAATGGAAACCCATGCGTCGAAACTATGCGTCCGAGACCATGCGTCGATACCATGCGTTGAGGAGAGAAAGTAAATACGGACGCCTGGGCAAAAGCTGTCAGGTCATTATGAAAAAGGACAATACGTTATCAGATCATGATAGAATCAATGTACCTATAATGTAAAAAGTCTACGCAGCGGGGCAGGGAATTTAAAGCAAAGGTGGCAGGCCATCATGAGCTTCAACTTTTCAACGCCTATAAAAAGCCCAAAGCTTCAAAGGAAAAAGGGGGAGAAAAACGAGTAGAAAGCAAAGGGAAATCGGAGGAGTTAGAGCAGGGAACAATGGGCATCCTCGCCTGGAAAACAAACAGTAGAGTCAGGCGAAGGACCTGACGCAACTCTACTACCGCCTTTCCTACCATCAGGAGGCGAAAGCTCTGCACAACTCCTTCACCATAACCAGCCTCCATTTCGAGCTCGTCTGAGAGAAGAATTTTGAGAACTTTCAGAATCATCTCCCAGTGAGTTAGAACCTTCACCCTATGGATTTTATGTATCAGATAGCAACCATCTCAAGCCTCCATGAAGTAAGACGTTGCCATTGGCGGCTTGACGTCTTCAATTTCTGTTTATTTTCCATTTCCCTCATTTTTACTTATGTTTTGTTAATGACATTCGAGAGAACGACTTATTTTCTTAATATAAGTTTGATTGACGACTATCTTCCATTTATTTCCATACTAAATATCTTACACCATGTTATTTGAATGCTAAATGAGTTAGATGTTAGAGTTAGTTTTTCTTAAGCAATATGAAATATGCTACATCCTGATGAATACATATCATTAGCTTGCATAGCATTGTCTGACAAACAAGTGTAGTAAGCACGACTGTCTAGCTTCAAAGAGTAAATGGTTAATCTTTAGTATTTATCAAGACTAAATGAAGTGCAGAGATGTAGTTCATCTTTTGCCAATGCAAACTTACCATGTGTCTTAGAGATAAGATTAATGTGGCATCGAAGCATCGAAAGATGGATTCACAAACTCAGTTTGTAGGTATGTACTTACACTTAGATAGGCTTAAGTAACAACTAGCTCCTGCGTTAACTCTACCTTTATCGCAAGGTTCTATTCATTCTCAACGCATGCTATCTAACACTAAATG
This sequence comes from Citrullus colocynthis, assembly GCA_031780015.1. NCBI lineage: Eukaryota > Viridiplantae > Streptophyta > Magnoliopsida > Cucurbitales > Cucurbitaceae > Citrullus > Citrullus colocynthis. Next base: position 1,158,112 of record QLSR01000100.1, on the reverse strand, counting down.
ACTTTGACAAACCATTGCCACGTCCACCTCATTGTTGTAGGAAATTTTATTCATTCTTTATGTATAGTTATAGATACATACAAATCTTGCACATATTACTTATATAGTCCACCGCATAGTCAAACATCTATTCTCAACGCCTAGTTATTACAAATCCTTGCGTTTGACCCTGGACTCACCAGGAAACCTATAAGAGCTTATACTTGAGCTTCTTATAGGATAACTTGCTTAATCATTATCACGTGAGTAATTCTCGACGCATCTTTATACAGAAAACGATAACATCTATTTTTGTGCAATACGCTGTGAAACTCAAATGTAAATCGAAAATAGAAAACAAACAAATAAAAAAAAAAAATCAACAATACGATTTTGACTAATGGAAAGTATTTGTTGAATTTGAATAATATACTGCATGTTCTTGATATTGCTAAAAATCTTGTTAGTGTATCTAAATTGGCCAAGGATAATAACGCTTTCATTGAATTTCACGATAACTATTGTCTTGTAAAGGACAAGGGTTCGGGGTAAAAAATTTTGAAGGGCATACTTAGAGATGGGCTGAATCATCTAGAAGAAGCTATTGTGAAACCTGGTGTTGTTCCAGTGAGACTTGCTGCTGCTTGTGAATCCAAGATGCTGTGAATATAAATGAACAGGATTTATTAGCCTTTTCTCTATCTAATGTTTTTGTTAATAGTGCTGTATCTAAAACTACTTGGCATCGATGGTTGGGACACCCCTCCTCGAGAATTTTTGATTTAGTAACCAGAAGTTGTAATCTATCGTTTAATAGAGGTGCAACTGAGTTTTTTCACTCATGTCAGTTGGGTAAATCACATAGTATGCCATTTTTGTTATCTGAATCTCGCGTTTCCAAAGCTTTTGATTTAATTCATACAAATATGTGGGGTCTTGCACCTATGCTATCTTTTGCTGGTTTCAGATATTATATACTATTTGTTGATGATTTTAGTCGCCATGTCTTGATTTACCCACTTCGGTTGAAAAGTGACAAAGTGGTAGCTTTCGAACACTTTGTGAAGTTGATAAAAACTCAGTTCAACAGTGGCATAAAAGCCATACAGTCCGATAATGGTAGTGAATATAAGAGAATCCATCAGATGTGTGAAAACTTGGGAATAGTCACACGAATGTCATGTGCACACACCTCTGCTCAAAATGGCTGAGTCGAACGTAAGCATCGCCATGTTGTTGAAATGGGCCTAACTTTATTAGCCCAAGCATAATTGCCCCTAATGTTCTGGTGGGATGCTTTCCATACTGCAACTCAAGTAATTAATGGTCTTCTCACACCGATTCTTCAAGGAAAATCTCCAATGGATGTTTTATCAAACAAGAAACTTGATTTTAATGCTCTCAGAACATTTGGATGTGCTTGTTATCCATGTTTAAGACCCTATCAAACTAAAAAATTTGATTTTCATACAGAAAAGTGTGTCTACTTGGGGCCAAGCTCACACCACAAAGGGTATAAGTGCCTAAACTCTACCGGACGTGTGTTTATCTCCAGAAGTGTGACCTTTGATGAAGCCGACTTCCCTTTTTCAACCGAAATCGACCCAACTGAACCAACCACCAAAAATTCAGCCCGCCCTTCCCCACCAGTGTTTCACCCTCTGCCTCCCATTACCATAACTAGCCTAGTCCAACAAAACGACTCATCCCACCTTTCCATACCAGATACCACCAACCCTGTAAATCGGCCACCTAAATCTAGTGAACCAGCCCTTCCCAATCTCCAAGCCCATACTCCACAAAATACACCACCAACCAGCCTAGTCCAAAGCCCAATCCACAGCTCTCCAGAAAATTCATCATCAGTTAATACGCCACACTCCGTTGACACATGTCCTTCACCGTCCCCATCCTTTTCGCATTCTGCCTCACCTAACCCTAATACACCCCACACCGCTGCCCCTTATCCAGCCCCAACCAGTCCCACCACCCACACATCCCATGATAACTCGAGGCAAAGCTGGGATCTCAAATCAAAGGCGTGGTTGACAAAATCAACTCACAACTGGACCATAACTGAACCTACGAGGGTCCTTGATGCCATCAAGACACCACAATAGAAGTCCGAAATGGATTGAGAGTATGAGGCTTTTATGAGAAATAAGACGTGGAGATTAGTTTCGCCGTCAACCAAAATGAACGTAGTCGGCAACAAATGGATCTTTCAAACCAAATATAACACGGATGGAACTGTTCAATGCTACAAAGCAAGATTGGTGGCAAAGGGATTTCTTCAGAACCTGGGCATAGACTTCTTTGAAACCTTCAGTCCGGTTGCCAAAGCAACAACCATTTGAATTGTTCTCAGCCTAGCTGTGTTGAGAAACTAGCCACTTTGGCAACTTGACTTCAACAATGCATTCCTCAATGGCTATCTTGATGAAGAAGTTTACATGTCTCAACCTCCCGGGAATGTAAACTCTCAGTATCCTGATTACATTTGTCGCCTTGACAAGGCAATTTATGGCTTAAAGCAGACGCCTAGAGCTTGAAACAACACCTTGAAGAATGTTTTGCTTGGTTGGGGTTTTACCACTTTGAGATCTGATTCATCACTGTTTATCCAGATCAATCGTCAATCCATAGTTCTACTGCTCATTTATGTAGACGATGTAATAGTGACCCGAAATGACAATGATTTGATCTCCTTGCTGATTCGGAAGCTAGACTCTACGTTTGCTCTCAAAGATTTGTGGAAACTAAGTTATTTTCTGGGAATTCAACTTTATTGTCTAAATTTTGTAGTTCTGTTGGACCAGTCCAAATATGTTGATGATTTGTTGTTTAAACTTGAAATGAGCAACGTAAAGTCGACCCCGTCTCTATGTGTTGTTGGGAAACATTTGCCCCTCAACGATGGAACCCTACTGCCTGATCCTCGACTCTACAGAAGCACAATTGGGGCTCTACAATACCCCACGCACACAAGACCGGACATCACCGATATTAATAATCATCTAAGCCAGTTCTTATGTGCACCCACTGATCAGCACTGGCAGGCCGTGAAAAGAGTTCTTCAATATATCAGTGGGATAAAACATTTCGGCATTCTTCTTCAACCAAGTCAAAACGTTGATGTGGTGGCCTACTTTGATGCTAATTGGGCATCAAATGTTGACGACCGAAGCTCCATTGCTGGCTACTGTGTTTTTGTGGGAAATAACCTTGTCTCTTGGTCATCAAAGAAACAAAAGTGTTGTTGCACGATCAAGTACAGAATCGGAATACAGGGCGCTTGCCGATACCTTAATTGAAATAACCTGGATTCAACAACTGCTAATTGAGCTTCCATTCCACGATCGGTATAATCGATAATCTGGTGTTACAATATTAAAGCCAATGCACTTGCCTCCAACCTAGTGTTTCATGCTTGAACGAAACACATTGAAATTGATGTGCATTTCATTCGAGATAAAGTTTTAAACGGACAGCTTGAAGTGCGCCATATTCCATCAAGTTACCAAGTAGTAGATTGCCTCACCAAACCATTGAGTCACAGTCAGTTCAATCTCCTAACAATCAAACTCGGGCTCGTCGAACTCCCCTCTCATTTGAGGGGGGATATTAAGGAAAAAGAAGAGTCAAAGTTACAATTAGCTATGCCACGGTGTACAACCCTATACAGTCAGCTGAGCAAAAGATTCCAAGTCACCAATATGTCAGAAGAACTAGTTTGTTAGAATTTGGTTATAAATTTTTATTATTTTTAGATTATAAATCAACACGTGTATACCACTGAGATAATTTTAACTACCCTAATTAAGGGTCTGTGTGACACCCTGATCTTTGACCTAGTAGCTTAAGTAGTATAATGAAAGGAAATTAAGGTAAATGAAAGAAACTTGGAACACAAGCCTATGGAGTTAGAAAAACTTTGAGGCAGAAAATCTGGGCTTGTGGAGTTAGCCAAATTTTGGCCAATAAATGAGGTACTATGCGTTAAGATGGTAAGGAGGAAAAAAGGTGTTTGTGCAAACTTGAGTTTTGAGTTAAGAATAAGTCGTAGGTAAGTTTGGGAGAAAGCCACGTTAAGTGATTTTCGCGTGTTGGACCACAAGGCGACAAATGAGCTAAGGAAATCTTCTAAGTGTCACAACTATGCTCGGAAACTCAACTATGCTAGGAGAACTCAAGCTTGGACGCATAGTCTAGAAAAAGGGAAGAAATTTCACTAAGTATTAAAGATGGAAGAGTTGGAAGCATAGTTGGGAGCTAGTTATGAGTTGAGCACATATTTGGGGAAAAGCCACCATGATGGACATATGGATGGGCAAGCTCAACACATGGTGAACCTATTTTCGAAGAAATTTGGTTAAGTGTTGAGGTGTTGAAAGGAACCTAGGTCTTGGGAAAGAAGGATACACGCATCGTGCAAAATTGGAGAAGAAACCTCACCGTACCTAGGGTTGGATCATAAGCTAAATTTCTAGGAAGATTTGGCTAAGTGATGGATGACTTGGAGAGTTGAAAAGCAACCCTAAGGGAAGAAAGAAAGGGATGGACGCATACTTAAGGAATCATGAGAAAACCCACATGCATAGCATGCCTTGCAAGTAGGAATTTGACTAAGTGTGAGAACCTCAGAGCTTGTTGGATGCATACCTCATAAAGAAGGACATTTTGACTAAGTGTTGGACTCTTGGAAAAAGGTTGGACGCATAGGAGGGTTTTGGAAAGGAAAATTTGGCTAAGTATAGGAAGGTGGAAGAGGAAAAAGAGAGCAAAAGAAGGTAAACCTTAGAAGCCACAATATGGATGCATGGTGAAGGGAGATGGACACATGGTCTATATCTTGAAGGCTACGTTGGGCACATGGTAGAGAATTTTTGGTGCTAAGTGGCTTCATTTGGACTTAACACTTCATAAGGAGGAGGTGTCAGGATGCATGATAAAGAATACCATGTAAGAGGACAAGTGTTTGGACGTATGGTGTGCTTAGCATGCATGGTGACATGTAGAAGCATAAGTGTCAAGCTTGGAAGAAAAGGTTGGATGATAAGGCTTGCCATCCAACTTCTATAAATAGAACCAATGGGAGAAGGAAGCCCTTACACCACCAAGCATCCGAAAATTCATTGTGAAAAGAGAGGAAGAAGGTTGGAGAGGGGAGAAAAGGGAGCGTTGTGTCCAAAGAAGGTCAGGTTGCATCCAAGGTGCTGTTTCCCTTGCTGTCAGTGAGTTGTCTGCGTCCATAAGGTACACCAGGTGTCCAAAGGCACCAAGTCCGTGTCCAACTGTGCAGTGGAAGAGTTGTCATGCATCCAACTTGATCAGTTCTGTATCAAAGGAGTGTGTCCTATGTCCAATGGAAGTCTTCAGGTATCTCAGAAGTTGTTTTAGGGTTCCAGAGGATTTTTGGTTGCTGTTTTCTCAGTTCCAAATGCTAAGGGGGAGCTGAGAAGGTTCAGAAACTAAGTCATAGAAAGGAACCCTAAGTTTGGAGACTACTTTCTCTGTGAGTGATTGATTTCTTTCCGCTAGAGGATTAAACTATGATTCTTGTGAATAATTGATAGTAGCACACTACGAATATATACTTGATAGATTATATGATGCTTTAATATGCGTGCTACGGTGAGAATCAATGCTTTAAGAAGGATTCTCACAGCTATCTTGCTCTCTTTCTAGTCTGTGTGTCTCGCTAGTCTCGTTTCTTATTTCTCACTACTCTCCCTTCTTATTTCTGTCCAGCAAGGTTGAGGCCTTTGGGTGATGTTTCCGGAAGTGCTAAGGCTGTAAAATATTTTAAATCGTGTTCGTTGGCTGCTATAATTTCGGTTTTGACCTTTAATTTATTCGTTTTGCTAAAGATTCTAGTTGATAATGGAGGAAAATTGACGTGGTTTGGACCAAGGAACTTTTCGGTAAGTAATTTAAAGCTTATGAGGTGGATTTACTGCTTGAGATTGAATTTCCATTGTGGAGTTATGTTGCTTATGTGTATTTGTATCTAGTTTAACCTTTGTACTTCGTTAGGGTTTCAAGCGTGGTTTTTGCAAGCTAGAGAGATTTACCAACCTTTGAGCTTCTGGTTTCAATACGAGGTAAAGGGGTTCCCTAATGATGTATTTGGAATGGTCTATTGCAGTATTTGTGTGTATGTTGATTTTTGTTTGGAAGCGTGTCGTGCACATTGATGATGTGTGACACAAATGTGCATGACAAGCCCAAATGTATATATGTACACTAATATATGTGTGACTTTATGTCATATCTATCGAGTTGCAATTAGTTATGTACACCAATTTGTGTGACGTGTCTATGTGATGTTGTGTCATAACTCATGGGTTGTTTTGCTGCTAAAGTGTCGAGTACACTAATGGTTTGTGTGATGAGTTTGAATGACACGAGTGGCTTTACACCTAATTAAGCTTCCGTTTGTTTCTTGTGTGAGCGTCATTTACATTTAAACGTCTGAGTGACTTGTCTATGTGACATAACTGTATATGGTGGGGTCTCTTTAGGGATCACTAATTGAGTATTTTAATAAAAACACAGGATTATATGAATCGGGAACTGTTTTGAGTTAAGTTTCCACATGGTAGTTTTGTTCATTCATATTTGTTTTAATAATTTATTTGATGGTGCAAGGGCTAGCCTTGTATTGGGTCAAACTTTTAGTTTTGAAATACCTATTTTGTTTTAAATGTATTCTTTAAGGCATTAGAGTAAACAAAATTGATATTTCTTTAATAATGAGTTGTGAATTTTTTTGTTTTAACTTCAAATCTAGTTAAAATGTATATTTTCTAAACTCTATGTGCATAGTAGCACCCAAGGTTTATTTTTTGAAAAAGTGTTGTTATACTTTCTTTCTTTAAAAATGATTTTAAAATCAAAGGAACAAAATGACCCAAACTAGTTTTGGCCCGAAATTGTTAGGGTCGAGTCGGTTGTAAGAAAACTTGACCTGATCCAACCAAACTCGCTTACGCTCTAATAAAAACCACGAACAATATTTTGTGAAAAAACAAGCATAATTTTCAAAAACTAAAAACGACAAAACCAAAATATTTATCATATATAGAAGACTTAAATGACCATCAAATCAGCCTCAATTAAACATTAAAAAGAAGGTTCAGTATATATGTATATTGAAAAAAAATGGTTACAACCTTACATCATTTCCAACCGAAGAAATGAAACAAGGTCTATAAATTTTGAAAGATTGAGGACCCCTCAAAGATTTTTGAAAAGTATCCCAAAGTAAGGTTTAAAAGTTGGTGTGAATCAGGAGACTTCATGTGTTATATATGATTGGAGAAAAAAAAAAAAAAGAAAAAGGAAAAATTGAAATGCCATTTGGCTAAAAGCAAAGTCTATATGCGCATGCAACTACATGCACCTCATGACACTAACTCAGTTTTGAAAGCCATCAATAGTTGCTTCCCACCGCACTACTTTTCCAAACAAATTCATCACCCTCTCTCTCAAATTCTTTTAATTTCTTTTATTTAAATTTTTTTAGGTGAGTCATGATAGATATGTAGAAAAGACGGTGCATTTTGAGATGCACTCGAGTATTATCCTAATTAGTATTTTTTGTTTAATTAGATCTATGGAATTTAATTTCCATCTACATCTTAATATTGATATTTCCATTATATCGTAGATAAATTTATGAAACATAAAAAAGAAAAATTAAAAAAAAAAAAACAAAATACACTAATACAAATACATTTAAATAACTTAAAATATGATAAGTATAATTTGTAGCCAATGTTAATAACAACGTTAAGTTGTAACTATTTGTAGTCATGTCAATAACTTGTTTAAAAACTCTAAAAGTTTATGAACTAACTTTAGAATAACTTAATCTGAACATATATTAACAAACAAAGCTTGAGCAATTATTTAAGTTGCGATTTAATTTCTAAATGTATTAAAATACAATTTTGTTTGAGAAATTATTTTAAATAATAAAACTGTTAAAAATATTTATAAATAATAGCAAAACATCTCAACTTATCTATGATAATTCGTGATAGACAACCATATCTGTCTATCATGACACAGATAGTAGTCTATCGCAATCTATTGTAGATAGACAATGAAATTTTGCTATATTTATAAATATTTTGATTCTTTTTTCTATATTTGAAAAGAGCTCAATTTAGTTTTTATTAGATCACTTATTATTTTAAAAGTTCAAATTTTAGAACACTAATGAGAATGTACCAGATTTGAAGTTAAGTATTATTTTGGACAACGTAGAAGGGACGTGGTACCAACCCACCAAGTTTGGTTTTGAATGAGACATATCACATGTCAACTATATATATATATACAGTTCATTTAATGTTCAACGTCAGGTCTCTTTATATCATGATCTCCAAACTCATATGATTCTGCTTACAGTAAATATATATATATATATATTATATATATAAAAGTTGTCTTTGGCCTTCTAGGTAATTTGACATGTGTTTTCATATAGTTCTAAATAAGTTTAGAAGTTTAGGTCAATTATGGTGGAGCTATATGTTTAAATAACTCTGGTTATATAATTACAATAGTAATATTATTAGACAAAATAAAACTTTAGATTTTGATAAAAAATTAATTCGAAGCAAGAGCATAGTCATAGACCAATTTGTGGTCATCCAAATAGTCATGTCATTTCTTCAATTTTGTTCTTTATGAAAAGACTTTACAAAAAGATGCATCCTTTTTTAAAGAATGCAACTTATTTAATTTGAAAGGATTTAATCCTTATGGAAAGTCACACACCATTTATAAGATAAATGGACTATTTCTCTTATTCCCAATTAAATTTTGAGATAAAAAGTCCTATCTATTTTGAGATTTTTTTCTCCAATGTCATAATCATCGAAGTTGTTAGCAATTGCTCTTGTGGTCCTCTTAGATATACTTGCAAGATTGGACCCTTCTTTCTAAGGTTATATGATGAGAGAGGTGGTACTATGTGGTTGTGGGATTATCAGTTTTCCCATTACAAGACCTTTCTGTGTCCTTATAGCACATAAATTGAAGGGCAGAAGCAATTGAATTTGTGGGCACCCTGTCCTACAAAATGGCTTTTGCCTTCAACTGCCACGTCTACAAGGAATTAGATACTCTACCAACTTTGAAAATACGTTTTGCTCTTAAGTTTATGTATCACAATAAGTTGAATTATATTTATATGACTATCTATATGTATTAGTCATCATAAAATCTATGGTTCGAATATCGTTCCTATCAAAATAGTTCTAACCATATTTATGCTGATGTAAACAAGCAGAAATGAAAATAGTCGAACACAAATTATTGCACCTAATTTCTTATAACGTGACTATTATGGTAGGATATTGAATTATTTCAAACATAGACCTACACCTATTTGACTTTGTCTTGACCAAAAGGTCTTTGATTAATCATACTGAAGAATACTTGATACAGGTATATATTTTCATTTTAATCCTAATTCTTTAAACGTTTCAAATTCAGTCCCTTTCATTGTGTCATCTTTTAATTATACATATTAAGTAGCACATATTAACGTTGGTTGGTTATAAATTTACATGACAGGATACTTGGTGAGTTGGTACAAATTCAGAGGAGAAAGAACTTTTGACTTTTTAAAATTTTTTTTTTATAGTTGTCTATGTCCATGTTATTAGAAATAGCAACCAAAGCTTCAAATTGGCTAGCTATGGACATGATATGTATCAAAAGGACAATTATCTTCATTAGTATAATAAAGTAATGAAATATATATAGACGATATCATATCATTGTGAAAACATGTTAGATGGTTCGTGAATAATAATAATTAATAGAGAGGAAGGCATCTTGAAAATGGGTGGGTGTCCTTGGAGCAAATGAATTGTGTCATATAGTTGGACCAGCACACAAGTGAAAGTGTGGTTTCTCTATCTCTATCCCCATTCAGTGTGTGTATTAGGCATATAATATCAAAGCCAACCCAAGTGCCAAAGATAGGTCCAGAATCCAGTGCTTGTCAAATGTGGATTCTCAGTTGTTTGTTTTATTTTGGGCGTGAAAGTGTGTGTGCGTATATATATGTTGTTGATGAGCACTATGAGTGATGAAGCACAGACCCTTGACTTAAGACTTCAATTTACATCCTATATATGCTATGCTTTTTCATTTCCTTTTTTCCTATTTAGATTCTTCCAATCTCCAACCCCTTTGAATAGTTTCCTAATATGTGCTTTCCCCCTCATAATGTGTGGATTGGAATTTGGATTATTATTCCTCTTTAATTTCCTTGGAAGTCTAATACACTGTCCATTGAATATCTAATGGCTTCTTCAAAATCACTACATTATTTTACCTATTTTCAGGCCCAAACATAAGTTATGCACACTTTTGATTTGGAGCTCCAAACCCTAGCTTGAATCCTTTAAAGTATCATGAGATTTAGGTCTATATGTCTATGTTTTTGACCCAGAGTGCTCCAAGGTCATGTGACTGAAATCTCTCTCTTCTCTCTTTGTTTCTGATGTGATGTAACTCCTTAATCAATACTAATAGAGATGCTATTAATAACAGCCATTGCTAGATGCTAAAATGAATCAACATAGTTTAACTACATAAAATCTGTACTATCAACATTGAGATCAGAAAAAGGTGGAATAAGGGGAGAATCTTTGTCTCCCCATTTTGCCATTACGTTTTTATTAAATCCCTAATTTTTCTTTTTAGATGAGACACAACTCTTTGAGTGTAGTATCTGTTGAGTCTAATAGGTGCAAATGGTGCAACTATTCGAGATAGGGCATGATTCTTCGAATGCATGTGTCTTTTGAGTTAAATAGATACAATAGATATCAATAAGTTGCAACGATCATAAACTCAATGGAGGTAGATCCATGTGTATAATAATAATGCATGTGTACAAGAATTGTTCAATTCTTTTATAAATTGGAAGTTGTTGCACCCCTATGGCAACTCTAGAGGGGTGAATATGGCTTAATTAAACTTATTTCTAAATATGTTCAATTTAAACTAATTAAATTATTTTCTGAATTAAATTAATAAAAACCTAATTGATGTTAAATATCAAAATTGATAAAAATATATGAAACACAAGATTCAATCAATCTCAACCAAGAAAAATAATAATCTATAACATGCCATTAAAAATTAAATGCAAAATTAATTGAGAAAAAGTTGGAGAAGAAGACACTGTGATTTTTATAGTGGTTCGGTCAAACGTGACCTACATCCACTTTTCCAAGCGTCTCCTTAGATTTCGATTAAAAATCTCTTTTGACTCTTTCCACGGATGAGAGTAGAACCACTACCTTACTCCGTTTTCCGGTTCAAGAGCAAACCCGATCCTTTCCACGGGGTAGGATTCAATCGATACAATATTCTTCAAGCTTAAAATCACATAATAAAACTCTCTAAAAAGAGTAGATGTATAAATTTGAACTCACAATATTCAATCCTCACAATACAACAAAAGAACGAGAGGATGAAAAGAAAGAAATTTGAGAGCTTAGAGCGAGAGCAACAATGGTGGTGTTTTTCAATTTTGAGCGTTGTAAAGTTGTAAAAGTTAGATTTTTTTTTTTTTTTTTTTTTTTTTTTTTTTTTTTAGAAGATGAAGTTTAAAAAGAGAGGGAGGAGGGTGTAAGCCACATTCAATTTGCCATTAGATCTTTGACAAGCAAATTGAATGGTGGAAATTTAAACTAAAACCGTTAGACACAAAAATAAAATAATATTAAATTCATTATTTTTAAAAGCAATTAGCCGTTAGACACAAACATATATAATAAGATTAAATCCATCTTCAAAAAACAACTTGTCATTCTACACAAATATATATAATAATATTAAATTCATCTTCTTTTTAAATTCATTTTCTTTTTAAAATCATTTTCTTTTTAAAATCATTTTTCTTTCAACACCAATTCAAAAAAAAAAAAAAAGAAAAAAAAAACCACCAAGTATCACTCACTCTATGGCTCCAAGTGGCAGTCTCCTGCCAGGTCATCAATTTGGGTAATTTTCCGCTAACCTTATTTCCACTATAACTTCTTCATTTGAACTCCGATTTGGGTGATTCAAGAGGCATCATAATCATTGTCTCAAGCTCTTCGCTATGGACTATTCAAAATAATAAAATTGTTAGTAAACAAAATTAGGTTTGTTATTATCAATACATTAATTAATTAATTAATTTTAGATCAAGGGTCAAAAAACCAACAGAAGTAAGTTTATAAAATCAAATTTAGAAAATTTTAACACAAAAAAAAAATTATAAAGAAAAAAAAATATTTTGTAAACAAAAAAAGTTATTGCAATTTCAAATACTGATGATGGACAAAGATTTGAAAGATAACATTATAGAAATAGGAACAAAGTTAGAAAGAAGAAGAAAAGTTTTAGAGAGAGAAAAATATATGGATAAGTAAATTTTTTTTTGACAAAAAAACTAGAAAAAATGAAAAAAATAAAAGAGTAAAAAATAACCTGGAGGGATGAATAAATAAAATTATTTTTATATGTACTATTTTATTTCTCATTTGACATTAAATCTTATATACATTCCACATTAATTTTGGATACATTTGAAATAAGATACTTATAGTTATAGTATATATAATGTGAAGGCCCCATAAACTAAACTAGGGACATTACCACATTTAACCTATAACTGATCTTATTATCTCTTATGTCTTAAAAAAATTTTGGCAACATAACGGCGCTACCACAACAAAACCCAATTTTTCATGTTTCAAAAAGAGACACTCCTAATAACATTTAACTTCAGCTAGTTTCCCAACAGAGTCATCAAATCTTCCAGAAATAGATAAAAGTTCAAAACCAACAAACTCAACTGCGGCGAAATTCAACATCCTAAGTAACTCAAACTTGTTACAGAACATCGAACTCAAATGAAACTAAGACACTTTCAATTAAAGCAAAGTTCATATCCCAAAGTTTTCCAAAAATAAATAAACTCCTAAGAAAAGAAAAAGAACAATGACGATAGTCTATTGTTGATCTTTCTTAAGCTCCCTCCTCAACATCACCAAGGTTGCGCAGACTGTCATCACCTACAAAACATGATGGGGTCAGTACACACTTGCACTGGTAAGTAGCCCACACCTGAAGGGCCACTAGACAATATACACAATGCAAAAATACACAGCAATGATAAGGTCAAGTACATCATGCTAAATTCATGAACATACCATCATGCACAAGATTAAAATAGTTTTAATTCAACTTTTAACGTACAGTCCTTAACCATTTGTACCCAAGGTCCTGAAATATGATCGACCCTTGACCATTTGTACCCAAGGCCTTGATGACTCTACAATGCACTGACCCTTGACCATTTGTACCCAAGGTCTTAATGCTCATCCTAGAACACGTCACACCCACCCTTGAACATTTGTACCCAAGGCCTCAATGCTTGTCCTAGAATCCATCACACCAATCCTTGACCATTTGTACCCAAGGCTTCGATGCTTGTCCTAAAACCCCCCTCGTCGATCCTTGACCATTTGTAGCCAAGCCTTGATGTTCCCTTAAGCATATTTTACGAACAACCACATACTCTACATAAGACCACATATTAAACATACATGCGTTCAAGCAACTTCACGACATAACATTAAAAAATAACACTAGGAGCTTTCATGCATATCCTATCATGTCAGAACCATTCACAAGTTCATATCCACATGAATCATACTTAAACGATAAATAAATAAATCAGACAACATGCATCAGACACAAGCAAAACAGACCCAACCGATAGAGTTCTACTTACGTAAGCGTTTCGAAAGCGCTCCTAAATTAATCAAGAGATTCCTGTAATAATAAAATTTAAGTTCCAAGGTTAGAACTTCAATCGAGACCTTATTCGAAACTCAAGTAGTGTTTAGAATGAACAATTTTACCTACAACCTGAAGGAGTTAGCAACATGATAGTGGGAGCAATTAGGATCTAAAGTACTCTAATTACATTAATTTTAAAGATTAAGCATGCTTGTCCTAAAACTGGAAAAACAAAGGAAGAGAACTAACTTGTTGAAGCTCAAAATTGAAGCTGGTTTCTTTGATTTTGAGATCACGAACACTTCGTGGACCACCTCTAATGTCTATCTTGTTATTCTCAATCCTTGGAAAGGATTGTGGGATCTAAATTGAGTTGAATTTGCAGCTGAAATGTGAAGAACACATTTGAATGGAGGGTTTGGAGTAGGAGAGAATTTTCAGCAAAATTCTCCAACTTCCGTTAACCATTTCCTTAATTTCTTCCTTCTATTTAAAAAAGACACCATGCAAAGAAAATTTTCCATGGTTTTGACACCAATTATGGTAAATAAGGAAATCAAATAGGAGGTGGAAGAAGATGGGTGAGGAAATGACTTGCATGATTCCCAGCTCCTACTTCCATGCACAAATGAAATTTTCTTTAAAATCCAATTTTCACAAAATTGAATTTGTAAACCAATTTCTTAAATTGATTTAATTCAAAATTAATTTAATATATAACTAATTTAAATAATAATTAATTAAATTAATATGTTAATGTTAAATTAATTTGTCCATTTTTTCCCCCAAATTCCAATCCAATGAAACTCTATTCATCTGATTGATATTTAAATTAATAATTAATGAACAATCGGTTTATGGTCCAACTAACAAACCTAGTCCCTCTCGGGCCAATGAGAGGGTGGGGCTCTTGTTCAAGTCTCTAAGTCAGGACTTGAGGGAAAAACTTCTCTATTGAACTTAAATAAGGTAGGAATGAATTCCACCTTGTAGGACTATATTCCTAGCTATCTACCTGGTCTTATCCCTAAAATGGGGGGCATATTGAGTCGGCGGGTCACTCTCACCCATGCAGATTAAAGGATAATCTCAAACAAACAGGAGTTCATAGTTAGCTCAGGATTAACATCGAGTTACCTAGGTCATCAAGTGGAAATAATTAGTTTTAACAATAAAGGGTGTTATAAAATAAAAGTGATTATTTCATGGTCCAGTCTTATGCAAGCTCATTGTATAGGATGTTTGCACTCACATGTCTATACATGAATGATATAGGATCACATCGTCAATATCAAATACAAAATGGGCCGCATCCATAGTGTCCTAGGATAAGGTGGCTATTACTTAAACTTGATTCACTTTTAAGTTTATTATTCATAATATAGCCAAGGGCTCTTAGTTTATTGGATTTAGAAAAGTGATATAAGCAATTCAAATATTGAATAACATCTTTATTGAATAAATCTCGATAAGAACTTTATTGAGAACATGTTCAATGTTTACAAACTACAAGTTTTAGGACATAAAACCCAACAAGACCACTTTGAGCCCCAACTTGAACACTCCAAAATAAGTCTAAACTACAATTAGAGGATACACATAAATTTTGAATCAAATTACAGCACCTAAATTGAAGTTGACAAGGTCTAAATATAGACATAACGCTTAAAACTCACCAAGATAAGCTTGAGTCCTTGCTGAAAAGTGTTCGAAAGGTTCCGTAACTGTTTTGAACCTACAAATACGATGTTCCAAACCTTAAAGACAAGTCCAAACAATCCTAAACTTGTTCGAAATGAAGTTTAGAGCGTTCTTACCCACTGAAACTTATCCAAGCGACCTAAAACCTTGCTAATTGGTGTTTGAACGCGTCGAATCCTGCAGATTTGAGGTCAATAAATAATGGGTACAACAAATCTAGTGTCAAAAAGGGATGGGTTGGTGTCAAACCTCATTGAAAAGGACAAAGCACTACTGTTAGGATGCTTCGTCGTGTGGGTTGCCGCTAAAACTTGTCCAAAACGCGTGGGTCTTGAGCCAAGGAGCGATTTATGCATGCTGTTGACATACCTAAGTTTTGCACAAAGGTGAATGAGTCGTTGGAGCTCAAGGCGTTGGTCGCACGTCTCTTTCTCGTACAGAAGGTCGTCAACGGCGTGGGTCCCGCTCCAAGGTTGCACCTGCTTCAGTCTTCAGTCGATGTCGTCGTTCATTCGTTATTGTTGTATGGTCAACGATTGTTGTAGGGCATGGGTGTGTTGGCTAGCAGAAGCAACACGTAGAGGAGGTGTAGCGTAAAGGAGGCGGAGAAGGGAGAGAGAGAAAAGAAAAGAGAAGGGAAGAGAAGGGAGGTAGGGTTTTCTTTTCTTTCCTTTTTTTCTTTTTTCTTTTCTTTTAAAAGCAACAACCAAAAAAAAAAAAATCTATTAAGATTTAAGATTCTTATTTATATCCCAAATATAAATTTCGTTTTCTAAAATGACAACTTGAATAAAGATTTATAAGATTTTCGAAGGATTTAGTATTAAAATCCAAAATCTTAAATTGTAGAATTTGATAACCTTAACAATAATAATAAAATAAGATAAAATAAAATAAATCTCTCCCTTTCTCTTTTCAAAACTTAATGACATTTAATTTAGTTAAACTTAAAAAACTAAATTGAAATTTAGATTTTACAAATTAGAATCGACAATTGAGGAGTTTCATAAATCTAAAATTAACGGGTCGAAAGAGATATAATGACATAATTCAAACCATAATTAGCTTTATTTTATAGCGTGAGGCGATACATATAATTAAACTTATGAGTTTGTTTTTGTTTTACTTATTAAATTGTGGTTTTAGAAAATAAAATATTTATATATATTATAGTATATATTTGAATTGAATTTTTTCTTTAGACGATTAAATATTATCTTAAAACTTTAAATTAAAAATTTTACATTTTCATGTGCATTGCACGGGTTCATTACCATTAACGAAAATATTGTTATTGATGCAAGTATCGGTAACTCAAATTTATGGATATATTGACAGATATTTAAAAATCGACAGATATTTCGAGAAAATCACGGATATCATAGAAATTTATAAAAATATTGTGAATTTTTTAGTGAAATTTTAGAACAAATCGTATTTGAGTAATAAAATATGATTCTAAACATATAAATCAATAATTAGAAGTCAAATATAATTGGGAATGGAATAATAGATAATAGTGAAAAATTGAAAAATGATTATGAATAGAATATATAGTTCTAAGAGTTTATAATCAATGAATTAGTGGTCTTGTTTACAATTAAAAAAGGATAAATTCAGTTCAAGAGTAAGATTAGTCTAGTTTACAATCAATTTTCTCCTAAAAAGTATGTATTTTTAATAGATCATTATAAATAAAAAAAAAAAGATTTTAATACCAGAAAATTGAAAAAGTTAAAGAAAAAAGAAAAGAGACAGGTAAAGAGAGGATTGAGATGATGGACCATAGAGAGAGAAAAAATAACTAGAAAATATAAAGACTATATATACAGTGAGAGAACTAAAAAAAGTAGATAAGAGAAGTGATGACTGTTGCGAATGAGAAAGAGGAAAAAAACAAACGAACAATAAATTTTAGGAGCACTAGCAAAAAGAGCAAAAATAAAATATATTAATTAGTTCCATAATCTAACTTATTATTTTTGCAAAACTGATATGAAAAAACAAGCTTAGCCCACGTGATATACCTGATACATTTCATATATGTTTATACACCTAATACACACTTGATATACTTAATACACTTGATACCTCCTGATAGACTTGATACACTGTTGTCCTAGGTCTGATATATCGTTGATACACTCATGTCTTAGGTCTGATACACTCATATGTTACTTCAAAGTATTTATTGATTGATGTTTGATACATATTCATGTCTTTTCACTGCTCAATATCCTAAATTTTTTTTATTTAATTCCTGTTTTGCTACTTTTTCTCTCCCCAATAAATTTGGAAAAAAAATTCCAACCAATTTATTTGAAGTAAGTACAATACTTTTCAACCAATTAATTTAAAAAATGTACTTCAAATGATTATATACTAATGTTGAAATATAATACTGATATATTGTTAATGTACTGCTAATAAACTTTATTGAAATTATGTTGATATACTTTATAATGATACATTTATTTATACTGTTGATACACCTAACTAACACTCTATTGATATTCATTATAACGATATTGTTAATAAACTTTATTGATATACTGTAATATACTTTATTTATACTACTAATAAACTTGACTAACATATTGTAAATATACTTTATAATGATACGTATATTTATATTGTCGATACACTTGATCAATATATTGTTGATATACTCTATAATGTTACACCCGTTTAGTTTACACTATTGATATACATGAAAGAATCAAATTTCCAATGGAAGTAAATGATCGTCTTGTGCAATTAAATTTGTTTTTGGAAGACCAAAATTATAGAGAACATACAACAAGATAAACAATAAAATTAGTATGTTTTTAAAGAAGAGTTAGAGATTAGAAGTTTTCTACCTTTGAAGACCGTCTTCATTGTGGGACACTTCTTATTGTCCAAAACATGAACCCGTGAGAACTCCAACGAATGCAAGAAGAACTTTTCCTCTTTGGGAACACCACCACGATGGAAACCTCACTATTCTCTAGGAAGAATCAAAGAGGAGTTGTGGGCTCTCTTTGAATTTTGGCAAGGGAAAACTTTTGAATTTTGGCTCTCTTTGAAGTTGTGTTTCACAGAACTCTTTTGTGTATCTCTCTTCCTATAAACTTCCTCCCATCCCTTTTATGTAAAAGGTGTGAGAGAGGAAAAATAACTCCCTTTAAATGTGGGGAGTTATTATTAATAAAATAATAATAATATAATATTAATTTAATTAAATATATATTAAATCATATTTAATATATAAAATTAAATAAAATTAATTAATTAACAATTAATTAATTAATAAATTAAATATCTCATATTTAATTTAAATTTGAATCATATTCAAATAATCTTCTCTCACATAACCTATAGTTTTAATATGAATCATTCATAGTAATTTTAACATATAGTTTTTATATGAATTTCATTCATATAATTAATATTTAAATCTGATTTAGATATTAATATCTCTTATAATATAAAGTATAAATTTTGAATCTCATTCAAAATAAACTTTATATTATAATGTATCTATATACATTATGCTAATTGTATCACATACAATTAATTCCCTTATTAATTTGAACATTTCAAATTAAACCAAAATATTTGATTTTTATACTAAGTCTTTATGAGCTAGTAAGTAGATCTTATGGACCTATAGTTAGAAGCTCTAATGATATGAGATTAATCAATTAAACTATTTAATTAGATTAATCAATATTTATTAACTGTAGGTCACTCCACTACGACTTACAGTTACACTGTTCACACTATAGATATACTTCTGTGTCCATGAAATTTACTAATCAACGGTAAGTCGACCCTTCACAAATTACTCATAACTACAACTGGGTCAAATTACCGTTTTACCCATGTGGTTATATCTAATTCCTTAAATACCACTGATCCCTTTAATGAATAAATTGTTTATAGTTAAACTATAAACTAATCCCTCTCGGGCTAGTGAGAGGGTGAGGCTTCATTGTTCAAGATCAGAAATCAGCCCTTAAATGAGTAATTTATCTACTTACCGAAAGCACGGGAATGAGTGAATTCCATCTTGTGAAGATATGTCCCCGACATTCTAATCAGAAAAATTTCCAAAATGGTAGGCATATTGAGTCGACGATTTGGTCACTCTCACCCATACAGATCGAAGCATTGCTCTCATAGACAGGAGTTTATAAATCACTCAGGATTTAGGTCGAGTTACCTATAATCATCCTATGAAATGTTAATTTCTACAATTAATGACGTTACAAAGAGAAATTTAACATTTCGTGATCCGGTCTTATACAAACTCTTTGCATAGAATACCCCCACTCACATGTGTCCATATAAATGATTAGGATCAAATCGTTTGTAACACTTTACAGCTCCTTATAACAATTACAAAGTGGGCCTGATAAGCATTTGAAAAATGCTTTCTATCCTCTCAAATTAAGGGAGTTTATATTAGATTTCACTTGTTTGCTAGTGGTTTTCAGGTTAAAATGAGGAAAATTAGAAAAAAAGACCAAAAGATCAAAACCCAGCAAGAATACGGTGAAAACAAGAAGAAAACTCAAAGTTGCCACAATTGAGGCAGCGCCGCGGCACCGGGACGGCGCTGCCGCGACGCTAAAACCCGAGAGTAAAGATGCAGAACATATTCACGGCGCCACGGCACTATGGACCAGCGCCGCAGCGCTCTCGTTCCTTAAATGGCAGCACTGCAGCGCAAGTTTCCTTATTTAAAAGAAATGTATTTTTGGAAAGTTTTCTTGGGCGAAATACTCTATAAATTTGGGGGTTTCGAGCAGCCCTAATCACTAATCAGAGCATAAAATTACAGACCAAAAGAGTCACAAGAAGGAGAGAATTGAGTGAGAGTTCATAAAAGAGTTCAAAGAGTGAGTTAGTTGTAAGGAAGAGGAAAAGAGTTCAAGATAGTCGTGGTGCCATTCGAATTCCGACGTGAGAACCAATGAGATCGTGACAGTGCTACCTCAATCAAGAGCCTCTTTTCAGTAGAATATCCCTTTCTTTACACTCTTTCTTTGTTTATTTTGTTTAAACATGTTGCTTCAAGCTATGAGTGCTAAACTCTTCAGTTTTAGGGTTTTGATGAATTGTTTATGAAGTCATGTTGATATTATAGACTTTCATGGTTTTGTTGGAATGATTATGTTTTTCATTGTTATTGTATTTAATTCTTGTGGATTGGTCATCTTCACATGTAAGATTAGATGTATGATCGAGAGATTGTATGTTTAACTTGATCCATAACAATGAATTTTTGTTAATCTATCAAAAGAGTAGTTAGGTTGACAATAAAAGTTGCTAAAGACTATTCTTAATGTCATGTAATTTGTATTAGTTTCAAGAGATTAGTAATCAATCGAGTTGCATGAGAAATGGTTGTTTTTGAGAGAAAATAACTTGGAATTAAGTTTCTAGACTTAGGCATATGAATTACAATAAAATCCATGAAACCTATAATATTGCATGATGAAATAAATAAGGATTCATTACCCTAGAACTCTCTTTGACTCTTGTGTTTCTCACTTTATTGCTTTCCTTATTTGGTTTATATTTTCCTTAACTCACAATATTAACTCCAATCCTCAAATAATATTGATTCAACTCCAGAATAGCTAAGTAACTTAAACCTTCACAATTGGATCTCCAGTGGAATGATATTTGGACTTCACCGTCTTATATTATAACTTGACCCGTACACTTGCGTTTAACACTTAAAGTGCACATCAGGGCCGTATCCGTAGTGTTACCAGAATAACCAGAATAAGACACCCAACCTAATTCATATACTATAGACCTTTTTGGTTATTACTTAAACATGATCCAACCTTGTATGTCAACCACATACATGTTTAAGTTTAAATAAATAACCATGAAATCTTAGTTTACTGGATTGAGTTAATGTATAAAAGAGATAAAATAACTTCTTATTTTACTCAATAAATAAAATGTATATACAATTTATAAAACTACAAGACCCAAGAGATTTAAGACGCACCAGTCCCAACAACACATGACTTACATACTATCGATATACTTTATAATGATACACATGTTGGCTAACAAATTACACTGAACTGAATCGAAGTCAAAACACTGAACCGAACCTGAGTTTAAATACACCAACCCCACTATTTTTGTGAAGAAGAGAAACACGGATGGCTTGGCGTGAATAGGGATCTCACTGATCTGTCTACCTTCGATTTCGGTCATTTTGGTTTAGACCATAAAATACATGAGTACTACCAAAAAATCATATCTAAGTAGTGGTGAATTGCAGATGAGTTTAGAAATCGTGTGTAGATTGAGTTGCGGTCGTTGACAAAACTAACTCTTCACGAACAGATCTGGTCTTTGTAGTCGTTGATGGTGTAGGATCAGTATAGCAACCCTAGAGGGGGGTGAATAGGGTTTATTAAAACTAATTTAAACCTTTTACTAATATGAGCCCAATTAAGCAAATTAATAAACTTTTTGCAAATAAGTAGTTTAAACAATATTTTTTTATGCAAACAAATTCACTTTGAATTAAACAAAAAATTAACAATCACATTTTAAAGCAGCCGGTTTAATTCTAATAAAAAGATTGGTAATGAATATAGAAATTTAAGAACAACCAATATGAGCAATTAATTTGAAGAATTAAAAATTGCAATTAATTTCATGCAATAAAATATAGTAACAAAAATTAATTGCAAAAATAAATTAGGATAGAGATAGAGAAAATGACACCGTGAATTTTATAGTGGTTTCGCAAAACCGGCCTACGTCCACTTCCCAAGCTCCACTTGGGTACTTTACTAGAAGTTTTTGACTCTTTCCACGGCTTAGAGTTGAATCGCTACAACGTTCTTTTTTCGGGCGCAAGAACAAACCTGATCCTTTCCATGGTTAAAGATCAAACCATTACAACAACTCTTTTTCTCAGGATCAAGAGCCAACCCATACAAAAATTTGGAAAAACGAAGAGCACACTTGACAAACTCTCTAAATAGAGTGGATTTACAAATTGAAACACTTCACAAATAAATTCTCACAATACAATATATCTCTCTCAAGAATAAGATGAAAAGAAGAAAATTGAAGTTTGGAGAGAGAATACAATATATCTCTCTCAAGAATAAGATGAAAAGAAGAAAATTGAAGCTTGGAGAGAGAGCAACAATGGTGGCTTGGTGAATTATGGAGGACTGAAAATAATAAGAGTCGTAGAATTTTGGAGAAGATGAAATGTTTAAAAAGAAATGAAAGTGGGTGAAAACCAAATTCATTTGGACCATTAGATCTTTGTAAAAGAAAATTGAATGGTGGAGATTTAAACTCAAATAGCCGTTAGACACAAAAATATAATAATATTAGATTAATCTTTTTAAAAAGCAACTAAACATATATAATAATATTAAATTCATCTTCTTTTTTTAAATTCATTTTCTTTTTAACATCAATCCAAAAATAAAAAACCCACCAATTGTCACTTCTCCATTGCTCCAAGTGACACCTTTCAATTTGTCCACTTTGATTAAAATAATCTGCCACGTCATCAGCTCGGGATTTTTCATTAAGCTTGTTTCGGTCATATCTTCTTCGTTTGAACTCCGATTTGAGTGATTCAAATTGCATTGGAACCGTTGTTCCAAGCTCCACACAATAGACACTTTAAAAATACTCAAATGGTTAATAAATAAAATCAGGTTTTTTATCATCAAAACACTAATTAATCAATCAATTAAAATTAATTAATTCGAGATTAAGGGCCAAAAAGCCAACAGACGGAGACAGAAGCAGGAATAAGACCTCGAGCGGTCAGATCTTGTCACAGATCTGAGTGGCGGCGGCCCAAATCAGATGTTTAGATGGGCTGGACTGACTCAAATGACTCAAATCGGAGATGGTGGCGTTGGAACAGATCGGGCAACATGGATGATGGCGACTTGAAGACCTAAAGGGGCTCGATACCATGTTAGAATATTGGTATTTTTATGAGAATGTTCGATAATTTACCAGTAGAAATACATGTGTAAATATACACAAAATATAGGCTAAATAAGGAAAGTCTAAATTAGAGATAATTAGAGGAAATTTACAAATCAAAATCCACATTAGGTAAACTCAAAATCAATATGTGGGAAGCCATCATACACATCTTTGAGTGCTTGTTTACACTTAGAAATGTTTTCCTTTTGTTCATTGAAAAGCTTCATACCCCACAGGTAACGTTATTTAGAACAAGGACTTCAGGCTGTAACATAAGGACTTTGTTCATTCCTTTGATCCCAACTACCAACTGCACTAATAATATCCTTTCATTTAGAAAATCTAGTCTAACCATCTTTAAATCCAAAATATCTGGCTTTCTTCTTTAAACCAGAAGCTTCGTTTTCAAAAAGGAACAACTTGATAGGCCTATCATCAAAAAAAAGCCATATTCAAATAACTCTCCTTCTACCATTCCATACAAAATAAGGGCCTTTATAGCCCAAATCCATGAGATTTTTCTCACAAACAAGAATGTGCAATGATGTTAATGCCCTTGGGGTTTTCCAGGCACGAGCATTCCAACAAATCACATTCATTGTGTTCACCAACCTCTGCCAAGTTTAAAAAAACAGCTCACGTCAATTTTGACTCTAATTGCTCAGCCTCCCTTTCCCCCTTTCATAGAATGACCTATGTTAGAGGGAGATGAAATTTGTCATAGTCTCCACTGTAAGTAGCCAAATGTCGATTCTTGTTGTGTCATGGAAAATTCACTACCTTGAAAACAAAATTCGGCACGACCTCGGTGCTAAATCGCATATGCCAGTTGCTCACAAGGTTAACATAACTTCCCAATTCAAGCGTGCACTCGTCGAAGAAAGAAATGGATTCAATTGAAAATATGCTCAGAAAAACAGAGAGAAACGGAGAAGAGAAGGATTTTTTTTTTCTTTTCATTTTTAAATAACTGATGGTCTTTTAAAGGAAGAATACATTTTTAAAACAAGAAGAAAACCATTTTAAAAAATTTTAAAATGGTTCTAAAATTAATTGAAATTAATTCTTGGAATTAATCACAAATAATTAATTCTTGAATTAATTTCAAACAGTTTTTCTGTTTTCTTTTTTTTTTTTTCTTATGTTAGTCATTCCCAACAATCCCCCACGAATGACTGGTATAACAAACAAACAAAAAAAAGACAGTTTATAAAACTTATTTTCTGAGCAAAGTTAGGAGACCAAACTTAAACATCAATATCTTGACGATTTGAATAGTGAAATGGGGCGACAACTTTGTTAAAGAATGAGTTACCTCTTGAACTTTCAATAACTATGGTTTGAGACCTCCTAACACGTTTTACTCCTTAAATTTTCATTGATTCCGGGATAAAAGCGTGCTATTTAAGGCCATGCACATAGAACCTCGGGTCAATGTGAAAGCTTTAGAAAAAGACCCTTAAACATTTTCATAGAAGGTGGCCACACCTTCACAATCACGTTAGTTGCTTTATCAAGTCAATCGCAATAGACTACTCAAAAACTGAGCTACGAAGACTTCACCTCTAGTCCATAGCAGGACCAACTTCATCAAGTCTGTCAAAAACAAATGATAGCACCAACAAAAGTGCTATTTTTCCTAGCTTAATTTGAGCTTGTTTGTGAACTTTATGCATTTATTATGCTATTTTATAGGGATTTGAGAAAATCATTCATAATGGAGTGTCACTGACAATTCGGGCTTGATTTGGAGCTATCAAAAGTGAAATTAGACACCCGGAGCTTGAGGAAGTGAAAAATGACGAAAATACCCCTGGAGAATGTAACTACACTAAGCATTACTCTCAACGGTCAAGAGGAAAATTTGTGAGAGCGCAACAACGCTCCTTTGGAGCGTAGTTGCACTCCAAACTTTGACTGAGGCGCACACGTGCTAGAGTGTCACGACGATTTCCAAGAACACTACGACGCTCTGCCTGATTCTATATGTATTCTCTTCATTTCTTTTAAGGTTAAGGTAGAACAATGTCGTGGGATCAATGGAGGCCGATGAGGTCTTCCAAATTTCTTCTTCTCCTTCATAATTCTACCCTTTTAGCTTAGGATTTTCATTTTATTTTGGGTTGTAGCATGAATTGGATGCTCTCTTTCTCAATTTCTTTGTCTATGGAGATGTTAAGGTAAATGTTTTCTTGTTCCTGAGAGCAATCCTATGTAATTACTTGATACTTTCATTTTCGTATAAATTTCATAATATGGTTGTGCTTCTTTGAATCTTGTGCAAATTTAGATGTATGTATTTGGCACACCCCTCCCCTTGAATGTATGTCTTCGCTAATCGGTTTTGCTCGAGTGTTTCTTTCGTGTTCATCTATGCTTTAAATCGATAAGTATCAAGGGTCTTAGTGTAACACCCTACTTCTTGAACCTAAGTACTTAAAGGGCTTGTAATAAAAGAAGTAAGACAAAAGGAATGGAATTTGGATAACAAGCCAGTGGAGTTAGGAATTTTTAAGACAGAAAAAATTAAGCTTGTGGAGGTTACTAAATTTTGGCCAGATTAAGGAACTCTATGCGTTGAGATGAAGGGAAGGAGGAAAAGTGTTTATGTCAACTTGAGTTTTTGGATTAAGAATAAGCCATAGGTAAGTTTGAAAAGAAACCATGTTAGGCGATTTTGAATCTTAGATGACAAGGTGACCTAAGAACTTAGGAAATCTTTTAAGTATTACAACTATGCTTGGAAAGCACAATTATGCGATAAAGAAGGCTAGTTTGGACGCATAGCAGTAGGAAAAAAGAGGATATTTCACTAAGAGTTAAGGAATGAAGAATTGAAGGCATAGTTTGGAATTAGTTACGAGTTAGACATATCTTTGGAAGGAACATCATCATGTTGGACACATGGATGGTGAGGTATGAATGCATGGTACCCTAATTTGGAAGAAAATTGGTTTAGTATTGAAGTGTTGGAAAAGGAAAACGAGAATTTGAGGGAAGAGGTGATTGCATGGCCCACACTTAGCTTTGGAAGTTAACAAGCTATGAGAATAGTTTTGGAGGATAACAAGCTAAATAAGATAAGAGCGGCCGAGAGCCTTAAGGCATGAGTATCATGCGTTGAAGGTTTGCTATGCGTTAGTAAGGTTCATTGTGCTGATCAAGAAGCCTTTGGGTATGTTATAGCATGTGTAGGTGAGGCCATCAAGCATTGAAGAGTTGCTATGATTGGAGGAGTTGTTATACGTTGAAGGTTGTTGCCATGAGTTGATAAAGATGCGTTTAGGAGCTGAAGCCCCATGATAGTAAGGATGGAGATGCAACTTTGACTTAGGGTGGACATATGAGCTAGCCAAAAGAGACTAAGGTTGAGTGCTGGATATGCTGAAAGGGTGAAAAGCAAACCTAAAAGAAGAAAACAAGAGATGGATACATATTAGATTAATCATGAAGAAAGCGGCTAAGTATGGGAGAAGTAAAAAGGAAAAATTGGAAGCAAAGCCTTGGGTTACACCTCATGGACACATAAAAGGGTGACCACGAAGTCCATAAGGATTAATTGGAGGCCATGAACGTTGGATAAAAGGGACGGACGCATACATGAAGGTTACGGACACATGATAGTGTCTTACAAGGGAGGTTTTGACTAAGTGTCGGAACACCAAGCCTAGTTGGGCGTTTACCACCCAGAAGAGTGGCTTGTGATTAAGAGTTGGACATGGGAAAACTTATGGACGCATAGAAAGAGCTTATGGATGCATAGGAAGGGGTTATGGATGCATGGTAGGGTTTGGATTAAGTGTATAAAAGCTGGAAGGATTGAGGTAATTTTGGCTAAGTAACAGAGTAACAAGCATAGTTTGATGTTTGTCACTCAAGAGAAGGATTTGTAGCTGAGATATGGATATAAGGAAAGAAGTGATGGATGCATAATAAGAAGCACAGACGCATGGTAGTATGCGGTTGAGGCATAGATGCATGGTAGTATGCAGGGGAGCAACCTGGTCAAAAGTAAGAAGGCCGGGAGGAAGAAAGAGAATAAAGAAGCTAAACCTTAAAAAGAGAATTGAATGGATGTATAGGGGCACTAAGTTGGATGTATGGTTCGTATCTCCGAACGAGTCGAACACATAAGATGAGTTTATAAAGGTGACGTGGTTTCATTTAGACTTAACACTTTATAAGGAGGAGGTGTCGGGTTGCATGTAGATGTGTCATGTAGCGTGACAGGTGGCAAACAAGTAGCAAAAAAAGAGGAGAAGTTGGATGACAAGCCCTCTATCCTAAAGCTATAAATAGGACTTTGAGGGAAAAGGACAGAAGGATCCTTAAGTCTGAGTTCTTGAGAGAAAGAAGAGAGAGAAGGCTAAAAAGAGTAATTCTTGCGTCCGTAGTGATAGTCTGCGGCCAATAGACGAGGTGTTCCTAGCGACCTAACTACCTTGCGTTCAACAAGTTGTTGATACTTAGGGAAATTGAATCTGCTTTGCGTCCAACAGTGCTGCCAGAAGGAGGAAATTATCTGCCTGCGTTCAAGGTGAACCTTGCGTTCAAGATAGACTCTACGTTCAAGATAGATCTTTGCGTCTAAGGGGTGAAGCCAGAAGAGCTTGTTGGAAGGCTGCACCTTGCGTTTAAGTTATTAGCTTTGCGTTCAAGGTGCAAGGTCGCGTCCAACCGAGCTGTTAGAGGGGAAAATCAGTTGCTTTGCATTTTAGACTTGAAAACCCTGCGTCCAAGAAGCTCGGGAAAGACAAAATTAGCAGGAAGAAAGGGAACTTCTCTTAAGCAATTATAAACTCTGTTAGCGACACTTTTCTTTCGCTAAATGATTTATTTAAAATGTTTAGCCATGCTTTCTTATTAAATGTAATTTTATGATTATTTATTTCAAGATAAGCATGATGACTGGTTATAATCGAATTTAAGGCATTGTTGAAAAACATGTTTATAAGATGCTATTTATTGAGAAACGCTCTGTTTTCCACGAAGGGGTTTTCAATGAACTGATTACACAAAACATACCTATTTCTAAAATATTTTCTAAGGGACTCAATGCTGAGGGACATTGAGAAGGCATCTGAGTTTCTTAGGGACCCAGTACTGATGGACTCTAAGAAGGTACTTGGGCATCCCGAGATATTCCTATGTGCACATAGAGATTGTGGACGTTGAGTGCGTTGAGTTTTGCTCCGCCTTGACTAAGGAAAATATTTGTTTTTGACGTTGGGTGCGTTGAGTTTTGCTCCGCCTTAACTAAGGAAAATATTTGTTTTCGACGTTGGGTGTGTTAATTCTTACTCCGCCTTGACTAAGGGAAATTTTAACACAAAAGAAGATTTGATGCATTTGTAGACTGTTTTATTTAAAAGACCTGACTTATGTTTTATCTCAAGGCTTAACAGGAGTTGTATACAAATACTATGTTTAAGCAAACTTTGATTTATTGAGTTATCTTTTTCTGGAATGAACATATATGATTTGACAAGAATATTTAAGCATGTATTTACAAAGGATATGACTTGAACCAGTGTTTTATATGCAATGTATTTAAATGTTTCTACTTTAATTAATTTTCAAAACAAAGGAAATTTTACAAAACTAGTCACTCAGTGGGCAACCCAGCTCATACTTTCCTATTTTTTTTTCTATTTGTCCAGGTAGCGAGCGAGTTCAGGGTGCTTAGCCTACATAAGAATCTTGTCTGGGCCGTCTTTAGTGCCTAGTAGTTGGACAATCAACCTCACAATGGAGTGAATGTTGCTGTCCTCACACCTCCTCTCAGGTTACGGAGGATAATCTGGGAGGGGGTGTGACACTTAGTATGCATGCTAGGTGTCACGGTCATGCTTGTCCAGGGCGTGTTGCCCGTGGTCGCATGCCCGCCTCGACCCCTTTTTACCATGCTTTCATGTTATGTACTTTATTTTACTAGTTAGTGTATTTTCCTAGTGCTTTTCTTTGTAAGTGACCGCTCGCCACTTTGCATGTGCAAGGGTGACAATTCCACAATTGTTTAGAATGTACTATAAAGGGGTGAGACTAACCATCAAATCCTCATACCCGGAGTTGTGAGCTATAAAGCCGTTGTTGTCCCTTTTTGCTTTCTAGTCTTACAACACATCTTAATTTCTCAAACATGCTTTCAAACGTTTGCGAAATGCTTTTCTTCTAAAACCCGTTTTCTAAAACCGTTTTCCTTGGAATGGGGCCGGAGGTTACGAGAGGAACTCGGTGTGTCGTAGGTGATCAGAATTCGATCAGGCTGACTTGTTCACGAGCTAGAACAAGTGTCGCACAATCGTTTAGTCCAGCGCAGAACTACGATTGTGACAGTTGGTATCAGAGCCAAGTTGGCTCACAAGAGAGAAGGCCAGAATTATGTCGACTGCGAAACAGTTAACCAAGTAGCAAGTGGACCGATTAGTAGAAATGGAAGAGCAGATGCTCTACCTGAGAAAAGTTCCCGATGCCCTCCGTTTCTTGGAAACGCGAGTACAAGAAATCTCTGAAAAGGCTGATGGGATTGACGCGGATGCCAACCGCTTAGACGGGATGCCCGTCAAAGAGTTGATGTTAAAGGTTGAGACCCTAGAGGCGAAGGTTGCGAGACCTAGCAGCTTCGAGCGTGGTGACAGCTCATCGAGCTTTGTAGCTCATATGAAAGAAAGAGTCAAGGAACTAGATAGCTCTCAAAAAGCAATAATCCAGATGATGACGGACTTGTCAGAAGACTTTCGAGCTGCACTCGATGTCGTCAGGACAGAGATTGCAGATGTCAGCACAAGAGTAAATCTCACCATGAGAGCGGTGGGAAACCAAACCCCAGCTGGGGGTGCAGTTCAGTTGAATCGAATGAAAATCCCAGAACCCAAGCCCTTCTGTGGGGCTCGAGACGCAAAAGCTCTAGGAAATTTCATATTTGACATGGAACAATATTTCAGAGCCACGAACACGTCTGTTGAAGAATTGAAGATTACCTTGGCGACGATACACTTGGCAGACGACGCCAAGCTATGGTGGAGGTCCCGATACATAGACATGCAAGAAGGTCGTTGTACCATTGATACCTGGGATAAACTGAAACAAGAACTACGCTCTTAGTTCTTCCCCGAAAACGTCGAGATCTTAGCACGGCGAAAACTCCGAGAGTTGAGACACACGGGCCTGATCCGAGACTATGTGAAACAGTTTGCAGGGTTGATGTTGGACATTCGCGATATGTCCGAGAAAGAGAAAGTGTTTTGTTTTGTCGAAGGATTGAAACCGTGGGCGAAAGCCAAACTGTACGAACAGAGAGTACAGGACCTCATGTCGGCGTATGCGGCCGCCGAACGATTGTTCGATCTCAGCAGTGATGTCCAAGACACTAGACGACAATCCACTCCCTCGAGCGGAGGAAATAAAAACAATCAGTCAAGCCCGCTTCGGAATGCTGGAGGGGACAAAACTTCAAGTGGAGATCGAAAGTCTTATCAACCCCCTCAACCTAGGAGCGGGAACACTTGGCGGGGGCCTAATCAATAGAACAATTACCACCGACCCCCACAGTGCTTTCTCTGTAAAGGGCCTCACAGGGTGAGCGAGTGTCCGAAACAGACTGCATTTAATGGCTTCCAAGCCGCCCTGGCAACTGATGCAGATGGGCAAACTGATCAACTGGAGGCAGAAACCCCGCCGTCAGAAGAGGGGGACAACCCTCGAATGGGGGCACTGAAATCCTTATCGGCCCTCCAAAGGAAGATCGGAGAGACCAAAGAACCCGTCGAGCGGGGCCTCATGTACGTCGACGCCTGGGTGAACCAAAGAGCGGCCAAGAGCACCATGGTTGACTCTGGTGCCACCCATAACTTCATGACCAAAACGGAAGCACGCCGACTAAACCTTCGATGGGAGAGAGACGCAGGGAAAATGAAAGTCGTTAACTCTGCAGCCCTACCTATCACGGGAGTAGCGAAGAGAACAATAGTGAAGCTGGGAGAGTGGAGTGGACCTGCCGACTTTGTGATCGTCAAGATGGATGATTTTGACGTAGTCTTGGGGATGGAGTTCTTACTCGAACACAAAGTGATACCGATGCCGCTGGCAAAGTGTTTGGTAATCACAGGATCTACCCCCATCGTAGTTCAGACCAACATTAAGCAACCCAACGGGGTGAAAATGATCTCAGCCCTCTAACTCAAGAAAGGCCTTGCTCGCGATGAGCCTACTTTCATGGCCATCCCGGTTGAGTCAGTTGAAACAGAAGGAGAGTTCATTCCCGAAGCTATTCGAGTTGTCTTAAAGGAATATCGGGATGTTATGCCGGATAGTCTGCCAAAGTTCTTGCCTCCAAGAAGGGGGATCAACCATGAAATTGAATTGTTGACAGGGGCAAAACCTCCTGCAAAGAATGCCTATCGAATGGCGCCTCCTGAGTTAGCCGAACTCCGAAAGCAGTTAAACGAGTTACTAAACACAGGGTTCATTCGCCCCGCAAAAGCACCCTTCGGAGCACCAGTGCTATTTCAGAAGAAGAAGGACGGAAGCCTCCGGTTGTGTATAGATTATCGGGCCCTAAACAAGCTCACTGTTCGCAACAAGTACCCATTGCCCATTATCACAGACCTATTTGACCGGCTTCACGGCGCCAAATACTTTTCGAAACTCGACCTTCGGTCAGGGTACTACCAAGTGCGAATTGCTGAAGGAGATGAGCCAAAGATGACCTGCGTCACAAGATATGGGGCTTTCAAATTCCTCGTAATGCCTTTTGGCCTCACCAACGCCCTAGCTACCTTTTGTACTCTGATGAACCAGGTTTTTCATGAATACCTTGACAAGTTTGTCGTCGTGTACCTGGATGATATAGTGGTCTATAGTGCGACCATGGAGGAACACCAACACCACCTTCAGTTGGTCTTTGAGAAGCTGAAACAAAACCAACTGTACGTGAAGAGAGAAAAGTGCTCATTCGCTCAAGAGCGAATAAACTTCCTTGGCCACGTGATCGAGTGCGGCCAAATAGGCATGGAACAGAACAAAATCCATGCGATACGAGATTGGAAGATCCCGACTGTTGTTACTGAACTACGTTCCTTCCTCGGATCGGCCAACTACTACAGACGATTCGTAGAAGGATTCTCAAAAAAGGCGAGACCGTTGACCGAATTGTTGAAGAAAGACCACAAATGGAATTGGACTCCGGAGTGTCAAGCTGCGTTTGAAGGCTTGAAGAAAGCCATGATAAAGGGACCGGTCCTTGGAATTGCCGATGTGACTAAACCTTTTGAAGTCGAGACTGACGCGTCGGACTTTGCCCTGGGCGGCGTCCTCCTCCAGGACGGCCAGCTCATCGCCTACGAGAGCAGAAAGCTAAACAATGCCAAGAGAAGGTATGCAGAATCTGAGAAAGAAATGCTGGCAGTCGTTCACTGTCTGCGAGCTTGGAGACAATATCTGTTAGGTTCCAAGTTGGTAGTCAAGACAGACAATAGCTCGATCTGTCATTTCTTCACCCAACCGAAGCTTTCGTCCAAGCAAGCTCGATGGCAGGAATGCCTGGCTGAATTCGACTTTCACTTTGAACATCGACCAGGTAAGGTTAACTAAGCAGCAGACGCCCTCAGCCGAAAAAGTGAACATGCGGCCCTGTGCTTGTTTGCTCACCTGAAAGCCAGTAGCTTGAATGGAATAGTCCGAGAAGCCATAAGAACCCATTTGGCCAATGACACAGTGGCCCAAGCCTTGATTCAACTGGCAGAAGAGGGGAAGACGCGGCAGTTCTGGGTGGAAGACGGCCTCCTCCTGACCAAAGGTAACCGCCTATATGTCCCTCGGTCAGGGGAGCTCCGGAGATTGTTAATGAAAAAGTGTCACGACACGTCGTGGGCGGGACACAATGGGTGGCAAAGAACCTACGCGCTGCTGAGGCAAGGCTACTATTGGCCAAGTCTCCGAGACGATGTCATGCAGTTCACCAAGACATGTCTTATCTGCAAACAAGACAAACCAGAAAGGGCAAAGTTAGCTGGTCTGCTGGAACCTTTACCTATATCCTCTAGACCATGGGAGAGTGTATCAATGGACTTCATCACGCATCTATCTAAAGTTGGGGAGTTCGAATCGATATTGGTGATCATCGACAGATTTTCAAAATACACAACTTTCATCGCAGCACCAAAGCTGAGTTCGGCAGAGATGACGACTTAGTTGTTCTTCAGACACATAGTGAAGTTGTGGGGTGTCCCTGCTAGCATCGTTAGTGACCGAGATGCAAGGTTTACTAGACGTTCTGGACAGAGTTATTTCGAACATTGGGTTCCACACTAAACATCTCCTCCAGTTACCATCCACAGACGGATGGACAGACAGAGCGCTTCAATAGTATGCTCGAGGAGTATCTCCGGCACTTTATTGATGCGAGGCAGAAGAATATGGTGCAAATGTTAGACGTGGCACAGCTGAGTTTTAACAGCTAGAAGAGCTCCGCCACGGGAAAGACACCCTTTGAAATTGTGTGTGGTAGATAGCCGCTCATGCCACACGTCGTTGACCATCCCTACGCAGGAAAGAGCCCTCAGGCCCATAATTTTACCCGAGAATGGAAAGAATCTTCAGAAGTTGCTCGTGCATGCCTAGAGAGGGCATCGAAGCGTATGAAGAAGTGGGCGGATAAGAGGCGTAGACCCCTAGAGTTTCAATCAGGGGATAAAGTCCTAATCAAACTGTGCCCTGAACAATTTCGATTTCGCGGAAAGAGAGACCAACGCCTGGTAAGGAGATATGAAGGGCCCATCGAAGTGGTCGAGAAGGTTGGGAAGACCTCGTATCGAGTTCAACTACCCGCATGGATGAAGATCCACCCAGTCATCCATGTAAGCAACCTGAAGCCTTACCACTCAGACCCGGATGATGAACGACGCAACACGGTGACTCGCTCTCCAGTCACGATGAAGGACATCACGAAGAAGGAAGTCGAAGAGGTACTTGCAGAAAGAACCCGCCGCATTGGAAGACCAAGACGAGACGTGAAGGAGTTCTTGGTGAGGTGGAAAGGGCTCCCGGACGAAGAAACCAGTTGGGAGGGTGCTGAAAACTTGAAGTCTGCTGCCTTACGCATTGCTGAGTTTGAGCAGCGTCGGTTGATAGAGACATTAACCATTTGAGTGGGGGAGGATGTCACGGTCATGCTTGTCCATGGCGTGTTGCCCGTGGCCGCATGCCCGCCTCAACCCCTTTTTACCATGCTTTCATGTTATGTACTTTATTTTACTAGTTAGTGTATTTTCCTAGTGCTTTTCTTTGTAAGTGACCGCTCGCCACTTTGCATGTGCAAGGGTGACAATTCCAAATTGTTTAGAATGTACTATATGGGGGTGAGACTAACCATCAAATCCTCATACCCGGAGTTGTAAGCTACAAAGCCGTTGTTGTCCCTTTTTGCTTTCTAGTCTTACAACACATCTTAATTTCTCAAACATGCTTTCAAATGTTTGCGAAATGCTTTTCCTTTAAAACCCGTTTTCTAAAACCGTTTTCCTTGGAATGGGGCCGGAGGTTATGAGAGGCACTCGGTGTGCCGTAGGCGATCAGAATTCGATCAGGCTGACTTGTTCACGGGTTAGAACAAGTGCCGCACAATCGTTTAGTCCAGCGCAGAACTACAATTTTGACACTAGGTGTATTGGTTATCCATGGGCTTAGAGTGTATGCTTAACCTAAGTCCAATGTAAATTAGACTAATTAAGTTAGGGCTTTCCTATTAATTAATCACGCACTGGAACTCTTAAGCTTAATGTAGTTGTTCTTGGCCTTAATTAATTACTATCAAACCCAATTAGCCAAGGTTTGTAGTTTGATTGAGACATAGGTTTTGATTGATAATTAGGGCGCTTGTTTATCTTAATTCAACTTTTTGGTTGCCTGTAGCGCTGGTGAATTTAATTAAGTTAAATAGGTCGGTGTGTAAGCAATCTAATATGTGTTTAATAAAAAATAAGTTGGTGATAGAAATTGCATTGGAATCCAATTGCTGTCGAGAACTTGATTATCTTATCTCTGTTTACCGTTGCTTTTAATTTCTTTTGCATGCCTAGTTCTAATACACACCAAATCCCCCCATTTATAGCTTTAATTAGGAAACTAACTTAAGAAACAAAAACTATTGTTTCTGTGGTTCGACCTAGACTTGGCACTGTTACTACGCCATTGTAGTAATAGGAGTAGAATTCGATATTATAAATTTCTTTTGGTCGCATTCCCTTAGGGAATTTAAAACAACACAAAAAAGAATTGTTATCAACAAACCACTAAAAAACTGAGCTATGAAAATGTTACAATTATCCATCAAGCCTACACCGGACCACCAAACGAATGGGTTATGGAATTTTTAAAGGTTTTAGATCTATCCATGAAGTTCATACTAACCACCCAAATGAAGGGTTATGGACCATCAAGTCTATCTCAATAGACTACCCAGGTAAAGAGTTATGGACCATCAATTCTATCGCAATAGACCACACAAATAAAGAGTTATGTACCACTATAATGGTTTGAGTCTCATACTTGTTGCAAGTTTCACAACTCCATGTCTGAAGCGTATATGCCTCATCTTGGTAGCTTTTAAATCACAGTGCAAAGGGTAGTATTGATGCCCCCACAATGGTACATCTCCTAACAGGCTTCTAAGTCACTCATACTGATGCCCCTTGTTGCGTTTGACATGCTAAAGTGCCAAAAACTTGTTGTTGCATTTATCTATTATTAAGCTTACTACTATGCGTTCAACATATTATGCGTTTAACATGCTTAATACTATACATTAGTGATCTATCAAGTTTTCCTATCCTTTACCCAAGCATAAGCAAAGAATGAAGTTTTCTCGGTGAGTCCGAGGTCGAACACACGGACTATGCTGATTCTAAAATTTGTTGGATTAATTGAGTTGGAGTGGTAACCAAAAGTATCTAACAAGGGATGCGTCTAACTAAAGAAAGCGACTATGTGTTTAACTAAAGAAAGCGATAACATGTACACTAGATTAAAAGGTGGTGGATGGTAAGGAATGCGATACAGCAAGTTCAACTAAGTGGATTAAATGAATGGATAAAACCAGGGTTCAGGTTGGTTAACATCTAAAATCAGAAACGCATAGTGACAGTCTATTCATACTTGCGATTCTTCTCCCGGTTGTCAGCAGCTATGCGTTATATGTCTATACCGCACAGGAGAGTGTTAAGTACCAAGGTTATTCTTATGTCTAGGTAACACTTCTTAGCCTTGTCAATTGAGTTCCACAATCACTTACTCTCTCGAGCAGTTTGATTATTACTACTTATACCGATTAGCTAGATGGACATAAGCATCATATTAAGATTACAATTGACAAGATGCAATAGTTACACTATGGTTCTTATTTAGATGCTAACGCAACCCGTGACCCTTGAAAGATTAGCTACTCATGGATTCAAGGTAATAAGCGGAAAGTGTAGAGAAATGGATAGACATGGGAGAATTGTAGATTAATGAATGAAATACAATCTTAGATAGTTCAATATCTTGATAACAAATCTAAAATCAAAGCTAGAAAAAGATAGAAAGCAGGAAGGCATTTCAATGTCTTGAGTCGCCGGAATGGAAACGTGAAGTTTTGCTGTGAAGTGGTCAGGCGGAGGGAAGACTCTTCTCTCTTGAGCTATTCGTCTTCGGTTGTCTTCTGGAGAGAACTCTGCTGTCACTTAGGAATTCTTCCGAGAATCAATAACCCTTTTTTAGCTTGTAGGTCTGCGTTCGTAATCAGTGGAAAATCTGTATGATTAGAGGGGCAATTGATGTTGTGCGTCTATCTCTCTTAATTGCTTAATTCTCGGTTCAATTTAGATCCACCACTTTAATCGCAGATCATGCATGTCAATCTTTCCAACAATCTCTCAAGATTCTGATATGATTTTCTGCTGCCTTGCATTTCTGGTCGTTATGCGTCCATGAAGAACTTGGGTTTATGCGTTCACTTATGTTGACGCATCCATATGTTACTAATGCATCATCCTGCGTTGAGTGGTTGTCAGCGCACCACAGGTTGCTTGCGTTCCTGCGTTAAAATATGCATCTTAGGCTTAGAAATCTTCAAAACAATTATCTTCATCAATTAACAAGAGTAGAACGCATAGGAAGATTTATTAATAGAATTCAACACAAACTACCGCATGATTCTCTATTTAATCTCTATTTTTCTAAGAGAAAGGCAATAATAACTAGTATTTCTACAAGTTGCAGACTTCCATTAAATAGCTCCTCTACCCAATAAGAACACATCCACTATTAAAGTTTACTTCGTCATTCTAAGTCACCTAGTTTGCATACATTACCCTTGTATTACAGAAAAACAATAATATATTGTATCGTTAAGATACCTTAATAAACGACAAAGACAACCATCATTATGTGTATATCTACTCAATCTTCTCACAATGTATGCAAAAATAGGTCCAGTTTAGTTCATGAAAAACATAACGCTTACTATAATTTCTGCATATTTTGATCGAAAAACATTATTTTCCTTATTTATCTTAAGATTCGTACTAGCATCATAAGGTGTTCTTCCAAGAGTATCATTAAGACAATTAAATCTGATTGTCATAAAACTTTCATTTCAAATTGTTAGGACAAAATAACTTAGTATTGTTACTTACATCTATGTTTGTATCAAAGATTAGTATATCATCAACATACAAATAGGTAGTCACACAATCAGCTCCAAACAACTTTAGTAAACACATCTATCACAACAGTTTAGTTTAAAATTTTTTTACTAAAGTGTTGTTAAATTTTTTTTCCATACCTTTGTTTAGGAGCTTGTTTAAAATCGTATAAAGATTGTGTGAGTTTACATACCTTCAGGTGGTGTCACATATATATTTCCTCTTCCAAATCACCATTGAGGAATGCTATCTTTACATCCATCTGATGTACTAGATGGCCACGTATAGCTACAAATATTATGAAGACTCTATAGTAGCTATTTTAGTCATACAAGGGTATTCAATTTAAATTGTTAAATGATCAATTTGGTCCAATTTTCTTCTTGAAGATCCATTTACACCTAATTGGTTTATTTCAATGTCTCTTCATAAGCTACTAAATAGGTAATCCACATTTTCTCTTTTCATGGTCCAAGACATGCTCAATAAAGCAAAGACATAAAATTATAGATGTGTACACCTATGTACCCATGATCATCCCCTTATATGAACAATGTGGGACTTTGGTCACATTCCCAATAATCCTCCCCTCAAACAAAATTCCAACTAAGTCTCCCCTGAAGTAGCCATCCATCCATCTAACTCTTGTCTAGGTTAACTCCTTTTCAACAGAGCATACTGCCTATCCGATAGCGTTCAACCATGGATCACACCTTTTTTTCGACACTTAAGAATTATATCAACATGGCTAAACTAGGGAGACGATTCTGATACCACTTATTAAGGATAACAACTCTCCAAATATCTCCACAATGGTGTGACATTGTCCATTTGTGTATAAACCCTCATGGTATTACTTTTGATTTTACCCCAAAAATGCCTCATACCAATGGAGATAGTTGTCCTCATGAGATTTTATAGCTAGATAATATCCTTAAATACCATCAAAATATATAAGCTTCTTGGATGATGGATTTTTTCATAGTTCCATACTGCCAACAAGCTAGATAATAATCAAAATAATGTTACAGGGTCAAACTCAATTTAAAAGTAATAATAATACTTTTCAACTTCATGAAACTTAATGGCCAACATGACAAATATAATTATCAAATATAACACAAATGGAACATTATTTTCATTCATGCTAACATGATAATTATATTTTAGATCATAGTAACATTCTATTTAGGATAAAATACAATACAATAACAATAATAAGATTATTGAGGGATTCAAATATATTGAGTATCATGCTCAAATGTAGCAATTAAATAGAATTGCTATATCCACATGTCATATATATATAAAAAAAAAAATTGAAATATCGTTGAGCTTAAAAGTATAGGACAGACAACCTATGTAAAGTTCATTCGAACGTAGCCAAAGAAAGCTCAATCAAAATATCTTAAAAAGAAAATTTCACTATCACAACACATATGACGATCAGCAGAAATCAATCCACCAATCAAAAAGTTCTAACTCAATATGTTGAGTCGTTTCCCTTAAAATGTCTCAAATCATTCCAATATTCACTTTCCTTATGAAAATTGTTTATGATTTTTCTGAAAAAAGAAATGATACACCAAGCTAAAATCAAGCGACTAACTAATTGGTACAATATGATCGCAAGAATGAAAGACTTTATGATTTCATGTGTTTCCTTATTCACATTCACCAAGGGCTGAATGAATGATTTCTATAATATGCAATTATTACTTATAAGGAAAATCACCACAAACAATTAAATATCTTTTCTTCTGTATTTTAATTTTTGCATTGAGTAGTTTTATCCTTTAGTGCACCAATTTTCTGCATGGTTATATATAAGGAATGATAATATAGAGAATTTTGTGACAAGCAACTATTACAATTTAATTGGGTCATTATTAATTTATTCTATCCAATATCTAGTTTCAATTTAATTAAATCTTACTTTTTCAATTTGAAATGAGAATCACTTCCTTAGTAATCTCAAAATAAACAATCAAAATATAGTATCTCTTATTTTGTTCCTCATCTCGACAACCAAGTTACGAATTTGTCCTCCAAGAATCCACATCCTTGAGTTGATTTCAATCCATGGCTACTACAATGAGGAAGAGAGCTGCAACTCCAACCATTCGATTGCTAACTCTAATGTGTCCAATTCCGCAATGGCTTCTTCAAATGCCTGATTGGATGGGTTGGTGCAAGATCGGCAGCTAGCATGGTATCCTCGGCAGCAGACTTCCTCTCCTCCCCGATCTTGAACTCCCCGCCAAGTACCTATTTGTAATTTCCCTTCATCTTTGCATCTCACGACCAAATTATGCTCCGACTCCCAAAAAAACATACACCAGAAACATTCAATATATCAACGAAAGCTTAGCAAACAAGACACTCCTACAAATGCTTTCAACTCCACGAGTCGTAGAAACACAAATATGCAAACTCAAATCAAAATTGAAGTTGAAATTGAGCATTTTAGTTTGGGAGTATACGTTGGGGGAAGAAAGGAATGGAATCAATTGAAAATATGCTCAGAAAAACAGAGAGAAACGAAGAATGAGAAATTTTATTTTTTTCTTTTCATTTTTCAATAACTAAGGTTCTTTTAAAGGAAGGATATGCTCTTGAAACAAAAAGAAAACCTTCTCAATTAATTCTGGGAACTAATAACAAACAATTAATTATGGAATTAATTTCAAACAGTTTTTCGTTTTCTTTTCTTTTCTTTTGGTATGTTAGTGATTCCCAACATCCACTTCGGCACTTCCAATTCTTCCTGTTTTTATTACTATCCCCCCTGTCCACTGATGAGAGATCCGCACCCCATCAGGGGCCTCTCGCCCTTTATTCATCGAGAAGCTTGTACCACTATTTTTCCTATCCTTAGTTATTTCAATATCCCCCAAGGAAGACAGATTCATATCACATTTGACCATCGATTCTATAGAATGACCCAACAACATTTAACTCATTATGTTGATTATCAGAAACTTCCTTTCCTTCCCCTGTATAACTATTTTCTCATGGGGTTCCACAACCAAACCTCCCTGTTTAGGAGGAGTTTTATTAGTTACATCATGTCTTCAAAACGAACTACTATTGTTGGGCATATTGAAAAATTCCAGAAAATCTCATCCAAGGGCCATATTGAAAATAACTTTCATATTCACCTTCAGACTCATGTTTTGGCACCAAGCAGTCTTTTGCTAAATGACCAATGCAATCACAATTAAAGCAAAAGTTTGACAATCTCTCATAACAGAAGGCAATCCAACATTCGTTTGGAATTTTTTCTGTTTTAATCAGAAGACTTCTTCCTAAAGGCTTGGATATATCCAGCTTCATTCGAATTCTCAAGGTTTCTCCCTATTCGACAGAAACACTATTTAATTTAGATCAATTATCCCCTCTTGTGTGAATTTAATAAGAATAGTCAACTAGAAACAATAATAATTATCAAGCAAAAGACACAAGCGGTTTTAACGTGAAAAACCCCTTTGATCTGAGGAGTAAAAAACTACGGACTGTAGTCAAAATCTCCACTATAATGAATAATGGGTACAACAAGTTCTCCCTAGTCACAATTGGAGACGTTATACAATAAATATCTCAAGATTAATAGCCTCGACAACAAACGACAACGATAAAGCAACAAAAAAAAAAAAAAAATTAAAAACGTCTCACTTGAAGTGGCAACCAATTACCCACTGTATCTGACTGTAGGTAGCTCCAAACGAAAAATCTCCACCGTCCATATTGAAGACCCTTGTGTCAAGAACACGCGTCAAAATTTTAGCTCAATCAGACCACAAATCAATCCCCAGTGGCTGAAAAACATTGTTGGTCGAAATGGGTTTTCTTTAGTTTTTCATTGTCGTTTTTCCTCTCCTCGGTTTGCATGCAATTCCAAATAAACAGCTGATGCAAGGTTATTTTAGAATAACCTACTTTGCCCATTTAATGGGTCTTCGTAAAATAACTCAACAAATCGCCCGGTATTTCACGATGTGGAGGAACTTGTCATTCCCACAGTCGAATAACAAAACTCATGCTTCTCTCTTGGTAGTTTTTTCGTCAACATATCAAACTCATTATGATCAATATGTATCTTCTCAAGCTTAAACAATTCATCATTCAAAGCATCTCTCATCCAATGATATACGACATCTATATGCTTTGCTCTAGAATGAAATGTAGCATTCTTACCAAGATGAAAAACACTCTAATTATCACAGTATATCACATATCCTTTATAAAGCGCTTCATCCACAAAATCTCTTTACTGCTGCAATATCATATGTTTCAATTGTAGAAAGTGCAACACACTTCTGCAACCTTGACTGCCAAGACACTGCACCATCTACAGATGTCATTGAGTAACCAGAAGTAGACTTTCAATTATCTAAATCTCCTGCCATATCTAAATCAACATAACTTGCAAGCACCGGCAGAAAAGTTACAGAGAACTCAAAATTCAGCATCATCCAATTCACTACACCATTCCTTTTTTTTTTCCTTTAACATAAGAGAGAGAATTGGTTGGAGGAGGGAGCTATTCTCATTTAATAATTCATTTAATATATATATTAAATCAATTTTAATATATATATATATATAATTAAATAATAGGGATGGTTGCACAAATAGCAATTAGGCCCAACATAATAAAAATATATAGCTCAAGGAAAAACATATTAGGGATATAGCACAAATTAGGGCCAGATATC
Source organism: Citrullus colocynthis (assembly GCA_031780015.1). NCBI lineage: Eukaryota > Viridiplantae > Streptophyta > Magnoliopsida > Cucurbitales > Cucurbitaceae > Citrullus > Citrullus colocynthis. Next base: position 1,115,217 of record QLSR01000100.1, on the reverse strand, counting down.
ACTGATAGCAGCTATCAGTGATAGTCATATTTGTAAATGACTAGAAAGCCCATGTTCAGCCCGTCATTTCACGCTTCTTCTTCCGATTTTCTCAAATTGAAAGTTATCACTAATAGCAACTATCATAGATAACTATCAATGGCTATCACTGATAGTTGCTGCTAGTGATAGCTTTCAATTTGAGAAATATTAATACAACCTTGAAATCGACTTTTAGATCCATTGATATCATAAATATATAGGTATCACCTAAGTTCTATTACTGATATCACTTATATCGTGGTTATTAATGATTGCTATAGAGATAAGTTTTGCCGTTCATTTTTACCATCAAATAACATGCTACCGTTGATAGCTTCTATCATTGATAACATGTTATTAGTGATAATTTTTAGGCATACTTAACACTTTAGTTCGAGATCCAACTTTATTAATTAATTCCACTAAGTTGGCCATCAATGATGGACTTCTATAAGTGGCTATTAACTGTGGAAGAATACCTTCAAAGATTAGGTTGTCAATGATAGAAAATATTAGCAGCTATTTCTTATAGACTTTCATTAATAACTATCAATTTCGAAATATTAACACTCAAAGCTATTAGTGGCTATTATTGAGAAACTTTTATAATGATTATCAATAATAGACTTCTATCACTAATATCTACCTAAGTTCGATATCATCGATACATAAATATGAGTTATATCTAAGTTATATCACTAATATCACTGATAATTGATATTACCAATACACAAATATTTAATGAATTCTTTTCTAACATTTAAAAACATGACTGATAGCTAGTGAATTCTTCAATCGATGATAGAATTCTTTGAGTGACTAAGTTATAAGTATATTAGTGGCTATCACTGGTAGATCTATATTATTATGTCATAATAATGAATATTGATAGCTACTAATAGATTCCATAAGTTTTAGACTTTTAGTTTTATCTTGAGTATTTATTAATAATTTAGTATATATTAGTTGATAAAAGTCTACAAGTCATAAACTTCTATCGCTGATTGAAGTAGTCTGTCAACAATAGAAGTCTATCATTGATAGACTACAATAGACTTAGTTTATTAGTGATATCATAGCCTATTAGCGATATAAATTTATTACTGATTGATTTCATACTTTTAAGGTCCTATAAAAAGAAAAAAAAACTATTGGCATGTTTGATAACGTTCTCATTTCTCATTTTTTGAGAAATAAACTTGTTCAATAACTATTTTTGTTTCTTATTTCTAACTTTTAAGAAGTGTTCCTAAAAATGGTGCAAATTTGATGTCTAAAAAACTAGTTTCTTTCAAATCAATTTTCATTTGCTATTTATATTTAACCTTTCGTTATAATAATCAAACTTGATGATTGGTTTGTTGGTGTTAAGTCACTTATGAATTGTATACTTTCAAATCCAAAAAGGAAAAAGAAAGGGAAAGAAAAAGAAAGAGAAGAAGAAAATATGAGGAGATTGGGGAGATGAAAGAAAAATTGGAAAAAGAAAAGGAAATAAAAAAAAAAGGGAAGAAGAAAATATGAGGAGATTAGGGAGATGGAAGCAAATGTTGGAAAAAGAGAATGAAAAAAAGAAAAAAAAAAAGAAAAAGGAAAAAAAAATGGAAAAAGGAAAAAAAAGAAAGAAAAAGAAGAGAATATGAGGAGATTAGGGAGATGGAAGCAAATGTTGGAAAAAGAGAATGAAAAAAAGAAAAAAAAAAAGAAAAAGGAAAAAAAAATGGAAAAAGGAAAAAAAAGAAAGAAAAAGAAGAGAATATGAGGAGATTAGGGAGATGGAAGCAAATGTTGGAAAAAGAGAATGAAAAAAAGAAAAAAAAAAAGAAAAAGGAAAAAAAAATGGAAAAAGGAAAAAAAAGAAAGAAAAAGAAGAGAATATGAGGAGATTAGGGAGATGGAAGCAAATGTTGGAAAAAGAGAATGAAAAAAAGAAAAAAAAAAAGAAAAAGGAAAAAAAAATGGAAAAAGGAAAAAAAAGAAAGAAAAAGAAGAGAATATGAGGAGATTAGGGAGATGGAAGCAAATGTTGGAAAAAGAGAATGAAAAAAAAAAAAAAAAGAAAGAAATAGAAAAGAAGTTGCGCAAAACAAGGGAGGGCAAACTTGGAAATCACAAAAATTCAAAAAGTTGACTAGTAAACATTTGCTATATTTGCAAATATTTTAAAGAGGTGCTATATTTTTAGATTTCTCCCCTTATTTTGCTATCTATTACAAATATCCTAAATAATATTAGTTAATTGGCAATTAATTAATTAATTAATTAAATATCATATATTTAATTTCATTTGAATCATATTCAAATAATATCCTCTCACATAACTTATAGTTTTAATATAATTCTCATTCATATTAATTTTAGCTTATAGTTTTAATATGAATCTCATTCATATTAATTAATATTTGAATCTTATTCAAATATTTATCACTTTCATATAATAAAGTATAAATTTTGAATCTCATTTAAAATTAACTTTATATCATAATGTATCTATATAAATTATATTAATTGGATTCCCTTATTTAATTTGAAAATTCAAATTAAGACTCTTGTCAAGACAGGTACTCGATCATCTAATAATTGTTATTTATGGAATTCAGAGTCTATATCTTTAGTTTACCATCTCTCTAGGTAAGACAAAGCAAGTATGTGGCATAAGAGACTTGGTCACATCAGCATAAAGACTATTCAAAAGGCGCTTTCTAAAAATGCTATCTCTGGCCTCCCATCCTTAGTCTCGTCAACAAACATTATCTATCAAGATTGTTAGTCAGGTAAGCAAACGCATGCTTCTCATAAACAGATTTCTCAGTTAGGGTCATCCTGCATTTTGGAACTCCTTCACTTGGACCTTATGGGACCAATGCAAACTGAAAGTCTGAGAGGGAAACGATATGTTTTGGTAATTGTTGATGACTTCTCTAAGTACACTTGGGTTTGATTTCTATGAGAAAAATTTGAGACGTATTTCCAATTTTCATGCACTGTATCTGCACTTCAACGAGAGAAAGATCTTAACATTAAAAGAATTAGAAGTGATCACAGGAAGGAATTTGAAGATCATGGGAAGGAATTTGAAAGTGTTCATTTTACGACTTTTTGTATGTTAGCTGACATTCATAAAAGATTCTCTATTCCCATCACTCCCCAACAGAATTGGGTTGTTGAATGAAAAAAATAGGATGCTCCAAGAAATGACTTGTGCCATGCTGCATGCTAAGCATCTATCTCATTATTTTTAGGCTGAGGCCCTAAATACTGCATGCTATATTCATAATCGTGTTGTTCTTCGTCTGGGTACGACAAACACTCTTTATGAAATATGGAGGGGGAGATGACCTAATGTAAAGTACTTTCATTTGTTCGGCAGCAAGTGCTACATTCTTGTTGATAGAGAAGTTAGACGAAAATGGGACTCAAAAGCTGATGAGGGCATATTTCTTGGACACTCTTCAAACAGTAGAGCTTACCGTGTTTACAATACATGAATTCGTTCAGTTATGGAATCTATAAATGTTGTGTTTGCTGTTGCTTTTGACACTAATGCATCTTCTGTTGACGATGATACAAGTGCGTATATGCTTCCGCATGTTGAGTCTGATGTGCCTAACAATGTACTTGATAAGCCATCAGAAAGGCTTCTTGAAGCTGCGATAGAATTTGATCTTTCTGCTACAGTTGAACAACATGAAGCTGCTGACAAACATCCCTCTAGCAGGGTGAGTAAAAACCATCCTTCCAACGACATAATTGGGAGCTTGGAAGCAGGTGTGACAACCAGGAGGAAGGACAAGGTGCACTACCTAGAGATGATTAGCAATATCTCTGCTTCACCCCTCCTGTTGAACTAAAGAATGTAAAGGAAGCTCTTGAGGACAAATGTTGGGTTAACGCCATGTAGGAAGAGCTTGAGCAGTTCATGAGAAACAAAGTTTGGACATTTGTTCCCTATCTAGAATCTTCAAATGTGATCGGCACTAAGTGGATATTTAAAAATAAGTATGATGAAAATGGAAACATTACGAGAAACAAGGCTCGTCTGGTTGCTCAAGGATACACTCAAGTGGAAAGGGTGAATTTTGATGAAACTTTTGCTCTGGTGGCTAGACTTGAAGCTATTAGGCTTCTTCTTGAGATATCCTGTTTTTTTTTTAAAATTTAAATTGTACCAGATGGACGTAAAAAGCGCATTTCTAAATGGGTATTTGAATGAGGAAGTCTATGTTGAGCAGCCCTAGGGCTTCGTTGATCCAGAAAATTTGAACTATGTATATCGCCTCAATTAAAGCCCTGTATGGTCTCAAGCAAGCCCCTAGAGCATGGTATGAAGGATTGACTAAGTTTCTTGAAAACAATGGCTACAGTCGAGAGGGAATTGATAGAACTTTGTTTGGAAAAAGGTCCAAAGAAAAATTTGTAATTGTACAATTACAAATTTATGTTGATGACATTGTCTTTTGGGGAATGTCTCAAGAGATGGTCGATCTCTTTGTGAAACAAATGCAGGATGAGTTAGAAATAAGCATAGTTGGGGAACTGTCATATTTTCTGGGATTTCAAATCAAACAATTAAATGAAGGGGACTTCATATCTCAGTCTAAATACGCTAAGAACCTTGTCAAAAAGTTTGGTCTTGAAAAGAAAAGTATCAAACGAACTCCAATTCCACTTATGCAAAACTCTCTAAAGACAGTGGGGGCACACTAGTAGATGAGCAATTGTATAGAAGCATTCGAAAGTCTATTGTACTTAACAACAAGCAAACCTGACATTGCCTTTGCGGTTTGTGTTTGTGCAACGTATGAATCAAGTCCAAAAAACAATAATCTGACGAGTGCCAAAAGAATAATCAGGTACATCAATGGGACCAGTGACTATGGTTTGTTATAATCTTATGACACAAATATCTCCTTGGTAGGATACTGTGCTGCAGATTGGGCAGGAAGCTCAGAAGATCGAAAAAGTATTTTAGGTGGGTGTTTTTTTCTCGGCAATAATATGATTTTATGTTTCAGTAAGAAATAAAACTATATATCAATGTCTACTGTAGAGGCCGAATACATTTCTGCCAGGAGCAGTTGTACATAGTTAATTTGGATGAAGCAAATGTTGCAGGAGTATGATGTCTCACAAGATGTCATGACACTATTGTGACAACATGAGTGCCATAAATATCTCCAAAAATCTAGTACAAGACAGTTGTACGAAGCACATCGACATAAGACATCATTTTATTTATGACCAAGTCGAAAGTAAACAAAATACTTTGGAGCAAATCAATACGAAAAATCAATTGGCTAGCATTTTCACAAAAGCCCTAGACCCCGCTCGATTTGAAGCGTTAAGAGCTTCCCTAGGCTTATGTTGTAAGCCCTACTTTTACCTTTGAAAGAGGCAAGCAAGTAGGTGGGTAGTTAGAGGAAGGTGGCCGAGATCCTTTGGCATGGGTGGTGTGTATGGTTGGCAAGAAGGTGGGCTAAGTTCAAGATGTTGGGTAACCGAGCCCCAAGTATGTGCATGTGGTGCATTGGCTTGGTGAGGCATGCGTTCATGAGGGTGAGCATTGGTGGAGGCTTGATGCATTGCTATTGGGCAAGTGGGCTAGGCGTGCAACAAGCTTTGTGTTGGTTGAGGTTAGTGAGGGGGATGCGATGGGGAGCTATGCGTCCAAGAGGGCATATGTGGCTGGCGCATGGTGCTATGTGCCCATGCTATGCATTCAAGCTAAACCGGCCAAGGGGCTGTGTGCATAGTTATCTGAGAAAAGTAGCCAATTAACCTCAAAAGGATGCGTGGAGGAGGTATTGCACAAAGAATGCGTCCACCGTTCCTTCTTGGTTAAGCAAAGTCTATGCTTAATTGATAAGCAAGTCAGATTAGGTGTCAAATTAAGGTTATGTGTGACATGTGGCATGCATGCAAGCATGAGGTGGTAGGCTAGGAGTTTACATGTAGATTTTTATAAAGTCTATAAATAATGGTCTGGTAGAAGAGGTTGGTGTGTGCTCGGGTGCTTTGCGATTTTCTTCGATCAAATTATCCCAAAATGAGTCTAGTTTCACTGAGAGGGCTGTTAGAGAGAAACTCTGTTAGGAAGAACTCGAATTTCATCAAAAACTTGAGCTTGCTTCGGTTATTAGGTAAATTGGAGTAGATCGAGAAGATCTGAAGATATCTGGCAAGAGAAAAATAATTAGAAGATGAAATTTTGCGGTATGCTAGCCAAGACATTTATCTACAACTTTGTAAGAGAAAGAAAACTCTAATTCTTACTAGAAATATTACTTTTGACAGCTAGAAGTAAGAGTAGTGTGGTTAAGGCTGTCGGGTGAGTTTTGGAGTGGCCCTACGTGTAGTTTGGCTTGGGCCGTGGCTAGAAGGAAGAACCATTTGAGGTTATTTTGACGAGTTCTGGACGACCAGGAGGCAAGCCGTTACGCCGTTGACAACGAAGGGTGAACGAGAGATGCTGCTGACCGTTTGCAGGTTGTGGGGGCAAGACGGGTCTTACTGTGGCGTCGCATGTGTGCAGAAGTTGAGTGAGACAAATCTTGCTGAGGTGCACGACATGGATTGATTGACGCTGAGACTCATGCACCTTGTCTCTTTTGAGGTTATTCCGGCAGTGGGTGTGAGAAAATTGCCACCTACGAAGGGCAACGTGTGCGAAGTAGTGGCTTGGCTTGCAAGGCAGCGTGCTGTGCGAGAATTGTCACCCATTTGAGGTTAGGTGTGCGTGCTGCAGGGCTGTTGGACACACTTAGGGGCAGTTTTTAACTTTTGGACATTTTGACTAATTTTTGCTTGTCAGTAAGCCTTTTTGAGCTAAAATGACTTAAAATATGTCATGAAGAGAATTTTAAGAATATCAACAAAAAGAATTAATTTATTCCAGGCCGGGAAGAGCTAGGGGAAGCATATAACCCATTAAGAGCCTAGGACAAGTTTTCAGTGACTTAAATTTGTTTAAAATGATTTATTCTCTTGATATTTTTCAAATGCTGGGTTTATTCGCAGAATATGAGATTTCTAGCATAAGTTAAATTTGATAAAGCATGTGTTTTTTATATGATTTTGAACATACTTTTACATGATTTTGAGCATTTTGTTACCGAGCTTTGTGAAAAGCATGTTGTTTGAGAAATACTCTGAAATTCTGAGAAATTGTTTAACTTATGTTTATAAATGATTTAGCATGCTTTATTTTCAAAAGATGGTCCCTCAATGTCGAAGGACAGAGAGAAAGATATGGGCAGCCTGAATACAATAGATGGTCCCCAATGCCGAATGACATAAAGAAGGCCTATGGGTAGCCTGAATACAATAGACGGTCCCCAATGCAGAAGGACGTAAAGAAGGCATATGGGCAGCCTTAATATTGCGACCCCGGTACTAAAGGACTAGAGAAGGTACATGGGTAGCCCAAGTTATAATTCCTATGTGCAAATAAAGGAAAATTCGACACTGTTGTGTTGAGATCACTCCACACAGCTAAGGTTATTCGACATTGGGTATGATGAGATTATTCCATCCCACTAAGGTTGTTTTCGATGTTGCGCGTGTTGAAATTGCTCCACCCTGACTAAGGTTGTTTTCGACGTTGAGTTTACTCTGCCTCAACTAAGGGAAAATCTTTTGAAAATATGCAAATGTATATAAGCCTCTGAAAGTTTTATTATTTGATTATCAAACATGATTTCGTTAAGCTGTTAAGCCAAGCTAGTTTTATGAACTTGTCACTCACTGGGCAACCTAGCTCATGTTTTCAAATGTTTTCAACTTTCCAAGTAACGAGCGAAACCAAGGTGCTTAGCCTACTCGTCAAACTCGTCTGGATCTAATGCTTAGTTTTTTAGCATTGTAAATATTTGTACTTAGACCTAGCATTGTACATATTAGGGTCTAAGGAGTGGAAGTCGTGTAAAAACTCTAATGTTATTATTATAAGGTTTCATTTGGTATTATTTATGGTTTGGATATAAATTATAATTACATTATCAAGTGCTTGGTAAAAATTTTGAGGAAATTTAAGTTGACAGTAGATGTCGTAAGGGATCGATGTCTGCTGTCGTCATGCCTCTTTTCGGGTTAAGAGGAAAGCTCGGAAGGGGGTGTGACATATGTACTCTAGAAAAAGAGCAATTAATTGAGTGGGCTTGGGTGAAAGGTGGAATAGCCCATCTGGTTTCGAAGAGCTTAAAGAGTGATCAGACATTAATCGCCTTAACTACGGTTGGTGAAGGGTTAACCAAGTCAGTCTTTTCTTTAATTTCAAATTACTACGCATTTCTGTACGTCTGGTAGTTGCTTTTTGACAGGCTTCATGTTCACATTGTGGGGTTTCGAAAGTTCCATCTGCCTCATTTTCTTTCCTTGATCATGTTCTCCATCTTTAACCCTCAGATGGTTAATACCCAATAGGGAACTGAAACTTTCAAGTAAAAAATGATTCAATACAACAAAAAAAGCCAAAAGAAACCTATATGTGGAAGTGGAAGTGCCCCCTCGATGAACAAGTATGGTGTCTGTGTCCGTGTTATGCTCGTGGCAAAACCTAAAATCGGAGTGCCTCCTTCGTTTGCAAAACGTAGGTGGTCAGGTGTAGGTCCCACGGCTGATGACACAGGAAAGTCAAAAGTAAGTTTCGCTAACTTTACATTGACTGATTTGGTAGGACCAAGGATAGAAATTTTTTCGAAGAAAGGTGAATCCTCTTCTAGTGAGTCTTATGATCACTTACATGAGTTTATTGTTGTTCCATGTTGTTGGATTGTATGTCCTAAAACTCTTAATTTGTAAACAGTAATATGAATTCTATTTTCAACAAAGTTGTTGATATTTATTTAATAAAGTTATTGTTGAATTAATATTTCATAACCCTAAATCAATAAACTAAAAACCCATTGCTATAGTATGATTAATTGGACTTTATATGGAGACATAAATGTGGATCAAGTTCGAGTAAATAGCCAAAATAGTCTATAGTATATGAATAAGGTTGGGTACCTTGTCCTAGAGACACTATTGGATGCGGCCTACTTTGTATTTGATACAAATGATGTGATTATGAATCATTTATGTAGAGACATTCAAGTAGGGGTGTTATGTGCATGAGTTTGCATAAGACCAGACCATCAATTTATTTTTTTTACTCCGTTTACTATTAAAACTAACTATTTCAAATTCGATAACTTAAGTAACTCGATCTTAATCCTGAGTTAACTATGAACTCCTATTTACTTGAGATTATCCTTAGATCTGAAGAGGTGAGAGTACCTCGGATTCAGGTAGATAGATGGGGACATAGGGTGCAAAATGGAATTTACTCCTACCCGTATTAGGGACAGTAGATAGGTTGTTCCTTTAGGTGTTGACTCCAAGTCTTGAACAAAGGGCTACACCCTCTCACTGGCCAGAGAGGGACTCGGTTTAATGGTTGGACCATAAATCTATTGTTCATTAAAGAATCAGTGGGACTAAGGAACTAGAAGTACTTACAGGGGTAAAACGGTATTTTTGACCTAGCTATGTTCACGAACATGTAAAGGATTGACTTACTAATCATGGTTATATCAAATGGACAAAAAAATATTTACAATGAGGAGACTGCAACTACTAGGCTTTAGTGGAGTATCTCGGTAGTTAACTAATGTTGGTTAACTAGGTTGAAGAGTTTAACCGGTTAATCTTGTTGTCTTTAAAGTGTGTATGATGCATTATGTTCATATTGGCCTAATGTCGCATTGAAAATTGATAAAGATGTATACATTAACACGCATATTTTCCTATAAAAATTCAAGTGCAAGTTTAAATAGGTTTTCCTGAAGAGTCCAGGGTCGAACATGGAGATTTGTAATAATTCAGCCTTGAAAGCATTTTTTGGTTTAATGCGTTGAACTATACAACGATTTACTGATATGTGGATGTTTGACTTCTCTTTACAGTAACTAAAACTAACTTTATACGTAATGAATTTGATGGATGAAGATGTGGAGTGATGATGCGGGATGGAAATGGATGAATTTGCAAGTACAAAATATGTTTAGATAGGTTAAGGTGGTGGATCTATGAGAAAAGTGGGGTTAAAATAACTTAGCTAGCATATTCCTAACTGTTACTTAAGCAAATTTTCATGCTATCAAACTCAAGATTGAGAACGCATCTCTCGATGCTCCGATGCCACATTAATCTTATCTCTAAGATGCATGGTGGGTTCTTCATGCAAAAGTTTAACTTTATCTATAAAGCTAGATCTTTTCTTGTTAAATGACTAAGACTAATCACATGCTCTCTCAAGCTGATGATTATACTCACTTAAACTTATTTGTTCGATAGATTTAGGTAATTTAGAAGATCTCATTTAATCAAGTTGAAAGTTACACATAAGTAAAACTTAGAAATGCTAACTTCATACACTTAACCCTTTAAGCATTCAAAAATTCAGGGTGTAAGATGTTAAAGATGAGTAAAGATGCAGGATTAACGTCAATCAAACTTATATTAAGAAAATAAACAAATCTTTCGATTGTCATTAACAAAATACAAGAAAGAAGGATGAACATAATGAAGAAATGGAAATAAAAGTCATTAAACCGCTAATGGCAATGTCTTACTTCTTGGAGGCTTGAGATGGTGGCTGTTTGATACATAATTTGAACAGAGGATGGATTTTCACTCTCTGAGAGGTGACTCTAAAAACTCTCAGAATCTTCTCACAGAAGAGGTCGAAGCGGAGGGTGGCTATGGAGGTTGAGGGAGAATTTGTGCAGAGCTTTCACCACTGAGTTGCTCTTTGTCTTGAACATGAAGTGCAATGGGCTATTTATGGGCGTCCAAAAAGGTACTCTCATTATGATCTGACACCTTTGCATTTAATTCCATGTCCTGCTGCGCAGACTTCTTCACGTCTTTAGTTCATTGGATATGTCATTGTTTGGTAAAGTTAGTTGTCCACTTGCATATTGACATGATAGTTGTCGCCCAGGTGTTTGGAATTACTTTTTCTTCTTGACGCTGGGTGTTAGACGCATTGATCTTTAGACATTGTGGCCTTGATGATTCTGACAACATCTTTTCTTTTTATTCTTAGAATGTTTTTGGCTTTTATTTTTTCAGCTCTATCTTGCGTTCAAAAAGATAAAAGGTCATAATTTTCAGAATAGTTGCTTTTGTAAACATAGTGAATGCAAAGTGTTCGACGCATTGATCTTTAGACATTGTGGCCTTGATGATTCTGACAACATCTTTTCTTTTTATTCTTAGAATGTTTTTGGCTTTTATTTTTTCAGCTCTATCTTGCGTTCAAAAAGATAAAAGGTCATAATTTTCAGAATAGTTGCTTTTGTAAACATAGTGAATGCAAAGTGTTCGACGCATTGATCTTTAGACATTGTGGCCTTGATGATTCTGACAACATCTTTTCTTTTTATTCTTAGAATGTTTTTGGCTTTTATTTTTTCAGCTCTATCTTGCGTTCAAAAAGATAAAAGGTCATAATTTTCAGAATAGTTGCTTTTGTAAACATAGTGAATGCAAAGTGTTCGACGCATTGATCTTTAGACATTGTGGCCTTGATGATTCTGACAACATCTTTTCTTTTTATTCTTAGAATGTTTTTGGCTTTTATTTTTTCAGCTCTATCTTGCGTTCAAAAAGATAAAAGGTCATAATTTTCAGAATAGTTGCTTTTGTAAACATAGTGAATGCAAAGTTACTCATATTACATAATGCAAGTACCAAAATCATTCATTTATCATCAGTATTGCTCCAATTACTTCAAATAAAGACTACAATAACTTGTATTTCTACAAGTTTTCAGCCGTAGAGACTGCAACTTATATTTTGAACAATGTTCCCTTTAAAATTGTTTCTAAAACACCTTATGAGTTATAGAGAGGACGTAAAACTAGTTTACCTCACTTCTGAATTTGGGGATGCCCGAGACATGTGTTGGTGCAAAATCCTTAAAAGTTGGAACGTCGTTGAAAATTATGCCTATTTGTAGGTTATCCCAAAGAAACGAAAGGTGGATACTTCTTCTATCTAGAAGAGAATAAAGTATTTTTGACGACACGTGATACTTTTCTGGAAGAAGACCACATGAAAGATTATCAACCTTGCAGTAAACTAGTATTGCATGAAATTTCCAATGAAGCTACAGATGATAGGCTAGAATTCTCTTTAGTGTCATTTTATTCCCAAAGAGAACCCTATCAAAAGAAATTTATAATACCTAATTTGCTCCTATTACTACGAAAGCATAGCAACAGTGGCAAGTCCAGGTCGAACCATAGGGACAATAGTCTTTGTTTCATTAAGCTAGTTTCCTAATTAAAGTGATAAATTGGGGGAGGGGGGCAGGGTTTGGTGTGAATTAGAACTAGGCATGCAAAGAAAATTAAAGGCAATAGGTAAATGTAAACAGAGATAGAAAAATCAAGTTCTCGAGAGCAAGTGGATTCCTATGCAATTTCTATCACCGACTTATTTTTAATTAAACACATATTTGATTGCTTACACACCAACCTATTTAACTTAATCAAATTTACCAATGCTACAGACAGCCAGCCGATCTAATTAAGATAAATAAGTGCCCTAATTATCAATTAAAGCTTAAGTCTCGATCAAAGTACAAGTCTTGAATCCTAATTGTGTTCGATAGCGATCAATTAAGGCGAAGAACAAGTGCATTAATCTTAAGAATTCCAGTGCGCGATTAATTAATGGGAAAACCTTAACTTAATTAATCAACTTTTCATTGAACCTATGTTCAGCATACATTCTAAGCTCATGGACAGCCAATACACCTAGGATGCATACTAATACCCTTGCTATTTATTGATTTAAAGCATAGCAAAACGTGAAGGAAACGCGAAACGCGCGAGCAAAACTGATTAGCTAAGACATACAATCAAGGGGAGGTGCGTCAATCCATCCAAAAGCATACATCTAATTATACACAAGATTCAAAGAATGACAATCATGATATGAAATTTATACAAAAATGAGTTTCAAGAAACTTCATAGACAAAGAATTTGAGGAAGAGAATATCAAATCCATGGCTATAACCCAAAATAAAATCAAAATCCTAAGCTAAAAGGGTAGAATTTTAAAGAAGAAGAAGAAAGTTTGGTGAACTTTTTGGCCTCCATGAAATCTAGCCTCCCTTTTGCCCTAAAAATGAAGAGAGTATATATAAAATCAGGTAGAGTGTCACTGCGCTCTTGGAGAGCGTTGCGATGTTCTTTCTAGGTAGAAGTCGAGCACCCACCCAGAGCGTAACGACCCTGCGCGCGCGTGCCTTTGCTTGTCCGTCAATATCCAGAGTGCAGTTGCAATCCAAGGGATCATTGCACTCTCGACATTTTTGCTCTTGGGCCTTCAGCGTAAAGCTCAGCGAAGTTGCGCTTTTTAGGGGCATTTTCGTTCTTTTTTCTCATCCTTGAGCTCCGGGTGTCCAATTTCACTTCCAATAGCTCCAAATCAACCATGAACGGCTTGAGACACTCTAAGGTGCATGATTTGCTTGAATTCCTACAAAAATAGACATTTAAGCAAATTATATAAACATGCAAGCGAGATTAGAGACATAAAAATAGCTCTTTTTGAGAGCTATCAAACACCTCCAACCTAAACTTTGCTCGTCCTTGAGCAAGGCAAAACAAAATAAATAAAGACATGAATCATATGCTACAAATGAGTGACTTTAATCTCAAGGCTAAAGATAACAAACAATATTCACAAAGCTAGAATCGTTCGAATGCAACCACTAAATTAAGAATTTAAAACTAGTTATCTATCCCCTACATTTGTGTGTGCTTAGCCAATCCTATCTAGATCTTTACAAACCCGGGAAAGTTTTATTCGATCCTTATCCAGACCACGCTACCTTAGTTTTGGCTTGTCCACATGGGTTACGTGAATGACATCTAACTACGAGTGACGTATCCTTTAAAGGTGACAAAGCTTACTCATTCCTTAGGGACACTTTCGGCACAAGAGAAATCATGAGGGTACTCGCACCCCCAAGAAAGAGGAGTAATCCCCTTCAAAAACATTATACAGACTTTATTTTACTCTACAACAAGCTTGCCTTTTACAACTCCCCTTTTTTTTTTTTTTTTTACTTTACACTAGGTTTTTACTTCACAACAAGAGCTTGGCAAAAACCTAAGCATGCATTACTAAATTGAGTTTCAATTACTTAAAACTATCACCTTGGCCTTTCGGGGTGACAACAAGCATATGGACCAAATAACCCAATCCTAAGCCTTCAAAACCATAAATAAGATGGCTATGTGCTCAAAAGTGCAAGGGAATCAAGAAAAAATTTTAAATTTGGCCCAAAATCATGTAGACATGCTCATGATTCAAAACAACGTGAATAAAGGTTATCTATAACCTATCATAGAATTTTCATCATCACATTATATGCAGCATAATAATCATATCATCAGATACGGAGCTCAAGTGCTCAAGGACTTTCCAGATATGCATTATATACCCCACCCCCAACCTAAATCAGAAATGAAATAAAGACAAGGGAACAGAAAACCTCCCCTGTAAGCATTTTTGTGCATGGGTCTTTGAGGTGTGGTAGAAGGGCTCGCCTCTCCAAATGATGCTCTTCTTTTTTTAGGTGGTCACTACAAAAGAAAAATAAGAAGCTAATATGGGAAAGCAATATAAGAAAGCAGTCAATTTGTCACCTAACTTCCTCTAGGAAAGGCAGATTTTTAATGTCAGTTACTCGACGTGACCTGTCCCCTATCAAGGTTCAATAAATTCTCATACTTCTTTGGTCCGTTCTTGGATGAGTCAATATAGCCCGGTAAGGCTATAAGGTTTCTTATCTTTTGAATAAAACCAGACAGGATGAATTTGAGTTTTTTATTGTATGGCAAAAAGGGTAAAAAGAAAGAATGAAAAGACTTAAATGACTCTAAAGAGTCTAAAGAAATAAAAGACTCAATAACTAACTCTTGAGAACCAGAAGAAGAAAACTAAAAAATATACGAAATACCAGATGACTGAATAGGGTGAGGTCTTTTGACCTGTAACTATATAACCTGGGATTCATCGGGTGTAAGGTTGGGTTCTTCTTCTGCCTCCACTACTAGTCCCTATGGCTCAGGATCCTCATCGCTTCCTCGTCATCAAAGTACATTACCTCGTGGTGGGGGGACTCGGTAGTCTCAAGGATATTAGGTTGCAGCTCGGACTCCTCTAATCTACTACTAAGTCAGCAATCTGAGCAAGCTGGTCATTCAGACGCTACATCTCAACCCTAGCTTCTGTTTCAACTCGACGACTATCATGTTGATATGAGAAAAATCCTCCTGAATGTGGGAACACTCCTACTACACAGAGAACTAGCAATTAGTCAATTCCCTAACAAGATCCTCTAACAACATACCTTGGTTGGTCTCCTGAGCAAACTCTGATGGCTCGAGAACCACGATAGCAATACTGTGGTTGTGCATGGAAATTACCATAGCCATAGGAGTGAGCGGTCCATCCAAAATGGATGCAAGGCTCAGGTTCCTAGTGGCTATAGTGACTCCCAAAGGCATGACTCGTTAGCATCAGGCCACTTTGCAGTTGCCTTTCAGATAATAATCAAACAGATGAGGCAAGATCATCAAGTATGCTTCTGAGATCAAAAATCTGTTAGGCCTATTCTTCTTCCCGTTTGACAGCTTGCCTTGTGGACCACACATAGTACATACTACCACAAAGTCTTTAATAAGCTTCCATTTACCATTATAGAAGGTATTGCAAAAACCTTCCTTATCAAGCTTACCCGTGGAAATCAAATTCATGTAAATATCAGGAATGTGTTTCACATTCTTCAAAATAAACTTAGAACCATTCTTGTTTCCCAAGTTTACATCTCCAATGCCAACTGCTTTTGCTGATCCACCATTACCCATCCTAACATTGCCAAAATCACAAGATGCATAGGATGTAAAGAAATTCCTCTTTGATGTAGCATGAACTGAGGCCCCAATGCTAATCACCAACTACTCTGTTGTGTAGCAAGATTTATAACATCACCATCAAATAAGATGTAAAAATCTTCGGTGGCTATAGTAATTGTGTCTGCATCTCTGTCATTATCATTTTTGTTTTCCTTGCCTTTATCATTTTTATTCTCCCCTTTAAATTCCTGACAATGCTTCTATATATGCCCTTTCACATGGCAATAATGACAATTAACATTTGCAAACCGACCACTCTTACTTTTGCTTCTATATTTATCCTTCAGACCTTTACTCTTACTCCTCCCCCTTCTTTCAGTGACGAGAACATTTGACTTTGAAGAAAAGCCATGTGACTTTCTTCTCCTCTCCTCGTTCAATAAACTAATTTTTACTATGTCCATACTTAGTATTCCATTTGGGGCTGAATTCAATTAGGAAGTTATAAATATCTCCCAGGAGTTTGACAGTGTACCAAGGACCTATAACCCATGTATTTCATCCTCAAACTTGATATTAATCCTAGATAAGTAATTAATAATACCTTGGAATGCATTCAAGTGATCTAACATAGGTGTTCCATCTTCATACTTCAATGGCATCATTTGTTTAATCATAAATATTTTATTATCACCAGTTTTAGGGGCACATAGCGACTCGAGCTTGTTCCACATAGTCTGTGCATGGGTTTCACTATTTGGTTTAAAAAATTATCTTCTACCTAAAATCTCATAATCCCACAAACTTTCCTATGGCATGAGCCTCATTCCTTATCAATTTTAATAGCAGGCTTCTCTTCTAAGAAAATTGGAAGATGCAAATCATTCACGTATAAAATATCTTCCATCTTCTTTTCCAAAATTGATAATTGACCCATTAAGGATAACCACTATCCATATTCAACACAAGACAAACCCACTTAATTTAACTCTCAGATACCACTTTGTTGGGATAACACTATTTAATTTTGATCAATTATCCTCTCTTGTGTGAATCTAATAGGAAATAGTCAACTAGAAACAATAACAATTATCAAACAAAAGACACAAGTGATTTTAACAGGAAAAACTCCCTTGATGTGAGAAGTAAAAAACCATGGATCGAAGTCAAAATCTCCTCTATAATCAATAATGGGTAAACAAGTTCTCTCTAGTCACAACTAGAGGCATACATAGTAAATATTTCAAGATTAATAACCTTGGCAACAAACTACAACAATAAAGAAGCAGAAAAAATTAGAAACGTCTCACTTGAAGAGGCCACCAATTACCTATTGTATAGGTAGCTCCAAACGAAATCTCCACCGTCAAAATTGAAGATTCTCATGTCTAAAACACGTTATCAAAATTTTAGCTCGATTAGACCACAGATCGATCCCCAAATATTGATGGTCAGAATGAGTTTTCTTCAGTTTTTCACTGCCATTTTTCCTCTCCCCATTCTACGTGCAATTCCAAATAACTGCTACTGCAAGGATATTTTAAAATAACCTACTTTCCCAATTTAATGGGCTTTATTTAATAGGCCTTCATAATGTGTGAAATAACCAAACACTCACAACAAAAATACTTCTAATCACAAGCCACACCTTCAAATTTTCCCACTATATTACCAATTTTAATAGCCATCTTTTCTTAGGAAGATTTATGTTGATTGTTTGCTTATTTTGTTTGTGTTTAATGAGTTATGCTCATAAAGGCCTAGTGACGCATTGAAAATTGCAAAGATGTATACATTTACGTGTAAGTTTTCCTATAAAAATTCAAAATGCAAGTTTAAATAGGTTTTCTTGGTGAGTCTAGGGTCGAACACAGGGATTTGTAATAACTTGGCATTGAGAAAACTTTCCTTAGTTTGATGCATTGAATTATACAAATAGACAGAAATGTTCATGAATGAATTTACTAGAACTAACTCTATACATACAGAATCATTGGATTAACATATGAAATAATGATGCGGAATGGACATGGATGAAATTGTCAAGTACAACTATGTTCAAACAACGTGCATTGAGAGTGGAAATGAAACCATGAGGAAAGTAAAGTTAAGATAACTCTATTAGCATTTTCCTAAGTGCTTCTTAAGTAATTTTTCATGCTTACAAAGTCAAGGTTGAGAATGCATCTCTCGATGCTTCGACATCACATTAATCTTATCTCTAAGACACATGGTGAGTTTGTTTTTATTCGACAAAAGTTGAACTTCATTTCTAAAGCCAATTCTTTTATTGTTAAATGTTGAAGGTTAACTACCGACTCTCTCAAGCAGATGATTATACTTACTTAAACCTATTTGTTCAACAGATTTAATCAAGATGAAAGCATACTTAGTAAAACTTGGAAATACTAACCCCATACATCTAATTCATTGATCATTCAAATAGTCATGGTGAAGGGTGTTAAAGATGAAGATGGGTGAAGAATTAATGTCAATTAACTTGTATTAAGAAAACTAATCAATCTCTCGAAAGTCATTAACAAAATACAAACATGAAAGGTGAACATAAGAAAATGGAAGTTGGCAAGTCGCCAATGGCAATGTCTTGCTTCTTGGAGGTTGGAGATGGTGGCTATCTGATACATAAATTGCATAGGGGGAAGGATTCTCACTCTCTAAGAGGTAACTTTGAAAATGCTCAGAATCTTCTCACAAAAGAGCTCGAAATGGAGGATGGCTTTAGAGGTTGAGGGAGAATTGGCGCAGAGCTTTCACCCCTTATTTTTTTTCTCTGTTTTGAGCATGACATGCAATGGGCTACTTATAGACATCTAAAAAGGTGGTCTCATGATGATTTGACACCTTTGCATTTAATTTCATGCCCTAACGCAGACTTCTTTGCGTCTTCAGTTCATTGGATCTATCATGATCTGATAAAGTTAGATATCCACTTGCGTATTGACATGACAGTTGCCACCCAGGTGTCTGAATCTACTTTTTCATTTCAACGCAGGGTATTCGACACATAGATCTTTGTTGCTTTAATGATTCTAGTAGCATCTTCTTTTTGTACTTGGATTATTTTTTGTTCCCTTTTAGCTCTATCTTACGTTCAAAAAGATAAAAACTCATAATTTCTAGGATAAATGCTTTTTCAAACATAGTCAACGCAAAGTTATTGATATTAGATAATTCAAATGCTAAGATCATGTGTTTATCATCAATATTACTCTAATTAATCCAAATAAAGAATACAATAACTTGTATTTCTACAAGTTATCACACCCCTAAAATTTAGAGTAATGTTTGTTCTCAAGCATTTATTTAAAGATTTAATAAATTATACTCCTCAAATTTATGCAAAAGCTCAATCTCTCAACATGATTTTGGTTTTTAGATTTATATCGACAATCAATTGACTACCCCAAGTTCTTTTTCAATCGACGCCAAAAAAATATTTTTGAAATTTAGATGTAGCAAACTTAATACTCAAAGTACCTTACTCATTTACAGCCAGTCTTATATCTCATTTCTGTAATGTGCTTTTTAATTAATTTTCATAAAATTTCTATTTACGGCATTTTTAGTTATAACTATTTAGTAATTATTGGATGATCATTGATTTTAGCTATCCACCTTCGTTTTGACATACCAACTATGAGGTGCATGGAGGCAACTAACATCAAGCAGATACCCTTTCGCAACTCAACAGTTATCACGCTCATGTTTGATGCATTGATAGTGGTACTGTTTATTTATTTTTTGCTGATCTTGGACACTCATGTTCGTTTTGATATACCAACTATGGGGTGCATAAAGACAACTAACATTGAGCAAGAGCAATTCTCAACTCAACTTTTAACAGGCTAATTTTATACGCTGTCTTTGGAGTTGTTTGTCCAATTTTTTTTAATGTTAATTATTTTATGATAATGCATTAAGAGATTTTTATGAATTTTGAACGCATTGGCTCAAACCTCTCCCACCCCCAAATTTTTTAAGGCAGCAAGGTCCTTATTGCTGAAATTGAGTTATGAGATTGGCTTAGAAGAATGTTGTAAAAGAGATTTGAGGTCAAACTTGCACTCATACTTAATTCAAGAAATATTTTGCTAAGTGTAATATCCTAAGGCTTGTGAGTTAATCTATTGTTTCAATTAATCTAAGGTTGAATTGCATAAGTTTCATCATTGAGATTGGATGCAGAAACACAAACAAGGCATCAAATAAATAAAGCAAGAAATAGACGAAAGCGACAAACTAAAGAGCAAAGAGAGTAATGGCATGAAGCGATCATTTTTATTGATGTATATGTATAATGCGTTACAATGTATTTACAAAAGAATAAAAAGAATACAAGGGAAACCAACAAAACAAAATGGATAACACCCCCAAATTTTAATTCCTCCCCAGGTCTTCATCATTGTTATCCGAAGGGGGAGGATTTGGCTCATCGAACGGAAGGGGTTGTTGAAGAGACGGTGGAATGACTGGCGCTGGGATGCGATGGACGAACACTTCTTAGATGTAGTTCATAAGTGTTCTGAACTGCTTGTCCTGAGTCTGAGCTTAACATTGAAAAAACTTCGAAGCTCCGATTGTTGCTATGCCATCTGAGTCACTTGCTGACCCATTTGTGTGACTTGTCGAGCCAACTTTTTAGTATTTCAATTGTGTTCTGCCTCTCTGTGTTGAACCACATCCAAATCTTCCATGACAGGGCGAAGGATCCCATCATCCAAGTACCAGAGCAAGTCATCCAAGTTCGTGTCTACAATTTATGAATCGGTTGTTACATAACGCAAATTGTAGAGAACTTGATGTATGCTCTGATATGCATCTGTGGGCTGCTGTATTGGTCGAGAAGTGCTAAGAGCAGTGTAGGCAGGGTCTTCGATATTTGGTGGAGTTGGAGAATTTGAAGGTTGGGGTTCATGGTGAGGCGAGGAAACTTTTTGGGGCTCTGACTCCTCAGGATCTAGAGTTAGGGTTGGCTCAACAGGTGGTGGTGGTGCAGTTTCCTCTCGAGATATGGGGTCATGAGGCAAAGAGAGGGTTAATTCAAGGTGAGGTGGAGAAGGTAGCAACTTTTCCCTCGACTCCTCATTTAAATATGTCAGAGGGAGTCATGGAGGCGAGAGTGGTCGGCGTTAGAGGATAGGTGCGACGAGGGGGTCTGTTTAGATTTCAGGGGAAAGTGAAGTGGAAAGAGAAGGCAAAGAGGACTCCTTTGGAGTTGCGAAAATGGTCAAGGCTTTGGTGGAGTCATCAGCATCGAGCTGAACTACTACTTCGACTTCGCTTGGTTGCGAACTCGATGCCAGAGCCTTAAAATTCTTCTTGACCACTTTCCTATTCTTAGGCTTCGGTGGCTGAGGGGATGAGGTCTCTGGTAACTTAGCTGGCCTCTTCTTTGGCTTTGTGGCTTCAAGGAGATGTGAGGAGTCCTTTAGTAACTTCTCAAGCTTTGAGCTAAGAAAACTCCATTTACCGCTACTTCTGATGCATCCTCCATTAAGCACATATTGGAGCACGGCTTTGTCACAGCGGATGGAAAGAAAAGTTGACATCTTGCTTAAAGAAGGTTTCCCTTATTTGTGGTGCAATGATGTGACCAACGTCCAATGATATTCCTAACATGATGCCGTATATTGCCATCACTCTGTCTCTCAAGATGTGGCATCATGTGTTCTTGGAAGGAGGGACTGTTTGATGAAGTATAGCCAGAGATGGGCCTTCGTGATCAGGCAGGTCGGCGCTAAGGTTTTGATGCCCTTCGGGGATGTGTTCCATTTTGACCCCGACCTTGCAATTGTTATGAGTGCATGTTTCATCTCTTCTCGCATTGAGGACTTATCATTCTATTCCCCTCAGCTTCAGAATCATTCGGCAACTCAAACAACCCGTCGATTTCTCAAGCGTAGAACGGGATCACCACTCTGTCTATTTTCACTTTGTCTTGTTCTCTATGGATTTTTCCTTCGTAAAACGCCTCTATGACATTGGGTTGTATTTTTTTGGCACCTTCACAGACGAGGCGCCAACCCATTGTGTCGACAGCTTGGATTATGAAGGCGGCCAACTCGATAACTTTTGAAAAGAACCCCACTTCCACGAAAGCTTGCCGAACTATTTTTTGCGGCCATTGCCTGCCTCCTTTGGTGGCTTTTCCACCATTTTCTTCTTTTCTTTTTCACTTTGATTTTCTTTGGGACTCGCAGGCGTCCTACTCCTTTCCCCTGCATCCACATCCTTTATTTTGACTGTAGGCGCCTTGGTCGCTTCAGTTATTTTCTTCTTTTCCAGTAGCCTTTCTTTAAGTTTGGCTACCTCCTTACTTTTCTTCTTTTCTTCTCTAATTTTTTTTTTTTTTACATTTCTCTTGATGCGTTCAACCTTGGAGCGCCTCTTTGCATCACTTTCTTTTGCCATCTCTCTTTCAAATTTCACTGCCACTTTCTCGATGCAGCGGAGTTCTTCTACTTCTCTAGCACCTGCTCACTTGATTCTATTTCCTTCTCTCTTACTTCTTTATCCTTCTTTTTGGCAGCAATGAAGGATTCAGTGTCTTCTCTCAGGCGTCTAAGATCCTTCGCCTTTTGTGATTTTTCTGCTACCTTGGCCGCTAGCCGCTCAACAAGTGATGCAGCAGGTATAACTTTGGTTGCCTTAGATGTGCCCGCATTCTTTGTTTTTCCATTTTTTTCTTCTAAGTAGTGGAACATTTCCTCGGTGTCTTCATCTATGGCCTCAGAAGGCCTTTTTCTTCCTTTCTTCGTGGCTTTTTGCTAGTCTAACGCCACAAGAATAGTTCCAATCAGCTTATTATCGAAGTCGAATGATTCATATTGTGACTCCTCAAGGTCGATTGCCCAAGGGACTGACCCACACGACATCTTTTTCCTTAGAGCTTGGTCGACCAACCCACCCGACCAGTCATCATCTCATATAGTGTCAAGAATGTCTCCAAAGACATTCAACTCGTCTTTTCTCACCGCCTTGCTCACTTCTATCAGATCGCTAGAGCTCGGCGGCAGTGGGTTCGATGCAGCCTCCAACTCAGGACATTGGGGGGTACTATGGCTAGAGGTTGAGGAAGGTTGATGGGTATGGATGGCTTCAAGGTGGGTGAAGGTCCGACTTAGAAAGTTGGAACAGTAGGACAATTTGGGCGGGTGGAAAAGAAATAGACACCCTTGGGTAGATGAAGAGGCGACAATGCCAACCTCTTGAAAGGAGGCCGGCTTGGCTTTTGAGATGAAGATGGTTGTTGCGAAGCCATTTTAGGGGAAGAAGGAGGTTAGGAGGTAGGAAATTGTGAAAAAGAGTTTGGGATGGGAGTTGAGAATCACCAGAAATTGCAGAGGTCGTCAGAATCTTTTGGGAAAGATGAGAAAGCGTAAAGTTCAAATAAAGGGGAGAAGAGGGTTTCAAAGAGTTTTGGCGCGTAGAAGGGTGAGTGGCTCGAGGCGTGACATCGTAGCGCATTAAATAGGCTTGACACAAAGTTCACTGGTGCACGCCTAAGCGTCCCTTCAGATCCCATGATCTGACCACGTCTCTTGAGATCCCCCTAAGCGTCGAAATATTTTGAATGCACAAAAATTGATCTTTTTTTATGTAGATAGAGTTATTTAAAATAGAGATAGAATCCATTTTAGTACCCATGAATGAAAATCAAATAGCCATCAAACAAAATTTTGAAAATGAAAAAGGAAAGCAAAAAAAAACTATAGAGAAATAAGAGAAAACTAAGAAAATGCTAAAAGAACTAAACACAAATAAAGTAAGAATGCGTCCCTAGATGATATGATTGCGGTCAACACAGGGTGCATCCACTTTTTCCTCATTCAATCTTTTCTAGGTCAACAGTCTCCATAATTTACTCATGGACCATTGACTTTAATGCGTTGATGTCTTCTTCATTCATTAATTCTACAACACCATGAGGAAAAACTTATTTAATCACGAACGACCCAGACTATCTCATCCTTAAATTCCTTGAAAATAAACGTAGACGAGAATTAAAAAGGAGAACTTTTTGTCCAGTATGCAAAGATTTCTTACTGATGCGTTGATCGTGTCAACGATTTGTCCATTCCTTGTATATCTTTAAATTTTCATATGCCTACAATCTCCACTCTTCCATTCAGTTGAAGCTTGCGGGCTTCTCTAGCAGCCTTCAAATTTAGGTTCAACTTCTTTGTAGCCTAAAGTGCCTTGTATTCCAGCTTAAGGGGAAAATAACATGCTTTTTCAAAGACTAGAGCGTATGGGAATATTTCGAGAGGCGTTTTGAATGTTCTTCTGTATGCCCATAACACCTCATCCAACTTCAATGCCTAGTTCTTTTGAGAGATGTTGACTACCTTTTCCAAGATAGTTTCAACTCTCAGTTGGAAATCTGTACTTGCCCATTAGTTTGAGGGTGATATGCAGTCGTCGCATCGTTTGATGCACAAGAAGTTGCCTCGACCCATTTTGATATATAGTCCACAGCTACTAGAATGTAATTGTGGCCATTTGAAGGTGGAAATAGGCCCATAAAATCTATACCCCAAACATCAAAGAGTTTAGACCTCAAGTATGGAGGTAAGTGGCAACTCATTTCGACTTGAGATATTCCTAGTGCGTTGACACTTGTGACACCTCATTACAAAGTCTTTTGCATCCTTAAAAATTGTCGGCTAGAAATATCCTCTTTGAAGCACCTTCGATGTTGTGCATTGTCCTCCAAAGTTTCCGTCATAGGGTGAGTCATGACACTGAGAGAGGATACGTTGATGCGAGGTTTTTGGGACATAGGGTCTGAAAATATGATCTGACCCCTTTTTGTAGAGTTGGGGCTCATCCCAATAATAGAACTTCGCGTCATGCATCAACTTCTTCTTCTAGTGTGTGTTGAAGTTTCCAAGGAATTGTTTGCACACAAGAAAGTTGACAATGTTCACATGTTTGGATTTGTTCCTTAAAGCCTCGTAATTGATTAGTTAATTAATTTAATTATTAATTATGCAATATTAATTTATACATTAACGGAAAAATCTAAGGTCATTACATGAAGCCTTGAACATGTGACGGACGAAATTCGTCGCCCAATTCTACGCCGAATAAATTTTCCTAACTTTACTGTAAGCACTGACTTATAAGGCTAAGTGTTGGGACAAGGCAAGTGAAATTTGTGGCCATGCATTGTTAGAGAAAAGTAGCCGAGAGCGAAAGAGTTAAGCATGGGCCAAGACTATGCGTTGGTGAAAGCAAAGAGGAGTATTATTCTCTTGAGTGACTATGTGTTGAAGGTGAAAATCACGAAGAGTTATGAGCTGAAGCAGTCACTTGCGTTGGAAGAGGAATTTATCCTTGGCGGGGAAGGAAGTGTTTTGAACAACTATGCGTTGGTGAGGTTGCATGCGTTAAGGTCTCCATGCGTTGGAGACGGACATAACTGATTGAGTTATATGCGTTGAAGGTAGGAGGCTTTGAGGACACCATGCGTTGAGGGTGGCCATCTGCTAAGGGTGTTGATGGTGGGCTGCATTGAACGCCTTACCTTGAATTGAGAAGGGAAACCTCGCGCGCCAGCTTGCATAAGAGAGTTAAGTCGGCAGTATATATAGGTGAGTAAATTGAATATTTTATCATTTCTAGACATTTTCGAGAGCTTAAGTCGGTTCCATTTTTTAGACGAACTACAAGTGAAGGTAGAAGACGATATTCTTGTGGATTTCGGGTAGAATTTTACTTGTTTTGGTATCGAAATCTAAGCTGGAATAGCACGTTATTTAGCTGACGCACAAGCTGGACAGTATCGGATGTTTGGAGTGAAACGAATCGAGCAGATTGAGTCTAAGGCTGAAATTTTAAGGTTAGTAAGTTAACTCAATTCTAAACAACTTTTATGAAGGATGTTTGAGTTGAAAAGGAATAGAAACATGTAAATTTTTAGCTGGAAGTGACTGATAAGGAATTTTTGTGCAATCTGTAGTAGTGCAAAGGAATCTTGCAATATCTGACGAACAAAGACAAGTTAAGCTACGAAAATTTGAGGTAAGCTAGAAAGCATATTTCTCTACAAGTTTGTAGGAGGGAAGAAGTTCTAAATTTGGCTGGAAATATGATTTGAACAGATAGAAGTGAGAATAAGAGGGAAGGCAGAAGTTGTGGAGCTAAGTATCACTGGACAGCAAGTAGTGCTAAAAGTTTAAGCGTGAGAAGCGAGACGGGTAACGCAAGTGTTGCTAGAAGGCTTGCGTCTCACAATTCTCCCTGGGTCTCGCTGGATCTCGCTGATCAGGTGAGTATCGCTGGTCTTGCTCACCCTGGTATCGCTAGTGGCGTGTAGTGTAGTCTAATCTCGCTAGTGGTCTCACTAGTAGAGTTGAATCTCGCTCATTAAGATTTATTAATCAAATATGAATGGTTAAAGTCATTTGGTTATGGTTATGGAAAGGAAGTTTAGGGAAGCTTAACCCAAGAAAATGTGTATTTTCAGGCCAAGAGGAGATAGGAAAGGCGTATAATCCATTCAAGGCCTAGAAAAGAGTTGTGAGTGACACTTCTTTTCTTGTTTCAACAATTCTATTGTACATGTCAGTTTGGTTTTTCTAATTTATTGATGTTTTTGCTAAATGATATTGAAAAGCAGATTTATGGATTGATATTGATTTATGAAATGCCCTATTTTCTTATGAAAGATTTGACTATGAACTGTTTTGTACAAAGTATTGTATTAAACTAAAGGAAAAATGTTTTAGAGGAGGCTTAATGCTGAAGGATATAAGAAGGCATGTGAGTTTCCCTGGGACCCAGTACTGATGGACATGGAGAAGGTACTTGGGCAACCCGCCATGTTCCTATGTGCACATAGAGGTTACATGTTGGTGCGTTGAGTCTTGCTCCGCATCTTGCCTTATTTGTTTTCGACGTTGGGGCGTTGAGTTTTGCTCCGCCTCAACTAAGGAAAAATATTGTAACCGTACTGTTTTACTTATGAATTGCTGAAAAACCATGTATGATTTGATAAGGGCATTTAAACGTGATTTAATCAATGAAAATGTGATGAATTCTATGTTTTACTCATGTTATCAGAATTTGTTTAAATCTTGATGATTTTCGAACTAAGGAATTTGTTTAAAATTAGTCACTCATTGAGCTATTAGCTTATGTTTTCAAGTTTTTCTTTCCCCTCTAGGTAGCAAGGACGTTCCTGGTGCTTTGCCTACTCCAACTCGCCCTGTTTAAACTTCGAGTTTCCAGAAAATTGTCCTGTTTTGCAAATTTGCTTGTATGTAAAACCTTATATAGGTGGCATGTAGACCTAGTTGTACATTTATTGGGAGTTGAAATATGGTTTTGTATAAGGGCTTTATGGAAAAGTTGTATTCTGAATTATTGTTTATGTATATAATTTCCTATATGTTATGGTTGATATATATTAAGGAGTGTTATGTATGTTGTAAACAGTATAGGACAAGTGTGTTAGTGGATGGTATGCGTCATAAAAAAGGGTGATGTATGCTGTCTTCACATCTCTTCTCGGGTTGGGTAGAGTAGCCTGGGAGGGGGTATGACATTTACCCTCAATAGTACGATAAGTTGAGTCGAACGCAGGGAACCCTCGAATTTCGCAGTTGAAAGTTTTCAATTCAAGGTAACCAAAGGGGGGTTTGAGAAACGGTTAATTTCAAGAAAAACTAAATTTCATAAAAGTAAAATGCGGAGGTAAAAGGAGTAAAATTCAATTGTAGAAACTCTAGCTTGGGTCGGACGGGATTTCCTTTGTTTGATGTTCTTACTCATTGGTTCATCATTACTAAATTCATTGAAGCTAGTACCTAATCAATTCAATTGGAAAGACCAGAATTGAATCGTCCTAGTTGACAAGTTAGACTTAAGGCAAATCGATGAAAAGCATGCAAAATTTGACTAAACCTAACCACATTAAGTTCAAGAGAAAATTAGGCGGAACATCTAACTAGAAAGGCCTAGATTAAATGTTCTATTGATTTAATCGTAGGTTGAATAGAACAATGCACATCACCAATTAGATTTGCAAGCTAAGCTAACCTATTACTTCCTATGATTGACATACAACAAATTGTCACGAATTGTTGATACAATCAAAGCAATAATCAAATTAAACACCAGCGTTAGAAATTGATCGTAATACTTAAAAACTTTGAACTAAATCATGCATACATTGAATCAAGTTCAAAACCTCAAAAGAATATCAATTACAAGGAAAATCTCTAATACCCAAGCTAGAAAACATTACCTTATCCAATAATCGGCATACTGATTATTGGGTTCAAGTTCCTAGGTATGAAAAGAAAAAAAAAAGGAGAGAATTGAGCCAAAAGTTGGCTGGTCAGGTGATCCAAAACCTAGAATTCGAAGGTTTCTTTATATAGAAATTGTCACAACGCTGCGGCACTGATGCTAATTCTCACGCTTGATACTTTCGGAGCGCCGCAGCGCCTGCTGCGTTTTACCAGCAGACGTCTTGGGAAAAAGCGTTGCGGCTGCAGGCATTTTGGTCATTTTGGAGTTCTATTTTCCAGTTGATGCCGTAGAGCTCCTTTTTGGTCTGTTTTAGCTCTATTTTGTTGTTAACACCTCGTTTTACCTGTTAAGTGCTTGAAACCTACAAAATAACAAAATAGACACATTAAATAGCATAACGATCCCGATATAAGCTGAGGAAGATAGCATATTATAGGTGCTATCAACATGTATGTCATTGACATATGTGTGGATCATGTTCAAGGAATACCCTGAAGGTCTATAGTATATGGATAAGGTTGGGTGCCTTATCCTGGTGACACTATGGATACGATCCACTTGTAATAGTTACAAATGGTTTGATCCAAACTGTTCATATGGAGACATGTGAATGGTGGTATCCTCTACAAAGAGTTTGTATCAAATCGAACCGCGAAATATTTAATCTCTCTTTGTAAATCCATTAATTGTTGAGATTAATATTTCATAGAATCATCATGTGCGACTCGATCTTATTTTTAGTGACTTATGAACTCCTGTCTGTGAGGTCGGACCTTTTATTTGCATGGGTGATAGTGGCCCGAGTTGCTAACTCAATAAGCCAACAATTTTGTGTATTTTACTAAATGGGGAGCTAGGGACATAATTTCACAAGATGGAATTCATTCCTTTCTAGATAGGGTAAGTAGATGAGTAGTTCCCTTAACTGCTGATTTCGGGTCTTGAACAAGGGGCCCCATCCTCTCATTGGCCCGAGAGGGACTTAGTTTATGGTTAGACCATAAATAAATTGTTCATTAGAGAAATCAGTGGTACTTAAGTATAAGAGTTAATTACAGGGGTAGAGCGGACATTTGACCTAGCTGTGATTATGAACAACTAGTAAAGGATCGACTTGCTTATACTGATTATATCCATGGACACAACTTGTCCTACAATGCATAAAAGTTCAACTATGGGTCTAGTGGTTTGCCCTATAGTTAATGAATGAAGATTAATTTAATTAAAGAGTTTAATTAGTTAATCTTGAATCATTGGAGCTTATAATATGTAGGTCCATAAGGTCCCCTTGCTAGCTCACCACAAACCAACAAGGATCAACTATGTTGAAAGAAAAATTTGAAATGTTCAAATTTATGATAGAAAATATTAATTGTATTGGATACAATTAATTACATGATTTATTATAAAGTTATTTGAATAAGATTCAAACTATAACTTTATAATACTGAGAATTAATTTATTTGAATATGATTCGAATAATTAATTATTTATTTGGATGAAATCCATATAAATAAATAGATGGAGAATTAACTAATTAATTTGAATTGGATTCAAATTATTAATTATTTAATTTGGATAAAATTCAAATAAAGATTCTGTAGAAAATAAAGATTTAAATATTTTAAACCATTTAATATGAGATATTGTTTGGATAAATATTTATTACTATTGGATATTATTAAATATTTAATTTAAAATCTCTGCAGAGGGTTATCCTAATAAGATTAGAAATAACCCATAGAGTTCTATAAATAAGGCTCTTGGGAGCCCTCGTAAACACACCTCTCTAGAAGAATAATCTCTATGATTACCCTAAAAGTCAAGAGGATCCTTGCCAAAGTCATAGCAATGAAAATCTGAGAGATCTTGCTAAAATTATATTATTTTAACCTTTTATTAATTGTTTGTATTTTTAATTCTTTCAAGAAATCAAAGAACGCAATCACATGCTTCTGTCGAGATTCAATTCCCTTCAATTGGTATCGGAGCAAATTTTTATTCTTGATTTGAATTAAAAATCTTTTATGGTGGGTGTTTTAATAGTTCATCTATGAGATATGTGAAAATTTGTAAAATTGATTGTTTAGGCATATTTGAGCATTAAATTTTGAAGTTTTGGTTCGATCAATTGTAAAACCCTCAAGGGTTAGGGTTTTCTTTTAATCTTTTAATTGATTTTGATGTAAAAGTGCTATAAATTCTTTAAAAAAACACGTCGGTTTTCCCAAAATAAAGAAATCTGGAGCTTAAAATTTGGAATTTGTTGTGTGTCATCTAATTGTGCGTCATCAAATTATCTAGCAAATTTAAAATGAGCAAATTAAAAGATTTAATAATAAAAGGTTGTCTATAAGTGAACTTTGTCTAAGGAAGGTTATGTTTAAGGCTCCCCACTCAGGAACTGACCTGTGAGTTGAATTAGTCGAACTTTTATTAAAATACAATGTGACTAGTTTATTAAAGAGATTAATAAACTTGGGATATTTCACATTCTTGGAAACTATCCAAACACAAGAGTTATGTTTGGGCAAATAAATTAAAACTTGGATAAATTATTTAGCCAAAGTTTGTCTAAATAATGAAACCCCTATTTCAAAAATACTTAGTGGGAGAATAATGTATATGATATGTCGTCTCTCTTACGTTCTCTGGTAAGATTCACACCATGAGACTCATGTTTGACCTCGTGGCGGCTTTGTTTCAGTTCTGCTTCCGTCCCCCTTCAAAAGGTTTTGCATGAGTCGAGATTAAAGTGAATTAGAGAAAGTATTTATAGTAAGTGGGAGAAAGACATGTGTCAACATATCCTACAGTCTCCATCATTGGTTTACACCGTGAGACTCATACTTGGCCTCATGGCAACTTTGCTTCGACACTTCTTCCATCTCCTTTCGAAAGGTGTTTGCATGGGTCAATATCAAGGTAAGCTCCAACAATGGATAGAACTATAGTTTTCTGTTTCCAATATTGACCTTCCCTTCAGCAGGCTTGTTCTGGTAGAACTACAAGATCTAAAATGATGGGCTACACTTACAAGAGCACATTAAAGTTGTTAATGGTGTTCTAACCAAATAATGGTAACTAAACATTATAGGAACAAGAGTTATTCTAGTGTAATGTTTGTTGAGAATGTCTCAATCTAGTGAATGGGCATTTGACCTACCCTTCGGCTGCAGTTGTTCTAAATCATTGGAGTATCATTGCATTAGACATGATTTATAGGGTTCATAAAATTTAATGCTTAATTTGAATTGATATTTGATTGCATGCTATTAACTAATATATTTTATATATTTCAATGTTGTCTCATTTTCTCTCATGATTTTAATTTTGAATTACCGATATAAGTCAAAATTTGAGAAAAAAATATTACTTGAAAAAGTACAATTAACACTATTTTAATGACAATATAATTTTCAGAATTTGTCTTTAATTGAGAAATGTTTTTCATAGTCCTATTGCCACTTCATGAATTGTTCATGAACCATGTGATTGATGAATCACAATTAGAGAGATAGCTTATATTTATCTTCTAATTGACATACTTGATGTCAAGCGTGGAAGATAAAGCACAAGACAACAATATATGAGATGTTGTGGTCAATATACGCTTAATTTATATAATTATCTAAATAATCTCAAGATTAAGCATTATGTTCCAAGAAAATAAATCACGTGACTAAAGCTGTAAGGAAACTGTTCGAAATTAGCTTGGGGAGTCACACAATGAGGAATTTTGGAAATACCTAAATGGGAAGAAAAATAAGCATGAGTAAATTTGATTTACTGGATTCTTAGTGGGAAATTAAGATTTGCATCTGAACAGTTGAATAAGAATTCAGTATCAAATTTTTCTTTATTACAATTAGATAATAATTTTTGGAAAATACTTAACAACGTAGAATAGTTTCTACATGTTTAAAAGTTGTTTGAAAATATGTTTAACCTTAGATAAGTACAATTAGCATGTGTTAAAATCTTTAACATATACAAATACTACACTGAGATATTCAAGATTATTGAACTTAGAATAAAAAAAACAAATTATTTTCTCCTAAAAGATACTTGGCTTTGGTAATTAAAGTCGATTATCATCAATTTTATAAAATGACTAGTACAAGTAATTCTCTAAGAGTTAGAGTTAAATTACTTTACTTGTCTGGAGATCTTGCCTTTTATGCAAGATAGTCATTGAACCTTATTAGATAAGCAAAAGACCAAAGAACATGTTTGACTTAAATAGTTTGACCCGAGAGATCTGGTGAATGTAAAAGTCAAACAAACATTGTAAATATTTCATCAATTGGATTGATGAATATTTAGTGTATCAATATCTTTATCTAATGCAACTTAAGTCTTTTCTTTGGAGAAGTTCAAAGAAGTTAAACTAAAGTTTAAATCAATTAGGCAAGTATATCAAGACATATTATGATCAGATCATAAAAGTACAGAAACTTCAGTACTATGCCTAATTGATAGAAAATGAGATTATATCTTAAACTTTAAGCATTAGATACAATTTGAATGAAATTATACTTCAATAGGAGAAAGTAGACCTTGTTGGACTTGGTGACGGACGAAATTTTTCACCCAATTCCGTGCCAAATAAATTTTCTTAACTTACCCATAGTAGTAGTGGCAAGCCAGGTCGAACACAAAGAGCCCTCGAATTTCATAGTTGGAAAGTTTTCAATTCAAGGTAACCAAAAGGGGGGTTTTGAGAAAGGTTGATTGCAAGAAACTTAAATTGCATGAAAATAAAATGCGGAAAGTAAAAAGAGTTAAAATTCAATTAAAGAAGCTCTAGCTTGGGTTATGCGGGATTCCTTTTGTTTGATGTTCTTATCATTGGTTCGTCATTACTAAATTTATTGAAGCTAGCACCTAATAAATTCAACTGGAAATACCAGAATTGAATTGCCCTAGTCGACAAGTTAGATTTAAGCAAATTGATGAAAAACATGCAAAATTTGACTAAACCTAACCGCATTAAGTTGAAAGGAAAATTAGGCAGCACATGCAACTAGAAAGACCTAGATTTAATGTCCTATCGATTTAATCCTAGGTTGATTAGAACAATGCGCATCACCATCTAGATTTGCAAGCTAACCTAACCTATTGCTTCCTATGATTGAAATACAACAAATTGTCATGAATTGTAATACAACCAAAAGCAATAATCAAAATAAACACCAGAGTTACAAAGTGATCATAATTCTTGAAAACTCCGAATTAAATCATGCATACACTTGAATTAAGTTCAAAACCTCAAAAGAACATCAATTACAATAGAAAAACCCTAATACCCAAGCTAGAAAACGTTACCTTAGCCTCAATACATGCTTGTGCTCACCCAATAATTGTTCAAAGAAGCTCTCTTCAAGATGAAAACAAGGAAAAATGCAGTGAAAAACTCTAAAAACAGACTTAGGACTCGTGCTGCTATCTTTCCTGAATGGCTGGCGGCTAGGGCATTTTATGCCAAAATTGGACTGGCACCGCGCGCTGACGCTAATCTGTTCACGTGAAATTTTTGGAGCACCGCGGTGCTTGCTGCACTTTGTCAGTAGTGTGTTTCAGGAAAAAGTGTCGCGGCTGCGCCTAGGTAGTGCCGCGGCGCCGTGGCTTCAAGGGCATTTTTATCCTTTTGGAGTTCTATCACCCAGTTGATGTCGTGGAACTCCGTTTTGGCCTGTTTTAGCCTGATTTTGGTGCTAACACCTTGTTCTATCTGTTAAGTGCTCGAAACTTACAAAATAACACAATAGACACCCAACTTACTTTTTGATCATCCTCGAGCAAGGTAGAATAATGCACACAGTCAAACAAAATTATGCTCACGCAATCATGCAAGGTTAGTCACTCAAGTCTCAACAGTCCACTAAGATTCAACTTGCATTCACAATGATATCGGTTCATAATCAATCAAGAAAGCACAGATTAAAACTAATTCTAGACCAGTTCATGCAAGGATGAGTTCAAAGCCCTTCTAATTAAGTTCCTGGCACCCTGAAATTGCATTAAATTGCTCTCAATTTGTTTTCCCCCAATGATGGCTCATGCACAAAGCATTAACTGTCCAAAAAAATCAAAGCGGCAATATTTCAACTGAGGTGCCTAAATTCAAACTCTAGGGCCCTAAACTTGCATTTATTTTACCTAGGGGTATTAGCTTTCACACATTTACCACAAGGAATTGTACTCACTCTTTTCTCGGAGTGTCCTAACTAATCACAGCAAAGGCAGCTCTTTCTACCCCTAGTCATACATATCATTACAAATTTTCTTTTTCTTTTTTCTTTCTTTTACATGCTTTTTTTTTCTTCTTTTTTTTTCCTTTCAAATATTTCTTTAAAGCACAACATTCTTTTTCAGCAAGCATATAAATATTTTTTTCTTTCTCAATATTACATTACAACCCATTATAAAAGACATTATCCAATCAGTGGGGCCTATCGAGGTAACAATAAAAATACAAGCTAAGTAATACGATTCTAAGCATGCAGGACCTAATATAGGCAGACAAAGAACTTAAGCGTGCATGAGAAATCAGAATTTTTTTAAAAAAAGGCTAAAAATGATGATCAATCACTTCAAATATTGCATCATGCAAGAGAATCGAAAAGAGTGCGTCATCAACCAGTCATCATAACGAACCAAGCATAGATGAGCAAGCAAATATGAAAGCACACAATATTTAGTCCAAGCTCAGATGCTCAAGGACTCTAGCCCGAACACAGACATTCCCCACCCCCCACTTAAAATCCAACATTGTCCCCAATGTCAGAAAAGGAAAAAAAAAAAACAAGGGACAAATGAAAAGGGAAACAGAAAACTTCCTTGAAATTTGGCACGAAGGATGATGGTAATGTTTGGCTCGTAAAAGTAATCTTCCTTCGAACTCCCTTCAGCAAGAAAAAACCTAAAAGATCAAAAAAGGTAGGAAGCATTAAGCTCAATAAAAGTAAAAATAATAACAACAAAAGGAAATAACAGAAATATAAATCCTGGCTGCCTCCAAGTAAAGCAATTTTTAAAGGTTGTTATGATCGACCGTACTCGGCTTCATCATCTGTATCCCTTTGGGAAGCCGAGTCCCCATCTAATACCCCCAACTTAGGGTGTTTACCACAATCCTGAAAAATCACAAAACTAAAACACACAGGATTAGTAGTGGAGGAATCATTAGAAATAAAGATTTTTTCAATTTTTTTTCTGTGCCTTAGAGAAAGGGATCCTTCATCCACATCGATCACCGCCTTCGCAGTTTTTAGAAAGGGTGTAAGCCTCACACTTAGCTTTGGAAGTTAACAATCTATAAATAATGATTATGGAAAATGATAAGCTGAAGGAAGTAAGTGAAGAGTGGCCGAGAGCCTTAAGGCATGAGTTGTTAAGTGTTGAAGGTGTGCCTATGCGTTAGTTGATTGAAGCAAGAGTTTACAAGAGTGAGCTTGGGTAATGGCTGAAAATAGTGAAGAAATTGTATAGCCGAGCCAAAGCATGAAAGTTGAAGTGTTGGTTTATTGAATGATGCGTCCAACTTGCTATGCGTTGATGAGGTTGTTGGATCAGCAGCTATGTGTTGGTGGAGATTCGGTGGGGAGATTGCGTTGGCATTGGTGAAGTAGTTCAACGATGCTATGGTTTAGCGCATGGTGCGATGGGTCCAAGCTAGCTTCCAAACTTGCGATGCGTCCAAGCTTGCGAGGCATCCAAGCTAGTGTCCAGACTTACTATGCGTCCAAGCTTGCTAGGCATTCAAGCCAGTATCCAAGTATGTTATCGGTTGGGTTATTCTGTTTGGAGATAAGTCGATAGTTTGTTTAAATGTGTTAAGCCAAGTTTTCAATCATTTTCTCCGTCTCAACAGCTCCAATCGATCCCACATTTCAGCTGAGTGACGAAGAGAAGTAGAGAAAGGAGTTTAAGGCCAATTCGTGCAGAATTCTGATCGATCTTGTGGTGTAATTGGAGATAGAACAGAAGGGTTGATTGTTGTCGTACAATTTCACAACATTCGGTATTTGGAGAATAGCTTCCTGTGGAGATCGAGTTTAGGGCTGAGAATTTGAGGTCGGTATGTTAACTCAATTCTTAGCAACTTTTATGAAGAATGTTTGAATTGAATTTGAAGGAAAATATGTAAAATTTATGGTGAAGGTGACTGATACAGATTTGCTAAGCAATTTGGAGCAGCTCGAAGTTGTTTGTGAGCATTTATCAAATGAAAGGGAGTTATGTTCAGAAATCTTGAGGTAAGCTAAGAAATACAATTTGTAACAAATAGAAGTGAGAATAAGAAGGAAGGCAGAAGCTGTGGAAGATAAGTATCGCTGGACTGTAAGTAACGCTAAGAGTTTAAGTGTGAGAAGCGAGACGGGCAACGCAGGTGTCGCTAGAAGCCTTGCGTCTCTCAATTCTCGCTGGGTATTGCTGGGTCTCGCTGATCAGGTGAGTGTCGCTAGTCCTGCTCACCCTGGTATCGCTCGTGCTGTGTAGTGTAGTCCAGTCTCGCTAGTGGTCTTGCTTGCAGAGTTGAATCTCACTCATTAAGGTTTATTGATCAAATATGAATGGTTAAAGTTTGTTGGTTATGGAAAGGAAGTTTAAGAAATGTGTATTTTCAGGCTAGGAAGAGCTAGGAAAGGCGTGTAATTTGCTCAGGGCCTAGGATAAGTAGTGAGTGACACTTTTCTTCTTAAAAATGTTTTCATTGAGATGGTGTAGCTTGGATATTTTATGATGATTTGAAAGCATGATATTATGATTGATACTTATGAGTTTTATGTGCATAGCGTGAATTTATGAAAAGCATGCTGACGATAATATATGATTGTATGAAAGGTTTGGGAAATGTGAAACTTATGAATTTATAATATGATGTTTTCAAAACATGTTGAGTATTTGTAAAATCTTTGAAATGGCACCCCAAGCCCAAGGACTCAGAGAAGGCCAATGGGTAGCCTGAGTATAGAAAAGGCACCAACGCTGAAGGACTTGAAGAAGGCGAATGGTTACCTAGACATAGAAATGGGACCCTAATGCTCAAGGACTCGGAGAAGGCATAAGGGCAGCCTGGGATAGGCGAATGGTAACTTAGATGTAGAAATGGGACCCTAATGCTCAAGGACTCGGAGAAGGCATATAGGGAGCATGTATTATGATACCTAAGTGTATATTGAGGAAAGTACGACGCTGATGTGTTGAGATTACTCCACACAGCTAAGGATAATCGACGTGAGTAGCGTTAAGCTTTGGTCCGCCTCAACTAAGGAAAATGAATTGAAATTAACGAATCTTTCTTTAATATCTTTTCCTGAAATGAGCATGATTTATATGACTATGATTTATATTGAGATTTTATACGCTTTGAGTTTAAATGCTTTTACTATGACAGTTTTCGAGCCAAAGAGGTTTTACGATACTAGTCACTCACTGGGCAAAATAGTTTATGTTTTCCTTATTTTTTGTTTTTCAGGTAGCAAGCGAGTCTAGGGTGCTTAGCCTATGCAAGATATCGTCTGGGTCTACCAACGGTCTTTAGTATTCTGAAAAATTGTAAATATTCGAACTAGTTTATGTGTTGTACATATAGAGAGTGTTAAGGGAATTATTGTGATATTATGCTTCCATATGACTGAATGAAAAGGATGTGCATTTGCCAGGTGGACTGTGGTATATATTGAAGTAGTTTATGGTTATACCTGTTTATTAGGAAATTACAGAGTTTATGGTTGACAGTGGATGTCGTAAGAGGGTCGGTGTCCGCTATCATCACACTTCTTCCTGGGTTAGGAGGGTACCTGGGAGGGGGTGTAACAAAGGGTCTCCCTAAGAGCACAAACAAGGGAGAAGCAAAAGAAGTAGAATTAGCGTCCATATTGATCACACAAAAATCAGCAGGAAAGAATAGGCCATTAACTCTAACTAGCATGTCTTTAACTATACCAATTGGCCTAACAAGCGAATGATCAGCTAATTGCATTACAATATCAGCCAGGTGTAGGATATGACATTGAAAATCAACATAAACAGGAGCAGGCATGATATTAATTGCAAACCCTAAGTCTAACATGGCATGCTTAAATTTTCTATTTCCTATCTGACAAGGAATAGACAACGTACCTGGGTCCTCCTGTTTAACAGAAAATCACTTGGAAGAATTACCTCTTGGCAGATCACATCTACTTGTTTATTTTCTTCCTTCTTTTCCTCTTGATGGACTTCGATCCACACCTTTTTGCTCTCAACAACAGGTTTCTGAATTTTGAGAGATAGAGTAGACCTCACCTCTTCCTTGCGCGATCCTTCCTGAGCAATAGTCAACCTACTAGGGAAGGGAGCATAGGGAACATAAGTGGAAAGATTGAAAGGTGGGTCGAATCTTATCCCACATTTTCTTGGTGAGCTCACTGTCCCCACTGGTTCGCTTACAAGCTCTTCAGGCAAGGGGTCCATCCCACAACTCACAGAGATGGCACTCACGTTTCGTATGTTTGGTGTGGGCTAGGAAGGAAGTTTCCCCGACTTAATGTCTAGCCGACTCACAACATCAGCTAGTTGGGAGATCTAGTTCGCCATGCTCTTAATATAGGAGGTGGTGGTGTGGATAAATTGCTCTTGGGTGTGCTGGATCTAAACAGTGGAATCGGCAAGCTGCTTTTCACCATATCCTCCAAGGGAATCCCTGAATTGCTATGGCCCTGGTTCGCCTGACCGCCCCAGTGGTCGTAGTTGTATATCCGCCTACCTTGTTGATTGCCAGCATAATTAACCTCAGCTAACTCCTGGGGTTGCTGCCTGGCAGCAAAGACCTGCTTCACCAAAGAAGAAAGTTCAGAAAGTTCAGCTCTTATTTCACTTACCTCTGGTGAGGACATGGAAATGCCGGGAGCTCGCGTCTCGAACTGCTGCGCATTCTCCACCATGGTAGAGATGAGTACCCTAGCCTGCGTGGGAGTCTTGTTAACCAAGGCGCCACCACTAACTGTGTTGATGGTACTTCGATCACTAGGGACAAACCCTTCATCGAAGTACTGTATCAGCACCGCATCCGAGATCTGGTAGTTGGAAAAGCTGGGGTACAAGTGTTTGAATCGTTCCCAGTACTTGAACAGTGTCTCTCCCGCCGTCTGGATAATCCCATAAATCTTCTTCCTTATGCGTGACATGATGCGGGAAAGAACTTTCCCAAGAATTGGCTCTGCATTTCCTTCCAGGTGGTTACAGAACTTGGAGGAAGAAAGTAAAGCCAATCCCTGGTATCAACTTTCAGGGAGAAAGGGAAGGCTCTGAGGTTGATTTGCTCCTCAGTCACACCTCATCCCCTCGCACACGATGATGAACTCCTTAAGATGCTTGTGGGGATCCTCACTTGCACAACCAGAAAACAAAGGGAGTAAGTGAATTAAGCCTGATTTAATTCAAAATTACCTGTCGTGGACGGACAGGTAATGCAAAGAGGCTATTGATCAACATTTGGGGCCGAGAGGTCCCGAAATGTGCGCTTTGCTGGCTGAACCATTGGTCTTTCTTCTTCTAAACCTTCTTCTAAAAGCTCTTCAAATGTGCCTCCTACACGAGTATGTTCCTCTGAAGCTCTTCGTTCTCTAGCTTCCCTCCTCCGTCGCCACTCCTCTCTATCGATGTCTCAAAATACAACAAATTGTTTTGATCTTGAGAAGATCAGGTCATACAAAGAGGAAAAATTAAAGAGCGATAAGGAATTATACACCCCACAAAAGTGAAATTTCTTGGCTCCCCAACAACGACGCTAATTTGACGAACGAAATTTGTTGCC
This sequence comes from Citrullus colocynthis, assembly GCA_031780015.1. Lineage (NCBI taxonomy): Eukaryota > Viridiplantae > Streptophyta > Magnoliopsida > Cucurbitales > Cucurbitaceae > Citrullus > Citrullus colocynthis. The sequence continues at coordinate 1,075,187 of QLSR01000100.1, read as the reverse complement.
CAATTCCGTGCCAAATAAATTTTCCTAACTTACCCACAGTAGTAGTGGCAAGTTGGGTCAAACACAGGGAGTCCTCAAATTTCACAGTTGGAAAGTTTTCAATTCAAGGTAACCAAAAGGGGGATTTTGAGAAAGGTTGATTGCAAGAAACTTAAATTGCATGAAAATAAAATGCAGAAAGTAAAAAGAGTTAAAATTCAATTACAGAAGATCTAGCTTGGGTTATGCGGGATTCCTTATTCGATGTTTACTAAATTTATTGAAGCTAGCACCTAATCAATTCAACTGGAAAGGCCAGAATTGAATTGCCATAGTCAACAAGTTAGATTTAAGCAAATCGATGAAAATCATGCAAAATTTGACTAAACCTAACCGCATTAAGTTCAAAGAAAAATTAGGCGGAACATGCAACTAGAAAGACCTAGATTGAATGTTCTATCGATTTAATCCTAGGTTGATTAAAACAATGCGCATCACCATTTAGATTTGCAAGCTAACCTAACTTATTGCTATAATTGACATACAACAAATTGTCACAAATTGTAATACAACCAAAAGCAGTAATCAAAACAAACACCAGTGTTACAAATTGATCATAATTCTTGAAAACTCCAAATTAAATCATGCATACACTTGAATTAAGTTCAAAACCTCAAAAGAACATCAATTACAATAAAAAAAAAAAAAACAACCCTAATACCCAAGCTAGAAAACGTTACCTTAGCCTCAATACATGCTTGTGCTCACCCAATAATTGTTCAAAGAAACTCTCCTCAAGATGAAAAGAAGGAAAAATGCAGTGAAAAACTCCAAAAACAGACTTGGGACTCGTGTTGCTATCTTTCCCGAATGGCTAGCAACTAGGGCATTTTATGCCAAAATTGGACTGGCATCGTGGTGCTATAGGGCAGCACCGTGGCCTGATGCTAATCTGTCCGCGTGAAATTTTTGGAGCGTCGCGACGCTTGCTGCACTTCGTTAGCAGAGTGTCTCAAGAAAAAGCGTCGCGGCGCCGTGGCTTTAAGGGCATTTTTGTCCTTTTGGAGTTTTATCTCCCAGTTGATGCCGTGGAACTTCATTTTGGCCTGTTTTAGCCCGATTTTGGTGCTAACACCTCGTTCTATCTGTTAAGTGCTTGAAACCTACAAAATAACACAATAGACACATTAAAAACAGCACAACAATTCCTAATTAAGCTGAGGAAGATAACACATTTTAGGTGCTATCACTTGGTCATGTTAATGATCAGTACTTTGTTAGACATGGTCACATCATTAATAAATTATACATCATTGTCATACTTTAGTTAGGGCATGGAATAGAGATTGTATTGTGAACATTATTCCCTCCAAAACTGTATGGGAGACAATTTGGATTATGGAAGTGAGGTAAACTAGTTTACAAAATTTCAGGTATGGGTATGTCAAGATGCACATGCTGAAACAAACCTAAAGGATTATATATGTTCACGGATATGCTTCAGAGTAAATTGCCCTCATAAACAAAGAGAATGATCTTTTATGCAATCCTAAATAAAATAAAGTATTTGTATGACAAATATTAATTTTATAAGGAATGTTAAATAAAAGAATATAACCTTTTTCTAAGGTTAAATAGTGTTACACTTTGGTTTCAGGTAAATTCACTAAGAGTTAATAAGTGTTATTAACCATTTAATTACATTTGAATGTCAAATGAATCCTAGTTAAACATGATGAGCCTTCATCGTAGTGGGAGAGTTATTGGATAACTCAATGAAAAGTGCTTGAAAATTGCATTTTATTCTCTTAAATTAAGGGAGTTTCTATTAGATTTCACTTGTTTGTTAGTGGTATTTAGGTCCATATAAAGAAAAACAAGAATCGAAAGCCAGTGAAAAAGAGAAAAAAATCACAAAAATCCTAAAAACAGGAAAACGTCGCGTTGCCAGCTCGGTGCTGCCATGGCTAGACTCTTTAGTTTTAGGGTATTGATGAATTGTTTATGAAGTTATGTTGATATTGTAGGCTTTTCATAGTTTTGTTGTAATGAATATGCTTGTCATTGTTATGGTGCTTAACTCTTGTTGATTGGCCATGATTGAATGTTAGATTAGATGTATAATAGAAGTAATTGTATGTCTAATTGGATCTCTAACAATGAATTGTTGTTAATCTATCATGTGAATAGTTAGGTTAACAATGAAAGTTGCTAAAGACTACTCCTAATGCCATGTGACTTATATTGGTTTCAAGATGTTAGTAATTAATTAGGTTGCATGAGAAAATGTTGTTTTTGATAGAAAATAAGCCGGATTTATGTTTCTAGACTTAATCATATGAATTGCAATAAAATCCATGAACCCTAGAATGTTGCGTAATGAATTAAACAAGGATTCAATACCCTAGAATTCTCTTTACTCTTGTATTCCAAATCTACTTACTTTTCTTATTAGCTTTCCTTAAATCACAACTTGAAATCGAATCCTCAAATAAAATTGATTCAATTCTAAAATAGCTAAGTAATTTAAATCTTCACAATTGGATCCTCAGTGGAACGATATTCGGGACTTAACTTTCTTATATTATAACTTGACCCGTACACTTGCGATAACACAAGATTTGTACATCCAGTTTTTGGTGCCATTGCCGAGGATCACAAGAATTGGTAGATCTTACTTCGAGTTGTATATTATTTTGGTTGCTAATTTTGTCGGTTTATGCCTCCTGACAATACTAACCTTCTTCCTCTTGATCTCAAGATTGATAGGACGGTTAGAAGAAATCTAAGGGTTCAACACAATCCCACCGAGGAGATGGCGGAGGAGATACCCAAGGCAATTTGAGATTACTTTCAACCGACACTACCAACAAATCGACCCAGCATTATGAATGTGCCCATCAATGTCAACAACTTTGAGTTAAAACCGGGGTTGATTCAAATGGCTAGAGAGCTTGCCTTTAGAGGAAGAACAAAGGAAGATCCTCATAAGCATCTACGATCTTTCTTAGAGATATGCGAAACGGTAAAGATGAATGGTGTTTCTAATGATGCTATTAAACTAAGACTCTTCCCTTTCTCTTTATAGGACCGAGCAAAGGATTGGTTGGAAACCATACCTCCAGATAGTATCACTACATGGGAGATCTTGGCTCAAGCTTTCTTGAACAAATATTTTCCATCGGCTAAGTCGAAAAGGCTAAGAATGGAGATCTATCCATTCCGCCAACTTGAGGATAAGCAATTGTATGAGGCTTGGGAAAGGTATAAGGATCTCTTGAGATGATGTCCTCAACATGGCTATTCGAATTGGTTGCAAATTCAACTATTCTACAATAGGTTGTCAAGTTCAACGAAATTCATTACAGATGCTGCCACCAGAGGCTCAATCTTCTCTAAGAATGCACAAGAGGCCTATACCATACTAGAAGACTTGGCCACTACACCTTACAATTGGTCATGTGAACAATCTTCTACAATTATCCCAAAGGTTGCCAGATTGTATAAGATGGATGAGGTAAATTCTTTATTACTAATGCTCTTTCTAAATTGACTATAGGGGGCTAAGCTCAAGTAAGTCCACCATCCATAGCATCCCTTGCCGGCATGGCATCGAAGATGTCTATACAAAAGGAGTTGGAACAAAGGGTGTAAGCATTGGCTTATAATACTAAGTGTTGGGACAAGGCAAGTGTAATGTGGCCATGCGTTGTTAGAGAAAAGTAGCCGAGAGTGGAAGAATTAAGCATGGGCCAAGACTATGCATTGATGAAAGCAGAGAAGAGCATTGTTCTTTTGAATGACCATGCGTTGAAGGTGAAAATCACGAAGAGTTATGAGCTGAAGCAGTCACTTGTGTTGGAAGAGAAATTGATCATTGGCGGGGAAGGAAATGTTTTTGAACTACCATGCGTTGGTAAGGTTGCATGCGTTAAGATCTCCATGCGTTGGAGACGGATATAACTGATTGAGTTGTATGCGTTAAAGGTAGGAGACGTTGAGGGCACCATGCGTTGAGGGTGGTTGTCTGCTGAGGGTGTTGATAGTAGGCTGCGTTGAATGCCTTACCTTGAATTGAGAAAGAAAAACCTCGCGCGCCAACCTGCATAAGAGAGTTAAGTCGGCAATATATATAGGTGAGTAAATTGAATATTTTATCATCAAACTACAAGGAAAGAAGAAGAAGGTATTCTTGTGGATTTCGGATAGAAGTCTACTCGTTTTGGTATTGAAATCTAAGCTGGAACAACACGTTATTTGTGGACGCATAAGCTGGACAGTATCGGATGTTTGGAGTGAAACAAATCGAGGAGATCGAGTCTAAGGCTGAAATTTTAAGGTTAGTAAGTTAACTCAATTCTGAACAACTTTTATGAAGGATGTTTGAGTTGAAATGGAATAGAAACATGTAAACTTTTAGCTGGAAGTGACTGATAAGGAATTTCTGTGCAATCTGTAGTAGTGCGGAGAAATCTTGCAATATCTGACGAACAAATACAAGTTAAGCTACAAAAATTTGAGGTAAGCTAGAAAACATATTTCTCTACAAGTTTGTAGAAGGAAAGAAGTTCTAAATTTGGCTGAAAATATGACTTTTAATCGACAGAAGTGAGAACAAAAGGAAAGGAGGAAACTCTGCTGTCGGGTGTCGCTAGGAAGCTGATATCCCGGAGAATTGGAGAATGAGTAGCGAGACAAATCTCGCTGGTGGTACTGCAGAGCTTTTTGTCTCTCAAATCTCGCTGACTCTCGCTAGGTATCGCTCGTCAGGTAAATCACGCTAGTCTCGCTTATCCTGGTGTCGCTAGTATTGTGTCCTGTTGGTAGTATCGCTAGTAATCTTGCTGGAATGTGGGGGTTTCGTTAGTAGTCTTGCTTATTAAGTTTACTTTGGAAAAAGGGGAGGCTCGGTGATGAATCATGATTTGAGTTTAATCATGCAAACTAAACGACCAAGTAAAGGAAACGTAATGTAAGGAAAAATGTTTATTTCAGGCCTAGAGGAGATAGGGAAGGCGTATAATCCACTCAATGCCTAAAAAGAGCTGTAAGTGACACTTTTCTTGTTTCACGATTTCGTTGTACAAGTTAGTTTGGTTTTCTAATTTATTTACGATTTTGTGATCAATCAATTTACAAAGCATGGTTTGTGTTTTGCTAAACGGTATTGAAAAGTATGTTTATGAAATGTTATTGATTTATGAATTGCCCTGTTTTTCTCATGAAAGATTGGTATATGAACTGTTTGTATAAAGTATTGCTTTTCTTAAAGAAAAATGTTTTAGAGGAGACTCAGTGCTGATGGACATGGAGAAGGCACGTGAGTTTCCCCGGGACCCAGTACTGAAGGACATGGAGAAGGTACTTGGGCAACCCGCCATATTCCTATGTGCACATAGAGGTTATATGCTGGTGCGTTGAGTTTTGCTCCGCATCGAGTCTTATTGGTTTTTCGACGTTGGGGTGTTGAATTTTGCTCCGCCTCAACTAAGGAAAAGTATTGTAACTGTATTGTTTTATTTACGAATTGCTGAAAAACCATGTATGATATGCTAAGGGCATTAAAACGTGATTTAATCAATGAAAATGAGATGATTCTATGTTTTACTCATGTTGTCAGAAATTGTTTAAATCCTGATGATTTTCGAACTAAATTAGTTTGTTAAAAATTAGTCACTCAATGGGCTGTTAGCTTATGTTTTCAAATTCTTCTTTCCCCTCCAGGTAGCAAGGACGTTCCTGGTGCTTTGCCTACTCCAACTCACCCTACTTAAGCTTCGAGTTTTCAGAATTTTCTCCTGTTTTGAAGTGTTGCATGTATGTAAAACCTTATATAGGTGGCATTTAGACCTAGTTGTACATTTACTGGGAGTTGAAATATGGTTTTGTATAAGGGTTTATGAAATGAGTGTAAATTTGAATTATCGATGTGTACATAATTTCCTATATGTTATGGTTAAGGAGTGATATGTATGTTGTGAACAGTACAGGATAAGTGTGTAGAAATGGGTGGTATGCGTCACAAGAGAGGTGATGTATGTTGTCCTCACATCTCCTTTCAGGTTATGTAGGCCATCCTGGAAGGGGTGTGACAAAGGGACAATGAGAGGGCCAATTATGCTGATAGAGGCCATTATAGAGACCACCACCAACAACAACTTCCAACTCATTACCATCCTAACTTGAGGAACCATGAAAAGTTTTCTTATGCTAACAATAGGAATGTTTTGCAATGTCCTCCTAGTTTTTCTAATGTGGGTCCATCCCACACTGAGAAGAAGTCCAACCTAGAAGATTTAATGGTAAAGTTCATCAAAGAGTCTAGAGGAAAGACCACCGCATTAGAGAACTTGGTGCAAAGTCATGGCAAGGCTATTCATAATATTAAGTTACAAATTAATCAAATAGTCACTTCTCTTCAAACAATGCAAAAGGGCAAGTTTCCTAGTTGCCCCGAAAAGAATCAAAAGAAGGAGTGCAAAGCCTTGACTTTGAGGAGAGGGAAAAAACTGTCCACTCTTTTGATTGATGATGAGGATGAGGAGCAAGAGGTAAATGAGACCATCCATGAGCCTGTCATAGAAGATGAACCCAAGAATGTCATAGAAAAAGAGGAAAAGGTAAAGGAGTCGGCATCTTCAAGTAAGTCATCTAACCCTCTACCTTTTGTACCTAACACTTTGCCTTATCCTCAACGCTTTAGAAAGAAAGAAATAGTCTCTCAATTTTCCAAATACTTAGAATTAGTCAGGAAGTTTCATATTAATATTCTACTTGTTGAGGCTTTAGAGCAAGTGCCCAACTATACTAAATTTATGAAAGATGTCTTGTCTAAAAAGAAGAAATTTGGGCAATATGAGATGATTATCATGATAGAAGAATGCAGTGCTCTGTTGCAAAAGAAGGTACCACAGAAAGTTAAAGATCCAGGGAGTTTTACTATACCTTGCACTATTGGGTCTTTAAAAGTTACTAGAGCTTTTTGTGATCTGGTGCTTCTATTAATTTAATGTCTTTATCTATCAATAGGAAGCTTGACATTGGAGAAGTGCAACCTACCACTATCACTTTGCAGTTAGCCAATAGATCCTTAGCCTATCCTAGAGGTATTGTTGAGGATGTCTTAGTTAAAGTTGACAAATTTATCTTCCCTGCAGATTTTGTAGTCTTAGACATGGAGAACGACTCTGAGATTCCTATTATCCTTGGGTGCCCATTCCTAGCAACTGGTAAGGCCATCATTGATGTCCAACAAGGGAAGTTTACTCTAATGGTGAATGATGAAAATGTTGTTTTTAATATTTATAAATCCTTGAGTCATCATGATGAGGGTAGTACTTGCCATGCAATAGATATAATTGATCAAACTATTTTTGAGCATGTTGAGGTTGTGCTGGCTACTGATCATTTAGAACAAAGCATAGTAGCTTTTGATTTTGATAATGTGGATAAAATATTTGATGAAATTGCTTTGTATGCTAAGTGGTTAGATAACATGCCGGTATACACTAAAATGTATAAACCAATGCCTCTAGTGCCTTTGCATGTTATAAACAATGTCAATGTTGAGAAGCCTGTCTTAGAATTAAAAGTATCACCTCTGCATTTGAAATATGCATTCTTAGATAATTTATCTTCATTTCCTGTTATTATATCTTCTGATTTAAACCTTGTGGAAGAAGATAAATTGTTGAGACTGTTACGGGAACATAAGTCGGCTATTGTTGGTCTATTAAGGATCGTAAAGGTATTAGTCCATCAATCTGTATGCACAAATTTTTTATTGAAGATAGCTTTAATCCTTCAGTGAAACACCAAAGAAGACTTAATCCTGCCATGAAGAATGTAGTCAAGAAAGAAATGCTCAAGCTTTTGAATGCAAGTATCATTTATGCCATCTCTGACAGTTCATGGGTAAGTCTTGTTCAAGTAGTACCCAAGAAAGGTGGTATGACAGTTGTGAAAAATGAAAAAGATGAGATGATTGCCACTAAAATAGTGACAGGATGGCATGTGTGTATTGACTATAGGAAATTGAATAAGGCTACTAGAAGAGATCATTTTCCTCTTCCTTTTGTAGATCAAATGCTTGATAGACTTGTAGGTTATTCTCACTATTGCTTTCTAGATGGATATTCTAGGTAGAATCAAATTATCATTGCTCCTGAGGATCAAGAAAAGACCACATTTACTTGTCCTTATGGGACATTTGCTTTTAGGAGAATGCCTTTTGGTTTGTGCGATGCCCTTGCTACTTTCCAATGTTGTATGATGCTATTTTTCAGGGGCTCATTGAAGACATAATGAAGGTTTTCATGGATGATTTTTCTATTTTTGGGTCTTCATTTGATTCTTGTCTTGCTAATCTTACTCATGTTTTGTAGAGGTGCTAAGATGCTAACATTGTGTTGAATTGGGAGAAGTGCCACTTCATGGTCAAGGAGGGCATTGTTCTGGGATACAACGTCTCATAAAGAGGATTGGAGATGCATTGGGTTAAAATTGCAGCCATTGACCAATTGCCACCTCCCACTAATATGAAGGGAGTTAGGAGCTTCCTAGGGCATGTAGGGTTTTATAGGAGATTTATTAAGGATTTTTCTAAAATTGCGAAACCCTTGAGTAACTTGTTAGAAAAGGAAGATAAATTTGTATTTAATGATACATGTCTACTAGGTTTTAATACTTTGAAAGAAAGATTGATTTCTACACCTATTATTATTGTACCTGAATGGAGTCAGTCTTTTGAGATCATGTGTGATCCTAGTGACTATGCTTTAGGAGCTATTTTAGGCCAACATAGAGATAACAGGTTTAGGGCAATTTACTATGCTAGTAGGACCTTGATAGTACTCAATAGAAATATACTACTACTGAAAAAGAACTACTAGTTGTTGTGTTTGCCCTTGATAAATTTAGATCATACTTGCTTGGCTCTAAAAGTATAATGCATACTAACCATACTACTTTGAAGTATTTGTTTGCCAAGAAAGATCCCAAACTTAGATTGATGAGATGGATTCTGTTGTTGCAGGAATTTGATCTTGAAATCAAAGACAGAAAAGGATGTGAAAATGTGGTTGAAAACCATCTTTCTAGGATTGAAAACGGGGATGCTAACTCTTGTCCCCCCTATTGTTGAGATGTTCCATGATGAACAACTGTATCAGGTGAAAGATAGATTTCTGCATGTGCCTCCCTTTATGGAGGTCACTTTAGACCCACTAAAACTGCATCTAAAGTACTTCAATTAGGTTTTTAATGGGCCTCTCTTTTTAAGGACTGTTATACTTTTGTCAAATCATGTGATAGGTGCCAATGTACTGGCAATATTTCTAGACAACATGAGCTTCCCATGAAATCTATCTTGGAGGTGGAGCTCTTTGATGTATGGGGTATTGATTTTATGGGGCCTTTTCTTATATCTTTTGATGGCTACCTATATATTTTAGTTGCAGTTGATTATGTATCTATGTGAGTAAAAGCCACAGCTACTAGAACCAATGATGCTCGCACTATTTTAAAATTTTTGCATAAGAATATTTTTACACGTTTTGGACACTTAGAGCTATTATTAGTGATGAGGGCTCTCACTTTTGCAGTAAATTGTTTGAATCCATGATGCAAAAATATAATGTTAATCATAAAATTGCCACACCTTATCATCCTCAAACTAATGGCCTTGCTGAGCTAGCTAATAGGGAAATCAAGCAGGTTTTGGAAAAGACCGTCAAGATCAATAAGAAGGATTGGCTCTAAAGCTTGATGATGCACTGTGGGCCAACCGTACAGCTTTCAAAACTCCAATAGGTACTTACCGTACGGGTTGGTGTTTGGAAAAGCTTGTCACTTACCAATTCAGCTCAAGCATAGAGCTTATTAGGCCATCTAAAAGCTAAACATGGACTTTAAGAAAGCCGTTGAAAAGCGCCTCTTAGAACTCAATGAGATGGAGGAGTTGCATGCTCAAGCTTATGAGAATGCCAAACTCTACAAGCAACGCACTGCTAGATGGGATGGGAAAAAGATCACCCCACGGACCTTTCTTCCTAGACAAAGAGTTTTACGTTTCAATTCACGTTTACGTTTGTTTCTAGGTAAGCTTAGGACACGTTGGTCGAAACCCTTTGTCATTGCGAAGGTGTCCCCACATGGAGCTGTGAAGTTACAAAGCAATGATCGAACGACCTTCAAAGTGAATGGTCAATGATTGAAGCACTACATTAGTGACGAAGAATGCCGAATTGAGAACCTTGCTTTCATTAAATGATCATTCGGTTCGGTCTAGCTAAGAGACCTTAAAGCAAGCACTTGTTAGGAGGAAACCCAATTTTATTGCATTCTTTCTTTTTCTTTTTCATTTTATTTTCAAAAAAATCATAAAGTCACTCATACGCTTTCTTATTTTTCAAGATCTTGGTTCATCACAAAAGTACTCTTTCCACCAAGCCTGTTTGGTGGCTTCCCGCTTGCTCCCAGACTTGTTCTTTCTTTGTTCGATGCTCTTACGCATTGAGAACAATGCATGATTCTAAGTTTGGGGTGGAAGGTATCCCTCATACTTTTGTGTGTTTTCTTATCCTACTATGCATGTTTGTGAGGTTTCAATGATCATATGCATGTTAATGAAATATTGAAAAAAATTCGAAAATCTTGGAGCTTTTAAAGATAATGAGAATGTTTTTATGGTTGTGTGCTTTGATGTTGATTGCCCATGATGAGATTCGAATTTGCATGATAGTTAGCTTATTGTGGAAATAAGATAGCATTATCTTGAGTTAAATTCCTTTAAGTCCCTCTTAAAATCTCCCATATTATTGAGCACGTAGCCACTTTAATTTAGAATCTTTAACTAGAAACAGGATTAAGTTGGGTGTATTTGGTTGTCACTCTAAAAGGCCCCATCAATTAGAGAGTGGAAATGCAGGATGGTTTGTAATTGTAGACTAAGGAAAAAGAAAAGAGCATACATGCCTTTGAGAAAAAAGTGTACACAAAATATATGAACTTCACATGTCTATCATTTTAAATGCTAAACTTGTAAGGGGTATGCATGGATGAGGGTAAAAAGAGTAGCTGCCTTTGCTGTGATCAGTAAGGACGTCTGGGAATTGACTAGGTACGAGTCCCTATAGTGAATGTGTGAAAGCTAGTACCCCTAGGTAAAAGAATGCAAGTTTAGGGCCCATGAAAAATGTGATTGAATAGCACCTTAGTGGACATGTTACCCACTTGAAATGTATGGATGCTTGAAAATTGGTGCATGAGCTAGAAGTAGCCAGAAAACTAAGGAAGATCCCTTAAGTCCCAATTTGAATTTTAGCATTTTGAATTAAATGAGGCTTGCACACACACACATGGGAGATAGCAAGATTTGGCCTTGAATGATTATATGAATACAGATATGCTTGCATGTTTCTGCTTAAGCTCTTAAATTCCATTCTCTGAGATATGAGTCTTTAGCACACTTTTCGTTTAAACTCCCTATATTTGATTCTACTCTTTGCTTTAGACTAGCAAATCTCTAAGTTTGGGGTGGTGAAAAGCGCTTGAAAAGTGCTTTTTATTCTCTTAAATTAAGAGAGTTTCTATTAGATATCATTTTTTTTGTTACTGGTTTTTAGGTCAATATAAAGAAAACAAGAACCGAAAGCCAAAAGAACCAAACCGAGCCAAAATCAAGTGAAAAAGAGAAAAGAATCACAAAAATCCCAAAAACAAGGCAATGTCGCGTCGCCAGCTCAGTCCATTTTCCCGAGAGCAATCAGTCAAGCAAGTGCAGTAGTGCTAGCGCGGTTGCGGTTTAGCACTAAGGGTATGAATCAATGAGGCACAGCGTCGCGACATCTTCCCACAGTGCAGCAGCACCAACTTTTAATGTCCATTAGCGCAATGGCGCCATTTCATAGCATCGCGGCACTAGCTTTCCTTATTTGAAAAATTTACAATTTTGGAAAGAAATTTATGCGGCTAAGTCTATAAATTGAAAGGTTTCCAGCAACCGTAGGCATAGAGAACAAAACAATATAGCATTTCAAAGAGTGAGTTGGCTGCAAGGAAGAGAGAAAAGAGTTTGAGAGACAGTTTGGTGTCATTCGAGTTCCCGACGTGAAGATCAAGAATATCTTGGCGGTTCCTTCTCAATCAAGAGCTTCTTACAGTAGAGTTTTCCTTTCTATGTTGAAATTAGTTTTGAACATGTTGTCTAAAGCTATGAGTCACACCCCCTCCCAAGTATCCTTTTAATCTAGAAGAAAGTGTGAGGACAGCAGACATTGATCATCTTATAACATCCACTGTCAACCTTATACCTTGACCAACACCTAAAAAGTTGAACATCCAATTAACCAGGGTTAAGCTATCATACGAATATTGATTTACATTCAAACCAGTAATTACATAATTCACTAACCACCCCCCTTAACCCTCTATAAGTACAACATAGGTTTAAGATCAACTATTTCAATGCTCAAAATTCACAAACACAGATAGTGGTAGGCCCAGATGAGTTGCTGTGTAGGCTAAGCACCTCAGACTCGCTCACTACCTAGAAAATAGAAAAACAAGGAAAACATGAGCTAGGTTGCCTCGTGAGTGACGTATTTATTAAAAACCTTCATTTAACTCGAAAACTAATTAAACTGTAATCAATTTATGACAATACGTAAATAACATCAATTCAAACCCATATCCAAGCAGAATGTGCTCACATAACATTGTCATACCATATATGTTCATTTTCGAAAAAGAAACATGAAAACTCAGTATATTTCAAAAACATTTTTCTTAGTTGAGGCGAAGTGGAGCTCAACACTACTCAACGTCGAAAACATCTTTAGTTGGGACGGAGTAATCTTGGCACACCCAACGTCGAATACCCTTAGTTGTGTGGAGTAATCTCAACACAACAGCATCTATCATACCTCTATGTGCACATTGATATCATATCTTGGGTTACCCGAATACCTTCTCCGAGTCCTTCAGCATCGGGTCCCATATACGAGATTTAGCATTGGGGGCTATCTCTATTTGTTAGATTTCCTTAAAATTCCTTTTTACATAGGAAACAAGCCTTAGACATTCATATTATTCACCATCGAGATCCTACTGCATAAAGAAAACTATGACCAAGACTATGTTCCATGAAGAAATGCTCAACCAAGGCTATATTTCATTAAAAAATTCACTAATGAACGAGATTCAAGTCATTAGTGAGACTAAACCAGCGAAATCAAGCAAAACCAACTGTACCAGTGAGACTGTGGATGAGCAAGACCAGTGAGATTAGCAAGACCAACAAGATTTGTGAGACAAAATTGACCAGCTAGACTTGTCTCGCTCACGCTCTTTCACGTTCCCAATGTCGTCTAATATTTCAGCGAGACTCGCCTCCTTCTGCTACTGTCCTCGCTACTGCCGACTTCTAACTATTAAAAGTTACATTTCTAGGCCGAATTAGAATTTCTTTCCTTCTACAACCTTGTAGAGAAATGCGTTTCCTAACTTACCTCAAAATTTTAGAGCTTAATTTCTCTTTATTCCACAGATATTCCTAATTTACTTCGCTCTGCTCCAAATTAAACATGTTTCTCTTTATATTCAGCTCAACTATCCTTCACAAGAGTTGTTAAGAATTGAGTTAACTTATTAACTTCAAATTTTCAGCTTCAAACTCAGTCTCTTCAGCTCGCTATTCACCAAACACTAGACTTTGCTCAAATTGTGCAACAGCAATCAAACCTTCGGTTTCAACTTCAATTACACCACGAAACCTACCAAAATTCTACATGAATTTGCCCCAGATATCTTCTTCTACCTCCGTTTCCACTATCTCTTTTTTTTAATCTATTTTTTATTTTTCTTTTTTCTTTTCTTTTTTTTTTCTTTCTTTCTTTCTTTCTTTTTAATTTAAAATCTGCCTTTGTGCCTCAATTAATATTCAAAGTCAATTCTAGCTCGACTTCCTCTTAATGACTTAAAAATTCAACTTACCAAAAATACTTTCGGCTTCCTTCACTTCTTCCTTCAATCTACAAGAGGAAAAACAATTTAGTCCATATCGGTACTACGTACTTACGTTTAGCTCTTACAAAATGAAAGTAGGGTTTACAAGTGGCTAGACTCTTTAGTTTTAGGGTATTGATCAATTGTTTATGAAGTTATGTTGATATTGTAGGCTTTTCATAGTTTTGTTGTAAAGAATATGCTTGTCATTGTTATGGTGTTTAACTCTTGTTGATTGACCATGATTGAATGTTAGATTAGATGTATAATTGAAGTAATTGTATGTCTAATTGGATCTACAACAATGAATTGTTGTTAATCTATCGTGCGAATAGTTAGGTTAACAATGAAAGTTGCTAAAGACTATTCCTAATGCCATGTGACTTATATTGGTTGCAAGATGTTAGTAATCAATTAGGTTGCATGAGAAAATGTTGTTTTTGATAGAAAATAACTTGGATTTATGTTTCTAGACTTAAGCATATGAATTGCAATAAAATTCATGAACCCTAGAATGTTGCATAATGAATTAACACAAGGATTCAATACCCTGGAACTCTCTTTGACTCTTGTATTCCAAATTTACTTGCTTTTCTTATTAGCTTTCCTTAAATCACAACTTGAAATCGAGTCCTCAAGTAAAATTGATTCAATTCTAGGATAGCTAAGTAATTTAAATCTTCACAATTGGATCCTCAGTGGAATGATATTCGAAACTTAACCGTCTTATATTATAAGTTGACCCGTACACTTACGGTAACAAGGAAATTGTGCATCACTCAACCTTTACTATGACTTACTTGAAGTCAAAATTGTCATATTAGTTGACAAATTTAAGGCTTATCATCCTCAAAGTCGTGTTGAGGGATATTGACAACGATTGTTAAGTCAAAATCATGAACTCAAGATAAAGTTTTTGTACTTCATCTCAATCTCGATTTGTAGATTTTCTTCATGGGATAAAGCTCATAGGATATGAATAGTTCTACAAAAGAGACCTACATGTGTAGATAAGAAAATTAAGATCTTTAAAGTAAGACTTATGGAAAAAGGGTAAAACCTATTGAAAGAAATTAGAGACTTATGGCAAAAGGGTAAAACCTATTGAAAGAAATTAGACTATGGGTCAATTTTCTCCCTCGTTGCCATAATTGAGTCTTTTGAGTATTGTTCATTGTTGCATATGAGATATGTAAAATGAACTTTTAAATTTTTTTATGAAAAGAATTTAAAGAATGCATCTACACAAACAAACTGAGGAGCTCAACTTTCAAAGATCAAATGCAAAGAGTTTGCAAAATTGTATAGGTTCATTTGAGAGATGGATCAAAAAATTAGATCTTTGAATATAAGGTTGATAAGAGTTGTCATAACCTATGACTTTGAACAAATATTAATGATCTTGTATAGATAAAACAATCATTGATTGCCAAGTAGATATTTCTCATGTTTTATGTTAATGGTGTATTACTCATTATGAATGATGTAATATAAGACAAAAAAAATTTTAACTACCTAACCAATTAAGGACATGATGTTAAGTTTGTCTCAAGCATCTTACATTTACAAAATGTTTGTCAAATATTTGATGCGCAACTTGAAAAGAATGATAATGTATCATTCAAAAGTGAAGTTAAGTCTAAGGAAGAGTATCCTAAGACACCTCAAGTGTTGCGGACATATAATTAATTATCTTCTTTCAGTATGAGATAATTAATGCATAAGTGAGACTTAACATGCAATTTGTTGGTTATATTAGTTATATCAATGGTGTGACCGTTGAGTAGAAAATTAAAAGTTTCTCAAAGTATGTATTGGATAATGAGAAATTTTGTGTATGGTGTTAAGATTTGATCTTTCACAACATATATTGGGTCTTACATAGATTTAGAGAAATCTATGGTAAGATAAAATATCCTATGTGGTGGATATTGGTACACAATACATCTATTTTTGCTTGTGAAGCAAAACTTTGTGTAGCCATAAAAATATCCTTACAGTTCTGAAAGTGTTTCAATTTTAAGTTAATTTATCACCTTTTATGAGATAATGGTGGTGCAAAGGCTAAGACTAAGGATATTAGTAGACACCAACTTCTACGATAAAGAATATTGAGAGAAAATATCATGGTAATGACCAAGATGATTTTGAATGACATATGGTTTGATTTATATAAAAACACTCTCTAGGCTAAAGTGTATTAGAGTCACCTAGAATGTCTAGGATTACGAGACATGTCTCTTCTTCGCTAAGGCAAGTGGGAGATCATGTTGTGTATAGAGTATGCCCTAGGATACATGTCTCACTGGCTTTAGTGCAAGTGGGAGATTGTTGAGATTTGTGCCCTAAAGCTTCGTAATTGATTAGTTAATTAATTTAATAATTAATTATGCAATATTAATTTATCCATTAACGAAAAAATCCAAGGTTATTGCATGAAGTCTTGAACATGTACGTCATTGACATACGGGTGGATCATGTTCAAGGAATAACCTAAAGGTCTATAGTATATGGATAAGGTTGGGTGGCTTATTATGGTGACACTAGCGATACGGCCCACTTTGTAATAGTTACAAATGGTTTGATCCAAACCCTTCATGTGGAGACATGTGAGTGGGGGTATCCTATATAAAGAGTTCGTATAAGATCGAATCATGAAATATTTAATCTCTCTTTGCAAATCTATTATTGATGAGATTAATATTTCATAGGATGATCATGTGCAACTCGATCTTAATGTTGAGTTACTTATGAACTCTTGTCTGTGAGGTCGATCCTTTGATTTGCATGGGTGAGAATGGCCCGAGTTCTCGACTTAATAAGCCTACCATTTTAGGGATTTGACTAAATAAGGAGCTAGGAACATAACTTCACAAGATGAAATTCACTTTTTCCTAGATAAGGTAAGTAGATGAGTAGTTCCCTTAAGTGCTGATTTCGGGTCTTGAACAAGGGGCCCCAAACTCTCATTGGTCCGAGAGCGACTTAGTTTATGGTTGGATCGTAAACAAATTGTTCATTAGAGAAATCAGTAGTATTTAAGGATAAGAGGTAATTACAGGGGTAGAGCAGACATTTGACCTAGCTGTAATTATGAACAACTTGTAAAGGATCAACTTGCTTATACTGATTATATCCATGGACACAACCAGTTCTACAATGCATAAGAGTTCAACTATGGGTCTATAGTGGTTTGCCCTATAGTTAATGAATGAAGATTAATTTAATTAAAGAGTTTAATTAATTAACCTTGAATCATTGGAGCTTATAATTTGTAGGTCCATAAGGTTCCCTTGCTAGCTCACCACAGACCAACAAGGATCAACTATGTTGAAAGCAAAATTTGAAATGTTCAAATTTATGAGGGAACATATTAATTGTATTGGATACAATTAATTCCATGATTTATTATAAAGTTTATTTGAATAAGATTCAAACTGTAACTTTATAATATGGAGAATTAATTTATTTGAATATGATTAAAATAATTAATTATTTATTTGGATGAAATCCATATAAATAAATAGAGATAATTAATTAATTAATTTGAATTGGATTCAAATAATTAACTATTTAATTTGGATGAGATTCAAATTAAAGATTCTATAGAAAATAAAGATTTAAATATTTAAACCATTTAATATAAGATTAGGAGTAACCCATAAAGTTTTATAAATAGGGCCCTTGGGAGCCCTCGTAGAACACACCTCTGTAGAAGAATAATCTCTACGATTACCCTAAAAATCTTCTTCTAGAAATTCTCTCAATTTTGTTAGAAAAGTTCTAAGAGGATCCTTGCCAGAATCATAGCAAGAAAAATCTCTTGGAAAAGGAAGACTACAAGGTGAAGACTATCGGTTTGAGGATAAATTTTGCTGAAATTATGGATCGACAAAAGTATGTTGTTTAACCTTTTATTAATTGTTTGTATTTTTAACTCTTTCAAGAAATCAAAGAATGCGATCACACACTTCCGTCGGGATTTAATTCCCTTCACCGCATACTAGGGAAAAGATTCATCGACTTTGGGTACGACCTCATCTGGAAAGCTTGCGTTGACTTTTGGGTGTTTCTGATCAAATTTAATATTCTCAACTCTGGAGAGGTGATCAGCCACATTGTTCTCTTTTCCTTGCTGATTAACAATCTCTGCGTCGAACTTGCGAAGAGGCAAAATCCATCTAATGAGCTTGACTTCGCTTCTTTCTTGGTCATCAAATATCAGATTGTTGAGTGGATGATGACTTTAGACCCCAAAAGATAAGCTCTGAATTTCTCTATAGCAAATACAACTGTCGACAACTCTTTTTAAGTAGTTGTGTAGTTCTCTTGAGCCTTGTTAAGAGTTTTGCTGGCAGACGCAATTGGGTGCAACACTTTATCTCTGCGTTGAACCAACACAGTTCCAATCGCATAATCGCTGGCGTCGCACATGAGTTCAAACAACTACGATCAGTTTGGAGTGATTAATGTCACTGAGGCTGCTTTCAGAGTTTCAAAAGCAAGGCATTCATCATAAAAAATGTAGGGTCTGTTTTGTTCTAGCAATGCATTTAGAGGGCGTGCAATTTTTTAAAAGTCCTTAACAAACGTTCGGTAGAAACCCGCATGCCTTAAGAAGTTGCACAATGTTTTACCATTAGTAGGGGGTGGTAGCTTTTCCATAACTTGGATTTTGGCTTGATCAACTTCCAGGCCCTTCTTGAACACCTTATGACCGAGGACAATCCCTTCATTGACCATGAAATGACATTTTTCCCAATTTAGTACCAGGTTGGTGTCCTTGCATCTTTTTAACACTCTTTCCAAAGAATGAAAAATCGTCCATAAACATCTCCACTAATTCTTCAAGAAATTTTGAGAAGATTGCCATCATGCACCTCTAAAAAGGTGTCTGGGGCATTACATAGTTCAAATGGCATGCGTCGAAACGCGAATGTTCCATAAGGAAAAGTAAACGTGGTCTTCTCTTGGTCTTTGGGAGCAATCATAATTTGGTTATAGCTTGAGTAGTCATCCAAGAAGCAGAAGAAGTCATTTCTTGCAAGTCTGTCTAGCATTTGACCAATAAATGGCAAGGAAAATGATCCTTCTTGGTTGCTGCATTTAGTTTCTTGTAGTCCATACAAATTTTCCACCTAGTGACAGTGCGAGTGGGAATTAATTCATTGTTCTTATTAGAGACTATAGTTATGCCTCCATTTTCTGGGACACATTGCATCCCATTTGTTGTCGAAAATGGGAAAGATGATGTCTGCGTCCAACCACTTCAACATTTCGTTCCTCACAACTTCTTTCATTACTGGATTTAGCCTTCCCTATGGCTTAATAGATTTGTCTTTGCCTTCTTTGAGACGAATCTTATGCATGCAATATGTGAGGCTTATCCCTCTGATGTCAGCCAATGTCCACCCGACTGCTCGGATGTGTTTCTTCAAGATGCTTAAAAAAGTCGACTGCTATTTAGGGGATAAAGCTGCTGATATAATGACTGGAAGAGTCTCCCCCAAATATGCATACTTAAGGTGGGTAGGCAACACTTTTAATTCTAGCTCTGATGCTTACTCCAGAGAGGGTTTATTTCGTTGGTCGGTGGGGTTCAAAATTAAAGATTCAAAACTTGAGTGGACCATGGCACAGTATTGTTCAAGCTGCTGTATGTCTAGATTTTCAATACCTTCCTCTTTTTCTTTTTCAAGCTCTTCATTTTTAAACTCATCCTCTGCATGAAGATACTGACACTCTTCCTGTTCTCCAGGATACTCCGACGCCTTAAACACGTTAAAGCTCACTTCCTGACCATTCACCTGCATTGTAATCTCCCCTTTATGGATGTCAATTAATGTTCTCCCTATTGACAGAAATGGGCATCCTAATGTGATAGGTACGTCCTTTTTTGCTTCATAATCCAGAATTATGAAGTTGGCGGGGACAATAAAATGGTCAACCTTTACCACGACATCCTCGGTCTTTCCTTCAAGATGTATAATGGACAGATCTACCAACTGTAGTGTGACTGTGGTTGGCCTAGATGCGATCCCCAACTTCTTGAACACCGATAGGGGCATAAAGGTTGATACTTATCCCTTGATTACACAACGCCTTGCCTATATTGACTCCTCCAATTGAATAGGGAATTGTGAAGCTCCTCAGATCTTTCATTTTGGTGGAGATGCGTTCACAGACCATGGCGCTACATTATTGCGTTAATGCCATGGTCTCATATTTGCCTATTCTTCTCTTTTTGGACAAAATATCCTTGAGGAATTTAACATAGGAGGGCATTTGCTCCGGCGCTTCGACTAATGGGATGTTGATATGTAACTGCTTTAGTACGTTCGAAAAGCATCTGAATTTCCTCTTATCATTTTTCTTCTTTCCTTAACCTTGGTGGGTTAGGACGCGTTTGGAGCTCAGTTGATGCACTGGTCGATGTGGATTTTCCAGATAGAGCTCTCTATGCATCAACTAGTTTTTATGGTGTCGTGTTGGTGTGTTCTTTTGTAAGATCGGTTGGTGGGTCGATTGTTGGTTGAAATTGTGAATGAGCATTCGAAACAATTTCTGTCTAGTTCATCGAAGTCTTTTTCTTTGGTCGTGGAAGTTCAGTCATAGGTTTTCCACTTCGTAATGTCATAGCTTGACACTGTTCTTTTCTCTAGTTCCCCGCATTGCATGGGGCTTCTGTGTTGCTCGGAAGAGATCCTCTCTGCTGAGTTCTCAATTCACCCGCAATCCGACCCATTTAAAGCTCTAAGTTTCTTATAGATGATGCTTGCGTTTGCAGTAGGGCATCATTCTTTTGCATATACTTCTTCAAAAGAGCTTCTATTGAGGACAAGAACTAGACGCCTGATGCGTCTATCCTTGTTGTTGATTTTGTCTGTGTTGCCCCTGATGGAATCCAGATGATCCACCTTTATTGTTCAACGGAGCGTCCTGCTGCTTATGCTTATTGTTGTTACCATCCCATGAAAAATTGGGATGATTCCTCTAGCTTAGATTATAGGTGTAGGAATAGCAGTTGTTTCGGATAAAGCACATATATTGAGAATTCTGTGGGCATACTTCATATGTGTGTGGCTCTCCACATCCAACACAACTTTGTGCAACAACTTGATTCACTGCATTATTCTGATTTTCACCCCTACGTTAGATTGATTTATTATCATTGTTTGTAACAGGTTGGTCATGGCATCCACTTGTACTTGCAAAGCATTGATAGTATCACTTTTCGGTGATCTTAATGCATTGTTGCATCGTCTGCTAGATCAACTATACCCATGATCTTCCCAATCTTCATGATTTCGGGAGATTCTACTAAAATATCCTTGGCCTTGGTATATGTTTTGTCTAATAAACCACCAGCTGCAGCAGCATTTGAAGCTGTTTAAGACGCTTCAGTTAGCCCATTGACCGACAGAATTTGTCACCCAATTCTGTGCCAAATAAATTTTCCTAACTTACCCACAATAGTAGTGGCAAGTCGAGTCGAACACAGGGAGCCCTCAAATTTCACAATTGAAAGTTTTCAATTCAAGTAACCAAAGGGAGGTTTTGAGAAACGGTTGATTGCAAGAAACTTAAATTGCATGAAAGTAAAATGCAGAGGTAGAATAAGAAAAATTCAATTGGAGAAAGCTCTAGCTTGGGATACACGGGATTTCCTTTGTTCGATGTTCTTATCATTGTTTCGTCATTACTAAATTCATTGAAGCTAGCACCTAATCAATTCAACTCGAAAGGCCAGAATTGAATTGTCCTACACGACAAGTTAGATTTAAGGCAAATCGATGAAAAACATGCAAAATTTGACTAAACCTAACCGCATTAAGTTCAAAGGAAAATTAGGCGGAACATTCAACTGGATATACCTAGATTGAATGTTCTATCGATTTAATCCTAGGTTGGTAGAACAATGCGCATCACCATCTAGATTTGCAAGCTAACCTAACCTATTGCTTCCTATGATTGACATACAACAAATTGTCATAAATTGTAACACAATCAAAACAATAATCAAAATAAACACCAACGTTACAAATTGATCATACTTCTTGAAAAACTTGGATTAAATCATTCATACATTTGAATCAAGTTCAAAACCTCAAAAGAACATCAATTACAAGGAAAATCCCTAATACCCAAGCTAGAAAAACGTTCCCTTAGCCAATAATCGGTATTGGGTCCTAGGTATGAAAAGAAGAAAAGAGGAGAGAATGGAGCCAAAAGTCGCTGGTGGCTGATTTCTTAACCTAGAATCGAAGGTTTCTTTTTAAAGAAACCGTCACAGCGTCGCAGCGCTAGGGACAGTGTCGCAGCGCTAATGCTAATTCACACACACAAAACTTTCAAAGTGTCGCAGCGCTCCAAAGTAGCGTCTTAGCGCCTGTTGCGATTCGCCAGCGGAACTCCTCAGGAAAAAGGACTGCGGCTGCGCCTAGGCAGCACCACGGTGCAGTGTCTTCAAGGGCATTTTTGTCATTTTGGAGTTCTATTTCCCGGTTGATGCCGTGGAACTTTATTTTGGTTCCTTTTAGCTCGATTTTGTTGTTAACACCCCGTTTTACCTGTTAAATGCTCGAAATCTACAAAATAACATAATAGACACATTAAATATCACTACGATCCCGAGTTAAGCTGAGGAAAACAGAACATTTTAGGTGCTATCACCCATCATATAATATCTCCATCTGAACGCACTCAGGGAATCTATTGTGTGGGCAGTTTCTAACCAGACTTTTAAATCTGGCCTAGGCATCGCTTAGGGTCTCTCTGTCTTTCTATTGGAAGTTGGCATTATCTCTTCTTCTTCTAGCATTCTCAGCTGGTGGTTCTTCATGAACTTTTCTATCATCTGGTTCCAAGTGGTGATCTCACCAAGTTCCAGTGAATACGCCTATTGCCTGGCTTCAGAATAATGAAATTAACCTAGGGAAGGTGGGTGTTTAAAGAGAAGCTAGAGTGTCGCTGTGCTGCAAAGCACACGCGCGGGGAGATTTCCTCAATCTTCAAACCGACATTGCTCTCCTCTGGGGCGTCGCAAAGCTTCGGCTGATGGAGCTCCTCGGTTTTCAGCATAAATCTGATGCCGAATGCAAGTGCACAGGTCAAATTATAATATAAAACGATTAAGTCCAAGTATCGTTCCACTGAGGATCCAAATATGAAGGTTTTAATCACTTAGCTATCCTAGAGTTGAATTAAATTTATTTGAGGATTTGACTTCGAGATTTGAGAAAACACATAATGAAAGCATGTAAATGTGGAATACAAGAGTCAAAGAGAGTTCTAGAGATTGAATCCTTGTTTAATCCATTATGCCACATTCTAGGGTTCATGGAGTCAATTACAATTCATAAGTTTACGTCTAGAAACATAGATCCGGGTTACCTTCTATCGAAAACAAGCTTTTCTCATGCAACCTAATTTATTACTAACATCTTGAAACCAAATTAGGTCACATGGCACTAGGAGTAGTCTTTAGCAAGTTTAATTGGT
This sequence comes from Citrullus colocynthis, assembly GCA_031780015.1. Lineage (NCBI taxonomy): Eukaryota > Viridiplantae > Streptophyta > Magnoliopsida > Cucurbitales > Cucurbitaceae > Citrullus > Citrullus colocynthis. The sequence goes on along the minus strand of QLSR01000100.1, from coordinate 1,051,703 downwards.
AATCTAACTATTTCCATTAGAGATTAACAATGATCCATTTTTATAATTCCAATTAGATATACAATTCCTCAATCAGTACAACTAATCTAATAAGTATGGATGGCCAATCAACGAGAATTAAGTACAATAACAATAAAAAACTTATTTATTACAACGATCCATGAGAATCCTACAACATTAGCATACCTTCATAAACGATTCATCAATACCATAAAACAAAGGAATCTAGCCATTCATAGTCTTAGACAACATGATCAAAGAAAATTTTAGCATAGGAAGAATGTAGAGAAAGGAAAACTCTACTGTAAAGAAACCCTTGATTGAGGAGGAACTGCCAAGACATCCTTGATCGTCACATCAGGAGCTCGAACGATACCAAAACTCTCTCTCAAACTTTTCTCTCTTTTTTGCAGTCAATTCGCTATTTTCCTTGTAGCCAATTCCCTCTTTGAGGCCCTCTATTCTTTGTGTTAGGAATGCTGAAAAACTCCTCTATTTGTAGAATTGGCCGCCTAAGATTTTTCCCTAAATTAGGGACTTGTTGGAAAAGAAAGTTGGTGTTGCTGCACTTTCCCAGAAAGCAACGATGTTGTCCGTCATAATAGCCAAGCGCAACGATGCTCTCAACGATGCTCTTCGACAGCATCACGATGCTGTCCAACATAAGTTCCTAGTCTCAAGCCCAGTACCATAGTACTGCGACGCCCTTTTCTCAGTGTTGCGACGCTATTTTATGCTCTCGGGCTCGAAGTGTAGAGGGTAGTGCAGCAACGCTCTCGGTTGTGTTGCCCTGTGATAGCTCCTTAAAAAAGCTATCTCTCCTAGCTTAATTTAGGCTTATTTCGTCTTATCGTTTTATTTTTTAAATTTGCAGGCATTGAGCGTCAAGGTAGTGAGACGGACCATTGGGGTCATTTTGGTGCAAGAACGAGTCAAATCGAAGCTCCGAAAGCATAAACAAAAAAAAAAAGTCGAAGTGACCAAAATACCCCTAGAGAGCACAGCTGTGTTGAGCTTTACGCTAAAAACCCGAGAGCAACTAGGGAGCGCAGCGACGCTCCAACTTCTCTTTAAATACCCGCCTTCTCTAGGTTAATTTCATTATTCATCCGACCCCTAGCCTCTATTTTGGGTGGATTTTGCTGCCAATCTTCATCTCCTCTCCCAACTTTCTGCTTCATTTCCATTTATTTTTGCCTTAAGGCTTGTTGATTTTCTCCATGAGGATGATCGGCTAAGGTCAGTATACTTGGGGGTAGGATTAATTTCTTGGGATTTTGTTGAGATTGTAATAGTTCTATTACATTTGAATGAATTTGATTCTGATTTAATCCTTATTGAAGTTGCTTTATGGAATTGACATCTCTTGATAGTATCTTCTTTAATTAAAATTTGTTGGCACTAAGCATAATAAAGATTGCAATGCACAATTAATTTTGTGAAGAATTTGATTGAGGAATGTTCCTTTGATTAAACCTTTACAGATTAGTTGAATCAAATTTACAATCGAATGATAGTCTAGACTTTTCAATCTTTCATTTGTCATAATTAAACTCTGTTTACCTAATGCAAACTTGATTCATTATTGAAAGCGCTACCATCTTAAATAATTGAATCGGGTTTAGTTCAAATTATACTTGCTTGATTTGATATTTTGGAGCATCTAGTGGAATTTGTTGTTAAAAAGCGCTTGAAATTGTTTTTATTCTCTTAAATTAAGGGAATTTATATTAGATTTCACTTGTTTGCTTGCTAGTGGTTTTCAGGTCAATATAAAGAAAACAAGAATATAAAGCCAAAAGAATCAAACTGAGCCAAAATCAAGTGAAAAAAGGGGAAAGAATCACCAAACTGCCAAAAATAGGGCAGTGCTACAGTGCCAGTGCGGCGCTACCATGACGCTTTTTTTAGAGAGCATTAAACAACCTCAGCACAGCAGCAACGATGCAACGTTGCAACATGGTGCCAAGAGTAGGTTTTCATGATGCACAACGTGATGGTGCCACCATTCAATGTCGGTCAGCGCCACAGCATCATTGACTAGCGTCGCGGCGCCAGCTTTCCTTATTTGAAAAATCTACAAATTTAGAAAGAAATTTGGGCGGCCAGCTTTATTATTTGGAGGGTTTCTAGCAACCCTAGGGCAAGGAGACATAAAGAAGAAGAGACACGAGAAATACAACAAAAAGAGGATTGGAGAATTAAAGACTTAGAGTGAGGGTTTAGTGCAAGATATGAAGATTTCATGATGCCGGAAGATTCCATGATGCCAAAAGGTTCAAGGATCGTCGAAAGGCCAAATCCATCCTAGAAACAAACTTTGGAAGTCGAATAACTTTTCTTCCCTTGCTTTATTCTTGGTCTATTTATTGTATCTTGTTTTTCTAATGTTAGTTCTGTCTATGGAAACCATGTTAGGCTAAGCCTTTCATAGTTTTAGGGGTAGATGAATTCTTAGGTTGAAATTGTTGAACACTGTGCTTTTTGAATGTTAATTTGCATTTATGCTTTCTAGTATGTTTGTTCTTAATGCTTTTGAATGTTTTATCGACATTTGAATCTTTCTATGATTTAAATCTTGCTTGGAAAAGTATGTTTAAGTTACATCATGCCTGCTAGACTATCATTCGAAAACACAAAAAGTAGTTGGATAACGGTAGAGATCGTTGATGAAGGTTCTTAATGCTTTGCTTAATCATCTAGTTTCAAGAAATTAGTAATTAGGGTTTAAGTAAAAGAAAAGATTGCTTTCAAAAGATTCAATCCGGATAAAAGACTTTTAGATCTAGGTGTTGCGTTAATTACTTCAAGAGTCAAGCAATTATGCTTAATGATACCTTTAATGAAATCTATTCCCTAAAACGTCTCTTTGTTAATATTTTCCATATCTTGATCACTTGTATTTGCTTTCTTAGATCAGGTTAGCCTAAGTGTCAATATAAATTGGTTCCCTAAATAAAATTGAGACGATCTTTGAATACCTAAAAGAATAATCAAACCAATTCCTTGAGGACGATACTCAATCATACAAGCCGTTTTAACTATATTATAACTTGACCCCTACACTTGCCGTAAAACATGAAAAGAGTTCAAAGAGTGAGTTAGTTGCAAGGAAGAGGAAAAGAGTTCGAGATAGTCATGGTGCAATTCGAATTTCGACGTGAGAGCCAAGGAGATCGTGACGGTGCTACCTCAATCAAGAGCCTCTTTTCAATAGAGTTTCCCTTTCTTTACACTCTTTCTTTATTTATATTGTTTGAACATGTTGCTTCAAGCTATGAGTGGCTAAACTCTTTAGTTTTAGGGTCTTCATGATTTGTTTATGAATTCATGTTGATCCTTGTAGACTTTCATGGTTTTGTTGGAATAACTATGTTTTTCATTGTTATTGTGTTTAATTCTTGTGGATTGGTCATCTTCACATGTTAGGTTAGATGTATGATTGAGAGATTGTATGTTTAACTTGATCTATAACAATGAATTGTTGTTAATCTATCACGAGAGTAGTTAGGTTGACAATAAAGGTTGCTAAAGACTATTCTTAATGCCATATAATTTGTATTGGTTTCAAGAGATTAGTAATCAATCAAGTTGCATGAGAAATGGTTGTTTTTTATAGAAAATAACTTAGAATTAAGTTTCTGGACTTAGGCATATGAATGACAATAAAACCCATGAAATCTATAACATTGCATGATGAAATAAACAAGGATTGATTACCCTAGACCTCTCTTTAACTCTTGTGTTTCTCACTTTATTACTTTCCTTATTTGGTTTATATTTTCCATAATTCACAACATTAATTGAAATCCTCAAATAAAATTGATTCGATTGTAGAATAGCTAAGTAACATAAACCTTCACAATTGGATCTCCAGCAGAACGATATTCGGACTTCACCGTCTTATATTATAACTTTACCCGTACACTTGCGATTAACACTAAAAGTGTGCATCATGGGCCAACAGGATCGACTGAGTTTGCATTCTTGCTAGCAGCTAGGATTGAAGTTGAACTTGGGCAAATGCATTGTTCAGTTCATCATTGTAGGCTCCATTGTTGTTGGCTCTATCTGGCGAGATCACATTGTTTGGTTGTTCTACCATCTTCTTTCCCTTGGTGAGCTTTACTACATTTTCGAAAGGTTCTCTCAATTTAAGGGTCAGAGATGAACTCGAGTTGTTTATCCTTGTTCATAAATTGTCAGCAACGCCTTCGACTAAACGCATTGTGTGGCCTGAAATCAGGATTTCTGCATAAACCAAAGAAAACTTCAAAATGTATACTATTGAATCAAATCCCCGACAACAGCACCAAAAACTTGTTGTGTTTGGAATGTGTATGATGCATTATTAATGCGCACTTTCCATGTTAATCAAAAAAGTACGGGTCAAGTTATAATATAAGACGGTTAAGTCTGAATATCGTAACACTAAAGATCCAATTGTGAAAGTTTAAGTTACTTTGCTACTCTAGAATTAAGGTCAATTTTATTTGAGGATTCGAATTCAAGTTAAGATTTTAGAAAGACTAAAAAGGAAAGCAAATAAATAAGAACACACAAGAGTCAAAGAGAGTTCTAGGGTAATGAATCCTTGTTTACTTCATCATGTAATATTCTAGGATTCATGGATTTGATTGCAATTCATATGCTTAAGTCTAGAAACATAAATCCAAGTTATTTTCTCTAAAAAACAACCTTTTCTCATGCAACTCAATTGATTACTAATTTCTTGAAACCAATACAAATTACGTGTCATTAAAAATAGTCTTTAGCAACTTTGATTGTTAACCTAACTATTTTCATGACAGATTAACAACAATTCATTGCTATAGATCTAGTTAGACATACAATCTCAACCATACATCTAACCTAACATTCAAGAATGACCAATCAACAAGAATTTAAGCACAATAACAATGAAAAGCATACTCATTACAACAAAACCATGAAGAGTCTACAATATCAACATAACTTCATGAACAATTCATCAAAACCCTAAAACTAAAGAGTGTAGCTACTCATAGCTTTAAGCACCATATTCACAAACAAATTAAGAATAGAAAGAGTGTAAAGAAAGGATAAATCTACTAGGAAGAAGCCTTTGATTGAGGAGGAACTATCAAAATGTCCTTCGGTCTTCATGTCGAGAACTTGAATGGCATCAAGACTTGCTAATAATTAAATCAACTTACTAATCTCAAAATTTCAATCCTAGCTTCAACTTCCTCAGCTCACTCTCCTTCAAATACCGATTGGTGTTCAGATTTATCAACAACAATCAAGCTTCTGGTTCCAGCTTCAAAGTCACCATGAAAATGATCTGGTTTCTACTTGAATTCGATATAAACACCTTCTTCCACCTCTCCTCGTTGTTCTTCTGCTAAATGAAGTCAATCTGAGTTCGAAAATATGTCCAAAAGGGTTTAATTATTCGATGCACTCACTTATATGTCAATATAAATTACCGACTTACCTGCTCTACCATCATTTTCCTTCTTGAATTAGCCAACGCAACCTTCCGCGCATGGCTTCGGCAACACATAGCCTCAACTTACCATGCCACTGATTGCCCAACGCCGAATAGTCAACTACCGCATGGCCCTCTCGGCCCCTTTTCTAGGCACTGACGCATACCAACCTTCAATGCATAGGCCATCTCAACGCATAGCAATGCCAACTTCTAACACATAGTAGCCTTCAACGCATAATTCCACTAATGCCTATTACACCCTCCTTCCTTCACATCTATTTCCACGCCAAGCTGCCCTCTTCATCGCATGTCTACCAGCGGCAACTCTTGTCAAGCTTTAGACATACCCTCAATGCATAATCACCCATCACATGGCCAACACTTAGCCATTTTTTGCTCTCACACAACACGGCCAATTTTCTTTACTCAATACATGTCCCATAGTTCTTCTTACTTACCTTCTCCCAATGACAAGTACAGGGCTTACATCTAGGGTATTGAATCTTTGTTTAATCCATTATGCAACATTTTAGTGTTCACGGAGTTGAATGCAATTCATATGCTTAAGTCTAAAAACATAGCTCCAGTTATGTTCTAGTAAAAACAACCTTTTCTCATGCAATCTAAATGATTACTAATATCTTGAAATCAAGTTAAGTAACGTGACATTAAAAGCAGTCTTTAACAACTTTCATTGTTAACCTAACTATTTGCATGAGAGGTTAACAATTTATGGTTATAGTTCCAATTACACATACAACTCCTCTAATCATACATCTAATCTAGCAAGCATGGATGACCAATCAACAAGAATTAGGCACAATAACAATGAAAAGCGTATTCATTACAACAATCCATGAAAAGTCTACAACATTAGCATAACTTCGTAACAATTCATCAATACCCTAAAGCTAAAGAGTCTAGTCACTTATAGCTTTAAACAACATGTTCAAGGAAAATTTCAGCATAAAAAGAGTATAAAGAAAGGAAAACCTTACTGTAAATTGAGGAGGAACTGCCAAGACTTCCTTGATCGTCACGTCGAGAACTCGAATGTCATCATACTCTTTTCTCTTTTCCTTACAGCCAACTCACTCTTTAAGGCTCTGTATTGTGTGTTTAGGGTTGCTGGAAACCCCTAAATTTATAGAATTTGTCGCCCAAAATTCTTTCCAAAAATTAAGATTTTTCAAAAAAGGAAAGTTGGCATCGTTCGCTTTGGGAGAGCATAGTGACGTTATTCATCATCATAAGCAAGCGCAGTGACGCTCTTGGACAGTGTCGCTGCGCTGTCCAACATAAAATCCCAGTCTCAAGCGTAGCACCACAACGATGCCACGTTTTTAGCCTAGCGCAGCGATGCGACTCTCTTCGACATCCTAATTTTTTGTGCTCTCGAATCTAGAGCGCAGCGGGGCAGCATAGCGCTCTCGGCTTACTACCCTATTTTTTGGATTTTCTTGCATTTTCTTTCGTTTTCTCTCGATTTTGGCTTAGTTTGATCTTTTCAGCCTTGGACACTTAGTTTTTGCCATAACCACCAGAAAACCACTAGCAAACATGTGAAATTTCATATGTACATCCATAAATTAAGAGAATAAAAAGCACCTTTTCAGTGCTTTTCACCACCCAAAACTTAGAAATTTGCTAGTTCCGAGCAAAGAAAAGAATCAAACATAGAGAATTTAAGCGAGAAGTGTGCTAATGACTCATGTCTTAGAGAATAGCGGTTAAGAGATACAAGCATATCTATATTGTTATAAACATTCAAGGCCAAATCTTGCTATCTCCCGTGTATGTGCAAGCCTCATTTAATTCAAAATGCTAAAACTCAAATTGGGACTTAAAAGAGCTTCCTTAGTTTTCCCCCTACTCTAGCTCATGCACCAATTTTCAAGCATCCACACATTTCAAAAGTGTAATATGTCCACTAAGGTTCCATTAAAAAAAAAAAAATTCATGGGCTCAAAACTTGCATTCTTTTACTTGGGGTACTAGCTTTCACACATTCACTATAGAGACTCATACCTAGTCAATTCTTAGGCGTCCTTACTGATCACAACAAAGTTAGCTCTTTTTACCCCTATCCATGCATACTAATTACAAATTTAACATTTTGGATGATGTAAAGATAGACAGTAAAGCTCATACATTTTTGTGCACACTTTTTTCTTAATGGCATATGTATTCTTTTCTTTTTCCTTAGTCTAAGATTACTAACCATCATGCATTTAACTCTCTAACCAATGGAGCCTTTCAGAGTGACAACCACATACACTCAACTTAATCCTTTTCTAAGTTAAAGATTCTAAATTAAAGTGGCTACATGCTCAAGAATATGAAAGATTTAAGAGAGACTTAAATGAATTTAACTCAAGATAATGCTATCTTATTTTCTCATCATGGGCAATCAACATCAAAAGCACACAACCATAACTATTCTCATCATCTTTTAAAGCTCAAAATTTTTCAAAATTTCATCAACATGCATATAGTCATTGAAAACACATTAGTATGCATAGTAGGATAAGAAAACACACACAAAAGTACAAGTGACACCTCCCGAACTTAGAATCATGCATTGTCCTCAATGCACAAGTGAATCGAACCAAGAAAGAAAAAGCCTGGGAGTAAGCGAGAAGTTACTAAACAAGCTTGGTGAAAAGAGTACTTTTTGTGATGAACCATGATCCTGAAAAATAAGCTAGCATACGAGTGACTCTATGATTTTTGAAGACAAAACAAAGAAGTTAATCTAAAAAGAAAAATAAAGAAAGCAATAAGATTGGGTTGCCTCCCAAAATCACTTGCTTTAAGATCTCTTACCTAGATGAACCACATGATCATCCAATGAAACAAGGTTCTCAATTCGGCGTTCTTCATCACCAATGTAGTGCTTTAATCGGACCATTCACTTTGAAGGTTGTTCCATCATTGCCCTGCAACTCCACTGCTCCATGTGAGGACACTTTCACAATGACAAAGGGTCCCGACCAACGTGTCCAAAGCTTACCTGGAAACAAACGTAAACGTGAATTGAAAAGTAAAACTCTTTGTCCAGGAAAGGTCCATGGAGTGATCTTTTTGTCATGCCATTTAACGGTGTGCTCCTTGTAGAGTTTGACATTCTCATAAGCTTGTGCATGGAACTCCTCCATTTCATTGAGTTCCAAGAGGCACTTCTCACCAGCTTTCTCAAAGTCCATGTTCAGCTTCTTAATGGCCCAATAAGCTCTATGCTCGAACTCCACCAATAAGTGACAAGTTTTTCCAAACACCAACCTGTATGGTGAAGTACCTATTGAGATTTTGAAAGCTGTATAGTAGGCCCACAATGCATCATCGAGCTTTAGAGCCCAATCTTTCCTATTGATCTTGACGATCTTTTCCAAAACCTGCTTGATTTCCCTATTAGATAGCTCAACAAGACCATTAGTTTGAAGATGATAAGCTGTAGCAATTTTATGATTAACACCATATTTTGCATCATGGATTCAAACAATTTATTAAAGTAGTGAGAACCCTCATCACTAATAATAGCTCTAGGTGTGCCAGAACGTGTAAATATGTTCTTATGCAAGAATTTCAAAACAGTATGAGCATCATTGGTCCTAGTAGTTATGGCTTCACCCCACTTAGATACATAATCTACTGCAACTATAATATATAGGTAGCCATTAGAAGACATAGGAAAAGGTCCCATAAAGTCAATACCCTAGACATCAAAAAGTTCCACCTCCAAGATAGATTTCACGGAAAGCTCATGTTGTCTAGAAATGTTGTCAGTACATTGGCACCCATCACATGTTTTCGCAAAGGTATAACAGTTCTTGAAAAGAAGGGGCCAATAAAAACCTGACTGAAGTACCTTAGATACAGTTCTAGTGGATCCAAAGTAACCTCCATAGGAGGAGGCATGGCATGAGTTTAGAATACTTACCACCTCTTCTCGAGGCACACACTTCCTTATCATACTATCAGCACAAACCTTATATAGATTCCAGGACTATTTAATAGAACATGGAATCCGATCCCAACTCCCAACACTTGGTACACCTCAACAGAACGGTGCATCAGAAATGAGAAATAGAACCTTGTTAGACATGGTTTGTTCTATGATGAGCTATGCTCAATTGCTTGACTCGTTTTGGGGGTATGTAGTATAGATTGCAATTCATATCTTGAACAATGTTCCCTCGATATTGTTGGCTTTTTGGCCCTTAGTCTCAAATTAATTAATTTTAATTAATTAATTAATTAATTAATACTTTGATGATAACAAGTCTAATTTTGTTTATTAACAATTTTATAGTTTGAATAGTCCATAGCATAGAGCTCAAAACAACGATTACGATGCCTCTTTAATCACCCAAATCGAAGTTCAAACGAAGAAGTTATAGTGGAAATAAGGCTAATGGAAAATTACCTTAGTTGGTGATGTGGTGGCCAAATCATCAAGTTGGACCATTTTTTAGAGTCTCACTTGGAGCTGTGGAGTGAGTGACACATGGTTGACTTTTGATTTTTGGATTGGTTTTTTTTTTTTTTAGGAAAATGAATTTAAAAAGAAAATGATTTAAAAAAGAAAATAAATTTAAAAAGAAAATGAATTTAAGATTATTTTATGTTTGTATCTAACGATTAGTTGGTTTGAAAAGAAAAATAATTTAATACTATATATCTTTGTGTCTAACAGCTTGTCTTTCAAATTAATATATATATATATATATATATACTTTTTACTTTTAATCTCCACCTTTAAATTAACTTTTTAGTCAATCCAATAGACCAAAGTAAAAACCACTTTTTACCCTACTTCTCTCTCTTTTTTAAACTTCATCTTCTCCAAAGAGTTTTTCCAATTTTTATAACTTCACAATCCTAAAAAATTGAAGATGGCCACCATTGTTGCTCTCTCTCCAAGCTCTCAAATTTCTTCTTTTCATCTTATTTTAGAGAGATACTTTTATTGTATTATGAGGATTGAATATTGTGAGTTTAAATTTGTACATCTACTCTTTTTAGAGAGTTTTATTGTGTGATTTAAAGCGTCAAGAATATTGTAACAGTTGAATCCTAATCCATGGAAAGGATCGGGTTTGCTTTTGAACTCGAAAAAGAAGCAAGGTAGCTATTTGGATCTCATCCATGGAAAGAGTCAACGAAGATTTTTAATCGAAATCCCAAAAGGCGCTTGAGAACGTGGATGTAGGTCAAGTTTGACCGAACTACTATAAAAATCACAGTGTCTTCTTATCCAACTCTTTCTCAATTAATTTTGCATTTAATTTTTAGTAGCATGTTATAGATTACTATTCTTCTTGGATTGAGATTGATTGAATATTTTGTTTCATATATTTTTATCAATCTTGATATTTAGCATCAATTAAGGTATTTATTAATTTAATTCAAAAATAATTTAATTAGCTTAATTTGAGCATATTTAGGAATAAGTTTAATTAAACCCTATTCACCCCCTCCTCTATGGTTGTCATACCGGTCTAACAATTGGTATCAAAGCGAGGTTGCTTGTCTTGAAATTTTATTTTCTTAGATAAACTTTATTGTCAGAGCATTATGGCAAACCTAGTGGCAAGTGGAATTGTTGAAAGTCAATCTACTTCTAGACTACCTTTCTTTGATGGTTCAAATTATGCATATTGGGAAGCTAAAATGAAAATTTATTTGCAATCTATTGACTATAATTTGTGGCTAATTGTTACTAAAGATCCTATGTTCCCATTAAAAAGGTTAATAATGTTGATAAGCCTAAATTAGAAGAAGAGTATGATGAAAATGAAATGAAAAAGTATTCTTTAAATGCTAAGCTTGTATTGTGCTTTGAGCAAAGATGAATTTAATAAAATATCTATGTGTTCTTTCGCTCAAGGCCAATTGGGAAAAACCTTCAGCATCTTCAAAGATCATGTTGAGGAATTAGACCCAAAATTTGCATTGAACAGCGAACTACCAACTCAGTTTGACTATTGAGTAGAGCTAGAATTGAATGCTGAAGCAAATGGACAACAAATCAGTGGCACAGTAGACAAAAAGCGGTCACAACAACTTGAATCCCTAAAAGAACAAACCAGACCTTGTGGTGAAACTTCACAACTTGCTGATGCAGTTGAAGGATATCAACCAATCACTGAAGTCCAAAATCAAGAAGGATTCAAACATTTACCTGATATAAGCGATTCCCTTGTTGATGACCTTTTCTTTGATGGTGCAGGAAATTCATCGATTGTAGGTGGCGAGGACATTACACATAACCAAAGCCAAATTGAAACAGTGTCTTCAACCAACAAAACTACAACATCAATACATCCCAAGGTTACAAGGCTTAAATCAAAACAGCAACCTACAATCACAAATCAGCAAGTCTCCCTCCTGAGTACTACACAAGGAAATGAACCTAAGAACTTCAAAACTGCACTCAAACAACCCATATGGAAAAAGGCAATGGAAGAGGAACCACAAGCGCTTTATGACAACCACACATGGGACCTTGTGAGTAAGCCGACTAATACAAATATTGTAGGATGCAAATGGATTTTCAAGACAAAATTCAAAGAAGATGGATCCATAGATAGGCACAAGGCGAGATGGGTACTCTCAAGTAGTAGGACTATATTATAATGAAACCTTTAATCCACTTGTAAAACCAACAATTTGATTTGTCCTCGTCCTTGCAACATCCCACAACTGGAATCTAAGATAGCTCGATGTGAAAAATGTCTTTATTCACGGAGAACTCAAAGAAGATGTCTATATGACTCAACCTCCAGGTTTTTCTGACACTACATTTCCGAATCATGTGTGCAAATTAAACGAGGCATTGTATGAACTCAAACAAGCTCCTAGAGCTTGGTTTGATAGATTCTCTCAATATTTGCTTCAATTAGGATTCACTTGCAGTAAGTCTGATTTCTCATTTTTCATATACAAACATAACGACATTTCACTCTCATTGATGATATTATTATTTAATGACTCAAATTTTGTCAAGAAACTTATCGAAGAACTAGGTACGGAATTTGCAATTAAAGACCTTGGACCACTTCATTACGTCCTTGGAATTGAAGTTCATCCAATTCCAACAGAATACCATATTCACACAAAGCAAGTATACAAAAGACCTCCTTTTAAAGTCAGAAATGATGGGGTCTTCACCTATCTCCACACCAATGGCCCTAAGCCCAAATCATACACCAAAAGATGATGTACTTGTTGATCCCACTCGCTATAGAAGTTTGGTGGTATCACTTCAATATCTTACACTTACTAGCCCAAATCATACACCAATGGCGAATGCAATAGTCAAATCACATGGATTACATTTCTCTTTCGTAAATTAAGACTACCTCTAGCAAAACCACCTGACATTATGAGTGCTGTCCAAATGTCCAATAACCGGGTGTTCCATGCTCGATCTAAACATATTGAGCTTGATTATCATTTTGTTCGAGAAAAAGGTAGCTTTGAGCTCTTTGATACCTCGGTATATTCCATCACATCACCAACTTGCTGATATATTTACTCCAGTTTGAGAGATGATGTAAAAGAACAACACACTAGCAGCAGCCCAAGTTCACCATTGATACGGCAGTGCAACATCAGTAAATCAATGCCTACTAACCCATTAGACGATCCAACGGGTATAAAACAAAGCATGAGCAAATTTCCTTCAACCTGGTACATCATGACAGCACAAATTATGCCACTCATCCTCTCAAATACAACACATTCGATAGCCTAATTCTCTCAAAGCATTACCCAAATTTTCCTTAATTGATTGACCAAATACAGAACATTTACTTGGATTCTTTCCCACGAAAACCCTTTCCTTATTTTTAATAATCACATGTCAATGCACATAATTGTTGATTGATATGTTTCTTTCTTTATCCCTCTACGTGCAAGTTTAAATTCATCTGTGTACAAACACATTATACACGGAAAAACAATTCTGTTTTGGAGTGTGAGTAATAAAAATCCGCTGCTGTTTCTATTCAAATTTGTTCAGGTAGGAGTCCTTAATAATCTGAATGGTGAAACAGAATGTGAAAAAGGTCGTAGAAGCAAAAGTAAAACAAATAAAGGAAGTACCGGAAGAATGGGACCAAGAAGAACACGATGAAAGCAATGTACGATAATATAGATTTTATGGATGAATCAATCTAATTATAGTGAATTTATAATACTTGCATAACAACATAATAATAATAATAATAATAATAATAATAGTAATAATAATAATAATAATAATAAATCAACAGGATGAATAGGCTAGGAATGAATATGAAGAGGAAGAAGCAAATATTGAAGAGTCAAATGAAAACATGGAAGTTGAAAGCAAATAGAATGAAGATGGCAAGTCACAAAGCCATGGAGAAACAACATGACAGAAAAAGAATGATCTAGTGGAGAGTAGACAAAAGGAAAGAAACGAATAAAGGAAAAAAAAAAAGGTAATCATGCATAACTTATAGAAACTAAAAGACTTTTATGTACTATACCAAAATATTTACTGTTTGTTGACATTTTAGGTAATAAGTATGAGAGAAAAGGGAAAAGCCAAAATAACAAAAAGAGAAGAGGCAAAAATAATCGGTCGAGCAGATAAGCTTGAGGTATGTTCAATTAAACACTCTTTAATTCTACTTAATGCAATCAAAATATTAGCATCATACTTATAGTTTATTTCATATGCGTTTGGACTCTATATATGTGGTGGATATTGCAAAGAGAAAGGGAACCACTAAAAATAAACTTGCAAACAAACTCCAGTGTAATAGATAAGATCAAGGAAAACTTAAGTGAAAAGTTACAAAAACAATTTAGAGAAACTATTTTTGGATATTTCCTTGATTTTTCTATTACAAATTAATCTTCCCAGTTTTTGTTACATTTAATACAAAGACAGTGTAAACCAAGATCATCCACTCGGTTAAATTTCTTCGTAGGAGGTCAGATATTGAAATTGTGTTTAAGAGAGTTTTCGTTTATAACAAGGTTAATTTGTGGTAAATACCAAACATTTAATAGAGATAAGGTAACATTACAAGAATTTTTACCTGTTCTGACATTTTTTTCCCGACGCATGCATTGTCGTCGACAAAAATGGTCTTTTCTCGATGCAACTACTATTCGTCGACTAAAATAGACAATTGAAGACGTTTTTTTAACGTATATATGGCCAAAAACTTGATGCGCACTTTTCATGTTAACCGCAAGTGTACGGGTCATAAATGTTGAGAAACCTGCTCTTCAATTAAAGGTGTTGCCTCCTCACTTGAAATATGCATTCTTAGATGATTTGTCTTCTTTTCCTGTTATCATATCCGCTGATTTAAATTCTGTGGAAGAAGAAAAATTGTTAAGAGTGTTAAGGGATCATAAGTCCACCATTGGTTTGTCTATTGAGGATCTTAAAGGTATTAGTCTGTCGGTATGTATACATAGAATCTTGATGGAAGATACCTTTAACCCATCAGTGGAGCACCGAGACTTAATGCCGCCATTAAGGAGGTAGTTAAGAAAGAAGTATTCAAGCTTTTGAATGCATGAATCATTTATGCCATATCTAACAGTTCATGGGTAAGTCATGTTCAAGTAGTACCCAAGAAAGGTGGTATGACTATTGTTAAAAATGAAAAAGATGAGATGATTGCCACTAGAGCTGTGATAAGATGGCGGGTATGCATTGATTATAGGAAGTTGAATAAGGCTATTAGAAAAGATCATTTTCCTTTTCCTTTTGTAGATCAAATGCTTGATAGACTTGCAGGTTTTTCTCATTTTTATTTCCTATTATGGATATTCAGGATACAATCAAATTGTCATTACTCCTGAGGATCGAAAAGACCACACTTACTTGTCCCTATGGGACATTTGCTTTTAGGAGAATGTCATTTGGTTTGTGTAATGCCCCTGCTACTTTTCAACGCTGTATGATGTCCATTTTTTAGGGGCTCGTTAAAGACATAATGGAGGTTTTCACGGATGATTTTTCTGTATTTGGGTCTTCATTTGATTCTTGTCTTACTAATCTTACTCGTGTTTTGCAATGGTGCCAAGATGCTAACCTTGTGTTGAATTGGGAAAAGTGCCACTTTATGGTCAAGGAGGGCATCGTTCTAGGGCACAATGTCTCACAGAGAGGATTGAAGGTGGCTAGGGCTAAAATCGCCGCCATTGAGCAATTACCACCTCCCAATAATGTGAAGTGAGTCAGAAGCTTCCTAGGACATGCAGGGTTTTACAGGAGATTTATTAAAGATGTTTCTAAAATTGCTAAACCCTTGAGTAACTTGTTAGAAAAGGAAGCTAAATTTGTGTTTTATGATGCATGTCTTCTAGCTTTTAATACTTTGAAGGAAAGATTGTTTTCTGCACCTATTATTGTTGTACCTGAATGGAATCAATCTTTTGAAATCATGTGTGATGCTAGTGACTATGCTTTAGAGCTGTTTTAGGCCAATGTAGTTGTCACACCCCCTCCCAAATTACCCTCTCTAACCTAGAAGAAGATGTGAGGACAGTAAACTTCACCCTCTTGTGAAACTCACCGCCCACCTGTACCTGACTAACCTGTTGAAAACATAATTTAACATAACCGGCCACAGTGTGTAACCCTAAATCATAAAACATTTAAAACCACCATTCTGATAATAATAGCAACATAATGATACATATTTACCCCAACAGAAACTCCAGCACGATTACAACCAAACTTAGACCATATACATAGTGTCTACCCTCACTTCCCAACAGCTAACGAGCTATGTTTACATGCCACATATACATAGTTATTTACACATACAACAATAGTGTACGCTAAGCACCGGGAACTCTTTCGCTACCTGGATGGAATAGAAAACATGGAAAATGTGAGATGAATGCCCAGTGAGTGACATAGCATTGACAACACAACTTAGAGATAAAACATGCTTAGCATTAGAGGAAAACACAGTTATATCATAAAAATCATGCTTAAGTAACGTAGAAAACATAAGCAAAGTCAATCGATTAAATACAATTTATAAACGCATTAGACGTTCCTTAGCATTCAAAAGTACCCCTAGTTGAACACACTCAACGTAAAAAAAAAAAAAAAACCTTAGTTAGGGCGAAGAAATCTCGACACACCCAACGTCGAAAAGCCTTAGCTGATGTGGAGTAATCTCAACACAACAACGTCCTACCTCATTATGTGCACATAGGAGCTATCTGGGCTGCCCAAGTACCTTCTCCATGTCCTTTAGTACTAGGTCCCTAGGATACTCAAATGTCTTCTTAAAGTCCTTCAGCATTGACTTCCTTCATGTCACAGGGTTGCTCATATGCCTTCTCAACGTCCTTTAGCATTGGGTCTGTTAGAAAAACATTTTAGAAAACAGGTGTGCTTGTACAAATAGTTCATCATAAATCATTTCATGGAAAATCAAATCATTTTTCAATAGTAAGCATCAATTTAACATGCTTCATAAAACTCGAGGAAATAGATAGAATATGTCTTTCCTGTCATAAAATCAAGTATAAACGGTAATCATGCTCAACATTTAGCAAATCATCTTAAATTCACATGTCATAAGAAATCATGGCTAAACGTTATAAATTGAATCCTTTAAAGAAAACAAGTGTCACTCACAATCTGGGTTTGTCCTTCAAGGCTTATAGGCTTTTCAAACCTCAACTTGACCTGAAATATCATTTATGAGCCATTAGATCATCTTCTTAAAGTCCTCACAAATATTATTAACTAAATTCCATCCACATTGTCCATATCAAGCTAATTTTTCACATTTTTCATCATTTTCACCCCTTTAGAGACCATTTTGTAAAATTCTCAAAATTTTCAAAAATACTAAAAAATCAGCCTAAAATTCATATTTACCCTTTTAAGGCCAATTGTTCAAGAAAATATTAATTAGAGTCCAAAAATGTCCAAAATTATCCAAGATGGCCGTGGGCACCCTTGGTGGACAGCAAGTAGGCGATGAGTGCTGGCAGGGCATGAGGCGCTGGCATGTGGGGCGTGTGCATCATAGGATTTGTAGGTGTGCGGCGCTGGCGACAGGCGTGGGCAAGCTAAGTGTGCAGGCGTGAGCAGCCACTCTAGGCAGCCTCCAGCTGACTTCGGCCAGCAGTACTCCTCTTTTCAACCCAATTTTTCGAGCTCCAAAACACCTTTTCCATTCAAATAAAATTCAAATAAAAATTATAAGGCTTAAGGATAATCTCTTAACTGAGGTAACAAGAAAATTGAGCTTCAAAAACTTTCCCGAGCGTCCTTGAAAAATTTCTCAAAATTAACTCGTCTGATTTGCTCGGTTTCTGCAACAACCTTCGGTATTTTCAAGTTTTTTCAAGCTTCCCGAACTCAAATTGTTCTGGCAGCCCTAGGTTGGATTCCTAACTCACAAAGCTCTCTCTAATCCAAAAATGATGAAAATAGCATGAGTGAATCAAGAGAACCAACATTGTAATTGAGCTGCTTGCTTATGCTTCAAGCTGCTGCCCAGTCCAGCCAATCACCTTTCTCCACAAAACTCCTTGCTTCAACGTAGCTCCTCCTCTTTTCTTCTCATCCTAGCCACCCAAATTAAATATTATTTCTCTTTAAATCATAATTTTAATTTAATTTAATATTTATTTCTTAATTTAACATTTTTCCTAAATTAATCTCATCTTCTTGACCTAGTTTGACTTGAGATTCTTCTTCAACACTTAGAAAAATTTTCCTAAGTCCAGCAACACTCCCTTATTCAACTACACCATTTTCTCCATTCCTTTTATCCCTTAGTAAAAGTAAATGAGAAGTTCATAGTTACTTAAACATGCACTAGAACTCCCCCGACATTCCTACTCATTCAAGCCAACCCTAGCCAACCTTAAACCATGGTTTTTAACTTGTGCTAATAAAAAGGAAAATAGAGGTTAGGGCTTATAGTAGTGATAACATGTTTAGGGCAATTTACTATGCTAGTAGGACTCTTGATAGTACTTAACAGAAATATACTACTACTGAAAAAGAATTGCTAGCTGTTGCGTTTGCCCTTAATAAATTTAGATCATACTTGCTTGGCTCTAAAATAGTAGTGCATACTGACCATGTTGCTTTGAAGTATTTGTTTGACAAGAAAGATTATAAACCTAGGCTGATGAGGTGGATCTTATTATTGTAGGAATTTTATTTAGAAATCAAAGACAGAAAAAAAATATGAAAATGTGGTTGCAAACCACCTATCTAGGATTGAGAATGGGGATGCTAACTCTTGTCCCTCCAGTGTTGAGATGTTCCCTGATGAACAACTATATAAGGTAAAAGATGGTTTGCCTTGGTTTGCTGACATAGTTAACTATCTTGCAGGAGAACATTTGCCACATGACATGAACTCTCAACAAAAGAAGAGATTTCTACACAATGTTAAGTCTTACCATGGGAGGACCTACTTCTCTACAAGGTTTGTGTTGATAGTATAATAAGGAAGTGTGTGCCTTAAGAAGAAGTGGTAAGTATTCTAAACTCATGTCATGCCTCCCCCTATGGAGGTCACTTTGGACCTACTAAAACTGCATCTAAGATACTTCAATCAGGTTTTTATTGGCCCTCTCTTTTTAAAGACTGTTATACATTTGTCAAATCATGTGATAGATGTCAACGTACTGGCAATATTTCTAGACAACATGAGCTTCCCATGAAACCTATGTTGGAGGGGGAGCTCTTCGATGTTTGGGGTATTGACTTTATGAGACCTTTTCCTATGTCTTCTGATGGCTACCTATATATTTTAGTTGCAGTTGATTATGTATCTAAGTGGGTAGAAGCCATAGCTACTAGGACCAATGATGCTCGCATTGTTTTAAAATTCTTGCACAAGAACATCTTTACACGTTTTGGTACAACTAGAACTATTATTAGTGACAAGGGTTCTCACTTTTGCAATAAATTGTTTGAATCCATGATGCAAAAATATAATGTTAATCATAAAATTGTTATAGCTTATCATCCTCAAATTAATGTTCTTGCTGAGTTATCTAATAGGAAAATCAACCAGATTTTGGAAAAGACCGTTAAGATCAATAGGAAGGATTGGGCCCTTAAGCTCGATGATGCACTACGGGCCTACCGTACAACTTTCAAGACTCCAATAGGTACTTCACCATACAGGTTGGTGTTTGGAAAGGCCTGTCACTTACCGATAGAGCTCAAGCATAGAGCTTATTGGGCCATCAAGAAGCTGAACATGGATTTTTAGAAGGCCGGTGAGAAGCACCTCTTAAAACTCAATGAGATGGAGGAGTTCCGCGCTCAAGCCCATAAGAATGCCAAACTCTACAAGGAGCGCACGGCTAGATGGCATGACAAGAAGATCACCCCACAGATCTTTCTTCCTAAACAAAGAGTATTACTTTTCAACTCATATTTACGTTTTTTTCCAAGTCAGCTTAGGACACGATGGTCGAGACCTTTTTTCATTGTAAAGGTATCCTTACATGGAGCCGTGGAATTGCAAGGCGACAATGGAACAACCTTCAAAGTAAATGGTTAACGTTTAAAGCATTACATCGACGATGAAGAACGCCGAATTGAGAACCTTGCTTTCATAGAATAATCCATTGGTTCGGTCTAGCTAAGAGACCTTAAACCAAGCGCTTGTTGGGAGGCAACCCAATTTTTTTGCTTTCTTTATTTTTCTTTTATTTTCAAATAATCTTTGAGTCACTCATATGTTTTCTTATCTTTCAAGATCTTGGTTCATCACAAAAAGTACTCCTTACACCAAGCCTGTTTGGTGGCTTCCCGCTTGCTCCCAAGCTTGTTCTTTCTTTGTTTGATTCTCTTATGCATTGGGGACAATGCATGATTCGAAGTTTGGGGTGGGAGGTGTCACTCGTACTTTTGTATGTTTTTTTATCCTGCTATGCATGTTTTTGAGGTTTTAATGATCATTTGCATGTTAATGAAATTTTAAAATTTTTTTGAAAATTTTGGTGCTTTCAAAGTTAATGGTAATGTTTTTATGGTTATGTGCTTTGATGTTGATTGCCCATGATGAGATTCGAATTTGCATGATAGATGACTTATTGTGGAAATAGAATAGCATTATCTTAAGTTAAATTCATTTAAGTCCCTCTTAAAATCTCTCATATTCTTGAACAGGGTAGCCACTTTAATTTAGAATCTTTAACTGAAAAAAAGGATTAAGTTGGGTGTATTTGGGTGTCACTCCGAAAGGCCCCACCGATTAGAGTGTAGAAATGCATGATAGTTTGTAATCTTAGACTAAGGAAAAAGAAAAGAGTATACATGCCTTTGAGAAAAAAAGAAGTGTACACAAAAATATATGAGCTTTACATGTCTATCTTTTTAAATGTTAAACTTGTAATGAGTATGCATAGATGGGAGTAAAAAGATCTGCATTTGCTGTGATCAGTAAGGACGCTTGGGAATTGACTAGGTACGAGACCCTACAGTGAATGTGTGAAAGCTAGTGCCCCTAGGTAAAAGAATGCAAGTTTAGGGCCCATGAAAAATATGATTGAATGGCACCTTATTAGTAGACATATTACTCACTTGAAATGTGTGGATGCTTAAAAATTAGTGCATGAGCTAGAGTAGAGGGAAAACTAAGGAAGCTTGCTTAAATCCCAATTTGAGTTTTAGCATTTTAAATTGAACGTGGCTTGCACACACACACATGGGAGATAGCAAGATTTGTCCCTGAATGATTAAACCAATATAGACATGCTTGCATGTTTCCTACTTGAGCTCTTGAATGCTATTCTCTGAGACATGAGTCAATAGCACACTTCTTCATATGAACTCCTTCTATTTGATTCTACTCTTTGTTGGAGACTAACAAATTTGTAAGTTTGAGGTGGTGAAAAGCGCTTGAAAAATGTTTTTTATTCTCTTAAATTAAGAGAGTTTATATTAGATTTCACTTGCTTGCTAGTGGTTTTCAGGTCAAAATAAAGAAAATTAGAATTGAATGCTAAAAGAATCAAACTGAGCCAAATCCAGCGAAAAAGAGAAGAAAATCACAAAATTGCCAAAAAGAAGGCAGTGCAGCGGCGCTTTTTCTTGAGAGCAGCCTTCGACTTCAATGCAGCTGCACTGACATAGCCTTGCAGCACGGTGCCGAGGGTAGGCTTTTATGATGCACAGCACGGCAGCGCCATCCCATAGCACGGCGGCACCACCATTCGATGTCTGTTAGTGTCGCAACGCCATTGACCAGCGCCGCAGCGCCATATTTCCTAATTTGAAGAATCTATATTTTTTGAAAGAATTTTGGGCAACCAACTCTATAAATTGGAGGGTTTTCAATAGCCCTAAACATCAATCTACACAACAAGAGACACAAGAAGAAGAAAATTTAGAGAAAATTCATGAGAGAGTCCAAAGAGTGAGTTAGCTACAAGAAAGAGAGAAAAGAGTTCGAGAGAGAGTCGTGGTACCGTTCGAGTTTCTGACGTGAAGACCAAGGACATCTTGACGATTCCTCCTCATCAAGAGCTTCTTTTTAGTACGGTTTCCCTTTCTTTACACTCTTTCTTTGCTTATATTGTTGTGAGCATATTGCTTAAAACTATGAGTGGCTAAACTCTTTAATTTTTGGGTATTGATGAATTGTTTATGAAGTTATGTTGATATTGTAGATTATTCATGGTTTTGTTGTAATGATTATGCTTTTCATTGTTATTGTGATTAATTCTTGTTGATTGGCCATCCTTGAATGTTAGATTAGATGTATGGTTGAGATATTGTATGTCTAATTGGATCTATGACAATGAATTGTTGTTAATCTATAATGAAAATAGTTAGATTAATAATGAAAGTTGCTAAAGACTACTCTTAATGCCATGTAATTTGTATTGGTTTCAAAAAATTAGTAATCAATTGAGTTACATGAGAAAATGTTGTTTTTGAAAGAAAATAACTTGGATTTATGTTTCTAGACTTAAGCATATGATTTGCAATAAAATCCATGAACCTTATAATATTGCATGATGAAGGAAACAAGGTTTAATTACCCTAGAACTCTCTTTGACTCTTGTGTTTCTTATTTACTTGCTTTCCTTTTTAGTTTTCCAAAATCATAACTTAAGATTGATTCCTCAAATAAAATTGATTCAATTCTAGAATAGCTAAGTAACTTAAACCTTCATAATTGAATCCTCAGTGGAACGGTATTCTGAACTTAACTGTCTTATATTATAACTTGACCCACACACTTGCGGTTAACACAAAAAGTGCGCATCAGCGAAAGCGTCACAACGTTGACAAAGAGGGCATCTCTGCGCTACAACATAGTGCTCGAGACTAGGAAAGCATGACCGATAGCGTCGCAACGCTACCCAAGAGCATCGCTACACTCGGCTTCAATGACAGATAGTGTCGCTGCGCTTTGGGAGAGTGCAACGACACTAGCTTTCTTTTCCAACAAGTCAAGATTTTAGGGTAATTTTTTGCCGGCCTTTTCTATAAATAAAGGGAACTTTGTAGCATTTGGGAGCAGAGAAGAGAGGGCCTAAGAGAGGGAATTGGCTGCAAGGAAGAGGGGAAAGTTTGAGAGAGAGTCTTGGTGCCGTTCAAGCTCTCGACATGACGATCAAGGGCGTTTTGACGGTTCCTCCTCCTTCAAGAGCTTCTATACAGTAGAGTTTTCCTTTCTCTACACTCTTCCTATGCTTAATCTTCCTTTGATCTTGATGTTTAAGACTATGAGTGCCTAGATTCCCTTATTTTAGGGTATTTATGAACTATTTATGAAATTTGTGTTAATATTGTAGAAATCTCATGGATCATTGCAATCATCGTTATTGTGTTGAGTTCTTGTTGATTGGCCATCCAAACTTGTTAGGTTAGATGTATGAATTGAGAAATTGTATATCTAATTGGAATTATAACCTTGGATCATTGTTAATCTCTCATGATAATAGTTACATTAACAATGAAAGTTGCTAAAGGCTACTCCTAATGCTATGTGATCTGATTTGGTTTCAAGATGTTAGTAATCATTTAGATTCCATGAGAAAAGGTTGTTTGCGATTGAAAATAACCCGGATCTTTGTTTCTAGACTTGAACTTGTGAATTGCAATGGATTCCATGAACTCTAAAATGTGGCATAATGAATTAAACAAGGATTCAATACCCCAGAACTCTCTTTGACTCTTGATCTCATATTTACTTGCTTTCATAATTTGTTTTCTCAAATCTCGAAGTCAAATCCTCAATTAAAATTGATTCAACTCTAGGATAGTTATGCAATTTAAACTTTCATATTTGGATCCTCAGTGGAACGATACTCGAATTTAACCGTTTTATATTATAACTTGACCCATACACTTGTGGTGCACGACATCAATCCCCCTTAGAAGCTTTTCTAGAGTCGCCTGTAGCTTGCAAAGTCCTGACGGCTTCTATGTTCACACATTCTGTCGAAGCATGTTTCCTATAATACATCATAACATTAATATATTATGGATTCAACATGCTCCTAGCTACAATACATGACCTTACTTCCCAAAATCTTATGCTCTGATACCAACTTGTCACACCTTTTTCCAAGTTACCCTCTTAACCTAGGAAAGAATATGAGGACAGTAGATATCAACTCTTTTACGATATCTATTGTCAACCTATACTCCTCATAAACTCATGAATTATAACCCTGATAAGCAATTTATAATCAACGGATAACAACTTCCTCAAAATTTATATACATGCCATAGATAATTCACATAACTCAAACCAACCAACAAACTTAAACGTCCATACAACCACAAGTTCACAACCCACAACCCCTTATCTACAATTTATAAGTCTCAGTTACAAAGTTATACAAGGACTACAAACAAAATGCAACTGGATCAGACGAGGTTTGTGTAAACTAAGCACTATGAACTCGCTCGCTACGTAAAAAACAAAAGGTTTAAAGAAAACTTGTGAACTAGGTTGCCTAATGAATGATATACTTAGAAAAACTCAAACTTAACATCAAACATAAATCTTGCTCGAGTAAACAAGTAGTATATCATATGAATAGCATATTATAAAATCTCATAAAGCATATTCTTTGGAGTTTAAGATAACCTTAGTTGAGGTTGAGCAAAGCTAAACACAACTCAACATCAAAAACAGCCTTAGCTGAGGTGGAGCAAGCTCAACACTACTCAACGTCGAAAACAACGTTAGCTGCGGTGGAGTAGAGCTCAACACACCCAACGTCAAAAACAACCTTAGCTGATGTGGAGTAATCTCAACACAACAATGTCGAATCTCTCTCTATGTGCATATTGGAATAACTATTCTCAGACTGCCCAATTACCTTCTCCATATACTTCAATAATGGGTCCCAGTGGATACTCAATCACCTTCTCAATGTACTTTACTGTTGAGTTCCGATATAATATTAGGGTTACCCATATGCCATCTCAATGTCCTTCAAAATTTGGTCTCTTTTAAATGATTTTCCAAACTAGCATGCTTTGAAAATAAATTTGGTAACATATATAAATTCATGAGATTTCAGAATTTGCTCAAGTCAAACGTCAAGTAAACATGCTTTCAAAAAGCTTTATATAGCAAATCAGCATGCTTTCCAACTCAATCTCAAGTGTAAATCATGTTATAAACTCATGTTTGGAAACTTATGCTTGATCAAGAAAACTTGCGAGGAAATGAATTTCAATCATGGTTCACAAACTCTTAAAGCATACTGAAAGCATTTAGTAAATAAAACTCAATTTAAATAAAATTGTCACTCACTACTTGTTTGGGCTCTAAATGGGTTATAGACCTCCATTAGCTTCTCTTGCCTAAAATAAATTAACTAACTTAATTAGGTTTCCTTAAAATCCTCTTAATTAATAACTTAAATCAATTGAACCTTTAATATAAAGTTTCAACTAAAAAATGTTGGGTTTTATGTCCTAAAACTCATTGTTTGTAAAATTATAACTTATTTTGAATAAAATTGTCAAGATTTATTCAGTAAAGTTATTATTGAATATATAGATTGCATCTATTAAAATCTAATAAACTAAGAATCCTTTGTTATAAATATGTATGCTTAGATTTTATGTATAGACATAAAAGTAGATCAAGTTTAAGTAATTAGCCAAAACGGTGTATGGTACAAGGACAAGGTTGGGTATCTTGTCCTGGGAACACTATGGATGTGGCTCACTTTGTATTTGATACAAACGATGTGATCCTATATCGCACATGTAGAGACATGTGAGTGAGGGTATCCTATGAATTCACTCCTACCTATTATAGTAGATAAGTTGTTCCCTTAAGTACTGATCCGAGACTTGAGCAAAGGGCCCCACCCTCTCATTAGCCCAAGAAGGATTAGTTTTGTTGGTTGGATCACAAACCGATTGTTTATTAGAGGATCAGTTGGACTTAAGGAACAAGATGTAATTATAGGGGTAAAATGGTAATTTTCACCTAGCTGTAATTACCAACAACTTATGAAGGATCGACTTACTTATTATGGTTATATCAAGTGGACATAAATATATCTATAATGGAGAGAGTGAAACTACTAGGCTTTAGTTGAGTGACCCGGTAGTTAACGGATGTTAATTAACTAGGTTAAAAAGTTTAGCCAGTTAATTTTGGATGGTTGGAGCTCATGATCTGTAGGTCCATTAGGTCCCCTGGTTAGCTCATGGACTAGACCTTAGAACATTATATTAAGTGAATTTGAAATGTTCGAATTCAATGTTGGAGCAAAATTTATACAATTTATTCGTTTAACTATGAATTAGATGAAATTTGGAGAGTTAGATATATTTAAATACGATTTAAATATTTTTAGGATAAATAGAGATTCATCATATTGGAATTTGTCAAGAAAAGTGACAAAACTAATTTAATATTAAAATATTAATTTAATATAATTAACTATTTTTTAAATTAATTATATTCTTAAAATCAATTTTGGAAATTGGTTTTTTAAAACAAAAATAGGAAAATTGAGGATTTGTCCACTTTGTGCATGTTGAAGAAGGAGGTGTAAGCCCCTTCTTCAACCTTATCCTTTCAAGCTTGATTACCACCTTAAATAACCAATCTGTTGACATTGTGCATGTTAATGCAATGTGCATGTTTTCTTCTATAAATAGAAGCAAGGTATTAAGGACATGGTTGAAGCTTTCATGCTAATTAATGCAAAATCTCTCTCAAACTCAAAAGTAGAAAAACTATGTGTTGCTTTGAGCTCCAAATTGATCTCAATCTTGGATCCCACCATCCGTTCTAAGGTCTGAGAATAACGAGGAAGACATTAGAGGTTGTGATCTGAAATTTGAAGAATCCAACTTCAATTTTGAGCTTCAACAAGTAAGTTCTTCTTCCCTATTTTTTGGTTTTAGAACAAGCATGTTTAATCTTCACAATCGATGTAATTAGAATGCTTTAGATCGTAATTGTTTCTGCTATCATGTTGCTAACTCCTTAAAAAAAGACTCACCAACCCCTAAAAAAACTTGCTAAAAAATTCTAAGTATTGCAAACTGTCCCTAGGCATGCGCCTTAGCCACAAATAGCTCACACATAGCCTACTCAACCCTACATGTGCAGCAATTCACGCACAGGCTTGTTGCTCCGCCTCATCCTTGAGGATCAAACTCGACTACTCCCAAGGTCTTCAACGCCCAAAATCAATACTTAGCCAATTTTCTTCACAAACTCCTCCCTTCAATGCCTGCTACACAACTCCTCATTAGACACTCGACTACTCTTCCTTCAAAATTAACGCATTGCTCCTTACACCATCTCATCTCCACGGCTAAGTCCAAAACCAAGTTTTTCAATGAGACACTCTTCTTCCACGCATCCTTGAGCCTAAATAATGAGAAAATTACTAAGATCACAAACTTCTAACAACTTACTTAGCTTGAAAACATATGAATGAAAGTAGGGTTTACAAGTCAAGCCTGTATGTACGTATTGCCCTACATTTGTAGATTAGTGGATCTCTTTTTAGATCTGTGGTAAGTTGCTCACCAAATGTCTCTCGTCAATCAAACATCCACCATTGTTATTCGCGCTCAGATCCATGTGCTCTATCTGCCACCCAGCTCTTAACTCAAGTTAGTCAAAATCTCACACTTCCACTTACTTAGTTCAGCCTAGATCCGCGAAATCCGTTTAAAATTTGTGGCAGCCAAATTTGGTTGGTTTTGCACCCACGCTAAAATCCGTGGAGTCCATTCTAAAGTAGCTCCCTATTTAGACTCACGCCCATGTCTCATGAGTAGGCTATCGTTCTTCACTTTTCTCTTGTTGAACTATTAGTTCCAACAACAGTCATCACACAATGATGCACCAATAGAATTCAACCATTGATGAACAACAAATTCAAGCATCGAAAATATCACAATGATTCTCGAGTTTTTTAAAATTATGTCATTGAACAAATGTAGAAAAACTAAAATAAGTTCAAATCAAAATCTGAAGAGATTAAATGCAAAAGCATTCATGTTCAGGAGTAGAATAACAAAGCAATGGTATTGCCATCAATTTCACCAACATTATTTAAGATAAAGCAGATTAAAAGAATCTTCACTAGCAAACATGATTTAAACCCGTTATCGCAAACTTTCAATTTTATTCATACAATACATTTATGCATTCATTACAATTTAAATTGATTGTGCATAAACTGTTGGAGAAAGGCAATTGGAGCATAAAAAGTTCTATTAGAAGATAATTTTCTTAGGCAAGACATAGAAGAAGTCTAAATAGATAACGGAATTGGAAGGAATTGACTAATTAACTTTGGGGATTCTACGTAAAAGGCCTTAATATAAGACCCATATTATGTTAATGTCTTCAACATTTCATTTTTAACATAAAAGACATTCAGGAAATTGTTATTTCTAACCCAAAAAGTTTTTATGGGACAAAACTAGCCTCTTTTTAAAAACTTCTTTTTCTAACGCCTTTTTAAACTTTTCAGAATTTCAGAGATGGGTCCCACATGGTAAAATGGTGTGAATACCTCCAAAAACCATCTTCCTCAACACTTAAACCACATCGTCTCCTTCCCTGAGACCATCTTCTTCACTAGAGTCCATTTTTTTATTGTACTCTCTAATTTCTGTCATTTGTGGTAAAACTCATCCTATGTGACCCGATTTTTTGGAAATAAACCCACAAAAAACTTCTTTGAAACGCTGATTCTAAAAATTTAGGTTTTCAAATAGTTAGCGGTAAAAAATGGAAAAGAAAATCCAAAATTTTCAAATAGAGAAGGTCTAATATGTGTAGAAAATATCTGAAATAAAAAAGAAAAAGAATTTGGTATGCGTTTTTTGCTTGCTGTCATTTTTCCCGTAAGTTCATGTTTCTCGTAAGTTGAAGGAGTTGACGGAAAAAGTGACAGAATGCCTAAATACACATCAACTTTTGGAAAATTTGGGCATTCTGTCACTTTTCCCATAAGGTTTCTAACAAGATCTTATGGGAAAAGTCACAAAATACCTAAATTTTTCGAAAGTTGGCGTGTATTTTGGCTTTCTATGAATGCGTCTCATTAGTTTCACTCTCGCTGGTTTCGCTGTCTCTAGTATCCTTTCGTCTCTATGGTATCGTTGCTCTCGCTCTCACTAGTCTCACTCTCTATGGTATCGTGAGCGAGACCAGAGACAATGCCATAGAAACGAAAGGATACCACAGAGAGTGAGACTAGCAAGACAATATTCACAAAAAGCCAAAATACACGCCAACTTTCGGGAAACTTGGGCATTTTGTGACTTTTCTCCTAAGATCTTGTTAGAAACCTTACGAAAAAAGTCATAAAATGCCCAAATTTCTGGAAAGTTGGCATGTATTTGGGCATTCTGTCACTTTTTCTGTCAACTTCTTTAACTTACGAGAAACATGAACTTATCAGAAGAATGACAGCGAGCAATAACCAAATTCTTTTTCTTTCTTATTTCAGATATTTCCTACACATATTATACCTTCTCTACCTAAAAATTTTGGATTTTCTTTTCTGTTTTTTATAGGCAACTGTTGTGAGGCTAACAGTGTTATATATGCGGTACTAATTTATCAAGTTTTCCTATTCTTCACCCAAGTATAAGCGAAAAATAGGGTTTTTTCGTGAGTCCGAAGTCGAATACAGGGACTATGCAGATTCAAGAATTCTTTAATTTTCTCAGTTGTATGCATAACAAGAAAATGGTGAGAAGCGATGCGTTTATGAAAACAAAAGCAGTAAAAGTAAACTAAATTAATAGAATGGGTAGGTATGCGACACAGCAAAGTTCAGTTAAGGATATTATATGGATGGTAAAAATAGGGCTAGGATTGGTTATCATCTAAAGTAAGAAACGCATAGAGGGGTCTATTTCATACCAACAACTCTAAACTGCACCTAACAACCACTACACTTATATCTCAATAACGCATAGGAGAGTATTAAGTGCCAAGGTTATTTCTATGTCTAGAAACACTTTTTAGCCTTGTCAACTGAGTTCCACAATCACTTACTCAATCCAGCAGCCAATTATTACTACTTCTATCAATTAGCTAGATAGGCATAAGCATTAGTTTCAAATACATTTAACAAGATGGAACAAACACAACTGTGATTCTTAATTCGATGATAACCCAACCCCTAACCCTCATGAGAGTTAGTTACTCATGGATGATAAACAGCAAGTGGAAAGTAATAAGAAATGGATAGCTATGGAAGTCGTATAGATTAATGAATGGAACAATTGTCTCAGAAATTACAATATCTTGTAAATATACTAAAACACTCTTAAGGAAGAAAGAGAATAGAAAGCATGAAATAAGTGTTTGCTCAATCTCTTAAGCTCGTTAAGATGGTAGTGTGAATTCTGCTGTGAAGTGGTCGGTCGGAAGGAAGACTCTTCTCTTTCAAGCTATTTGTCTCCGGTTGTAGTTTGGAAAAGACTCTACTATCACTTAAGAATTCTTCCGAGAGTTTCAACAACCTTTTCAGCCTTCAGGTCTGCCCGTTTATGGATGTTATGTTGTAATGCTAGCAAATTTACATGATTGGAGGCTGAATTGTTGTCTTGCGTCTTTCTCACATAATTACATGATTTCCGGTTCAATTCATATCAGCCACTTCAGTCGCAGATCAAGCACATCAATCCCCTGACAATCTCTCAAGATTTTCATTTGATTTTCCCCTGCCTTGCGTGTCTGATTGAAATCACATTCATAGGTTGCTTGCGTTCCTGCATTAAAGCATGCGTTTTAGGTTCAAAAAGCTTCAAAACATTTATCTTCGTCAATTCACAAAAGTAAAACGCATAGAGAGATTTATCAATGGAATTTAACCCAAACTACCACATGATTCTCCATTTAAACTCTATTTTTCTAAAAGAAAGACAATAATAACTTGTATTTCTATAAGTTATCACCAACTATTCGAAACATAAATTTCCAGAAATCAGCGTTTCAAAGAAGATTTTTGTGGGTTTAATTTTAGGGGTCACATAGGATGAGTTTTACCACAAATGACAAAAATTAGAAAGTACTGTATAGACTCTAGTGAAGAAGATGATCTCATGGAAGAAGACAATGTGGTTTGAGTTTTGAGGAAGATGGTTTTTTGAGGTATTCACGTCATTTCACCATGTGGGATCCATATCTGGAATTCTGAAAAGTTGAAAAAGAAATTAGAAAATGAAGTTTTAAAAAAGAGGTTAGTTTTGTCCCATCAAAAACTTTTTAGGTTAGAAATAGCAATTTCTCACCTTCTTCCTAGGCTTTTTTCATTATTGTCATAGGCTATTTACCATTTAAGCCTTGTGTGTGTATATATATATAATTTTGATTTTTTCTCCTTCATGCACAGACTTAGGGTTGTAGGCGATATAGCAACCCTAGAGGGAGGTAAATAGGGTTTATTAAAGCTAACTAAATTTTTTTTCTAAACGTGAGCCCAATTAAGTAGATTAACAAACTTTTGCTAACAAGTATTTAAACAACAATTTCATGCAAATAAGTTCAATTCAAAATAATCAAGAAATTAAAACCAACACTTTTAAGCACCTTATTTAAGTCTAACAATGAGATTGGTATAGAATATTTAAATAAATTCAACTAACCAATATAAGCAATTAATTTAAAGAACAAATATTGCAATTAATTTCATGCAATAAACTATAATAACAATTTAATTGCAAAACTAAATAGGAGAGGGATAGATAAATCGACACCGAGAATTTTATAGTGCTTCGGCACAATCGGCCTACATCCACTTCCCAAGCTCCTCTTGGGTATGTCACTACGAATTTGACACTTTCCACAGCTTAAAGTCGAACTGCTACAAAGTTCTTTTTTTGGGTGCAAGATCAAACTCGGTCCTTTCCACGGTTGAGGATCAAATTATTACAGCAACTCTTTCTCTAGGATCAAAAGCAACCCTTACAATAGGTTTGGAAATAAAGAACAAGATGAGAAAAACTCTCTTAAAGAGTAGGTTTACAAAATTTTGAGCATTCAACAAATAAATCCTCACAATACAATAAATCTCTATCAAGAATAAGATGAAAAGAAGAAAAATTAAAACTTGAAAAAAGAGCCTAGTAAATTATAGAAGATTGAAAATAATAAAAGTTGTAAAATTTTGGAGAAGATGGAGTGTTTAAAAAGAGATGAAAGTGGGTGAAAACCACAATTAATTTGGACCATTGGATGTTGGTAAAAGAAAATTGAATGGTGGAGATTTAAAATCAATTAGCCATTAGACACAAACATATATAATAATATTAAATTCATCTTCTTTTTAAATTCATTTTCTTTTTAAAATCATTTTCTTTTTAACACCAATCCAAAATTCAAAAACCCACCAAGTGTCACTTCTCCATTGCTCCAAATGGCACCCTTCAATTGGTTCGCTTTGATGAAAAAAATCTGCCACGTCATCAGTTCGGGATTTTTTCGTTAAGCTTGTTTCAACTATATCTTCTTCGTTTGAGCTCCAATTTGAGTGATTCAAAATGCGTTGGATTCGTTATTCCAAATTCTATACAAAGGAGACTTCAAAATACTTAAATTATTAGTAAAATAATTCAGGTTTGTTATCATCAAAATATTGATTAATTAATTAATTAATTAGAATTAATTAATTTGAGATTAAGGGCCAAAAATCCAACCAGGGCTTCACGCCCATTAATATTTTTCCACTTCCCCTGTCTTCCCTCTCTCTCTTTTCTCCTTCCTCCTCCCTTTCTTTTCTCCTCCTCGGCGGTGTGAATTATAGGTGGGAGACGAATGGCGTGGCGAGCATATCTGGGGCATCTTCTGACATTGGGCAAGTAGATTCAATGCATCTTCTGGCATGGGGCAAGCAGATCCAGCGCATCTCCAATGCGGGGAGAGCAGATATGGTGTGGGATGAATCGATGGTGTGAGGTTCTAGATGATGACAGTCAACGACGCGAGCTGGTTTATATTATTTCTTCCTCCTCCCTCTCTTTTCTCCTTCCCGGTGGTGTGAGTTACGAGCAGGAGACAACGGCATGGTGAGAGATGGACAGTTATAATGAAATTACTTTGTTTTTTTTTTTATATGTATTGTGGTATATATATGTATGTATGTATTCATTTTCGATATCTAGAGTGATTTTTTTTTTATATACTATGATATATATCTTCAATTTTTTATTGAGACTTTCTGTTTTATGATATATACACTAATGTATATTGAACATTATGTTCATTTCTGATTTATATATGGTAGTAGATAGTTTTGTTTATTTGAAAATCATGAGATTTTAAATTTGAAACAATCACGTTAATTGAGAATTGGAGATTTTTGTTAACGAGTTTTTATTAAATTTTTACTTAAATGGAATTTAGTCAATCCTACTAGCATATTTCATATATTGGTTAAAATATTTGCAAACATCTAAGACAAATGTTCTAACGTATGTTTAAAAATATTCATGAATCTAAACTATGATATATATGAGATAATAACGCAAAATATAAACAAACTCAAAATAAACAATGAACACAAGCGATACTTAATTAAAAGGTCATACATATCAGAGTAACTCGAATATATACCAAATAAACAATTGAATACATTACATAAAACAAATAACACTCAAACAAACAATGGAATATATCACACAATATCAAAAATCAAATGTTAAATGCATTTTCTCTCTCCAATAGAAAATGAAAAAAAAAATTACTAAATGCATTTTATCTCTCCAATTGAAAATAGGAGAAAATTATATTAAATGCATTTTTCTCTCCATAATAAATGCATCTTATCTTTCCATCGTAAGGGAGCCTCGTAAATAGAGGAATACATATAAAAATTAGATAAAAAATAATTTAAAAAATGGCAAATTAAATGCATTTTCTTTCCCCATAATTAAGGGAGCTGCATAAATAGGGGGAAAATATAAAAAATAGGACAAAAAATGGCAAATTTGTCCAAAAGTAACACTAAAAGCCTTTATTGTAAAAATTTAAAATCAAATACATTTTTTAAAATATATGGCCAAAGATGGTTCTTTATGTAAAAATCTCAAATATCGAAACATGAAAAGACAAATATTCAAAATACAAGCAATTTAAAATATCTCTAAATGAACTATTCACAAAGAAAGTTATCATGGGAAACCCAATTGAGACTAGAACAATTTTTTTAGTGAAAATATTTAGTAGAAACTAGCTAGCTCCTAGTTTCTACCAAGCTACCAACAATGTAAATCAATGATAGCTATTTAGAAATCGCATCATCGGCAAAAAATCGATAATCATCAACTTTCTAGAGAAAATCTCGATCTCCAAACATAGTCAATCTTTTTCCATAAATCAATTGTCATCTTTCTAGCAAAAGTCTTAAGCTTTAAAGAATGTCATTTGCTGGCCACTTCACCTCTTAGAAATCAATGTTCATCATTCGAGAAGGTGTTTATAATCTTAAGGAAATCAATTTTCATCTTTCTAACAAGATTCAATATAGGGTTAGTACCCCAAAAATGGATTGGCCTTGGAATAATTAAACCTAGAGGAACCCCAAAACTCAATTGTATCGATAGGCTATCATGGGTCATCCCTAGGATAATTTAGGAACCATTCTAGAAACCGCCAAGGTAACATTAGGGCTAGAGCACCGTCTAAAGAAGTACCCAACATCAACCTTACAGGCTTATTGGGTTATGGACACCAGTGAGATGCTTAGTCTTGATGAGAGTCGATTGAAAGGATTATTGAAGCAATGCAAGCAAGAGGATTTATACTCCCAAATTGGGTCTGTAATGTTTAGCTCATAACTATGACTAACCAAACCTTGAAACCGGACCTGGGAGTGAGGGTTAATGTTATGAGGGAATTTTATTTTGACAAAAAAAAAAAAAAAAA